>CM062813.1:555656370-556256370 GCA_031772625.1 Pinus tabuliformis | reverse complement strand
AACACTTTGTAACACAAAATTGATCATAAGTCATCATTCTGCAACCTCACAGCTACCTACCCAGCTTACTCACCTAACATTTTTTCTTCTTTTTGGTTTGGGTGCACTTAGACTTGCAAACCCAGCTTTACAATTTTTCTTTTGAATGATTTCCTATCTAAATCTACACTTATTTCTGCCAAGGGCCTAGATTAAGCAGTTGGGTCCCTTTGATTCTCTACCTATCTATAGATCTGCCAAGATTAAACTGTTTGGTCAGATGCATTCTCTACATTCTAAAACAGGAAATTGAAACCTAGGGAGACCAAGGTTAGACTGTTTGGACCTCCCTTAAAAAACTCTTCAAAACTGGAACAACTCATCAAAATTGGAATATAGCAGTGGCATTTGGACTAGCACACTTCATGGCTTTTTGTGGAAATATGGAAAACTGCAGCCTGCAAAGTATGACATATTTGGCATGTAAAAATGTCAATCATGAAAGATGAAACCCTGTTGCAACAGGAGGCTAACACCTCTAACAACTGAAAATGTAAACTGTACATCATTGAAATTTTTATTTACATCATTCAAAGAAACTTGCATGGCATCAAATTGATTTTTAACCTCTGCAGATTTTATCACATTCATCTCTAGACCTTTAAGGGCTGTGTTCGTCCAGTTTAGCTGTTCACTGCCCTTCTAAATTCTACCATCTATTCCCAAGGCATTATCATCCTTTAATACAATAGTAATGGCCTTTGCAAAATTTTGACCTTCTCCTAAGACAATACATTTATAGGGAGGGAAGGTAGTTATTGTCTCAACCTTACTACCATCTAAGGCTGACCAAGAGTGAAGTGATGAAGTAGAGGCTCTATCATCGGCCATCATAACATCTTTTGTCTGTCTCATATTTTTCCAAGAATAAAAATATATCCAGGAATTTGTTTCTTCCATATACTGTTTCCATTCATGAGACAACTTAACTTTTTCTTCAATAGTATGAGCAGAACCAAAAGATTCAGCTTCTGGATGAGTGAGAAGATCCCAATTTAACATGGCTTTCATCCATGCACCTCCAATTTTATGTTTGGGACAACCATCCATTAATGTAAAAAACTTCTACATTTCCATTACAACAGGTTTTTTATAATCATCTGGAATTGGGCTGAATCTTGAATCAGGGATTAGTCCATTTGCTTGTTCTAGGAATCCAAGCCCATATCTAGGCTTTGTTGGCCTCAATGTGCTGAAGATTGCTGTTAACCTTGGATCCTATTTTTCCAAAGTAGTAATCTCATGCATCATCATGATATGTTCAGCTTCATGGGGAAAAGGTATATCTGAACATTTAGGATTAGGACAAGGATTTATAGAAGTGGTAGGTGGAGCATCTTCTGTCCTAGGGTTATGGTTTTCATGCATGACAATATCAGCAATATGACCGAGGTTAATAGGGCAATGACACTCTGGAAATTTTACTTCACGAGAGGAAAAATTGACTAATTGTGCAAATTCAAACAATGAAATATGTTTACAAAAGTTTGAACTAGAATTGGAGCAGGCTGTATCTACAAATTCGAGGTTTCTGTACAATGGTGAACCTCTGCCCATCTGGTCTATTCTTTGCCTATCAATAGTTGATCTTCGAGGGAAAGAAAGAATAGCAGCAGAGGGTTCTTCTCTAATATCAGTAGAAGTAATTTTCTTTATAATAGGAGGCTTGGGATTGGATACCACCCAATGTTCTGGGAAAGTAAGATCTTCCCATCTTATAGTTTGGTGTTCAATCTTTATTCTAGGTAGCTGCCATCTAGTAGAGGGCTGTGTTTCCTCATACTTTGTTTCAGCAGAATTTAAAACTCGACTAGATGCAGATGCGAACATATCCCTAAGGGGATTTTCTTGTCTATTTCGTGGAAAGAAATAGACTTTATGAAAAGCTCCATTTTAATATAGAGTGTTTTTCTGAGTACTAACCTGAACCAAACTCTTTGGATATGATACCAATTTTAAGCAGGGGCTTCGATGAAGCTTGCAACAACAACACAGCTGCTAGGCCTTGCTGATGCAAGCAGATCAGAACGCAGTCCGCAGTTGCAGAGCAGGAAAATCTCTTGAATCTAAAACTCTTCAAACTCCGAATGCCCCGAATGAGCCTTACTCCCTTTCTTATATAGATAAAGGAGGGGACAAGCATCCGACCAATGGGACGACAAACTTGGTACTGAAGGAATCTGTCAGATCACGAGATGTGGCTCAAAGCACACCAGAAGTCGGAGAAGTGCTCCGAGTCTCATCACTGAAGATTATTACAAATCTACGGAGAATAAAATGTACAAAGTGGATGCTTTTTGAACAGGAAAAGCCCACGAGAAAATCTGGTCACAAATTGTCCTTGTGACTGGACATCATTTTTACACTGTGGAGACTTTTACGGACAAGTCCATGGGAACCAAAAATAAATTAAAAAACTGTAATTTCGGGAAACTGAAATTTTTTATACACATTTTCATCCCAAGCCTTGGTAAAAATCCTTCTCACAATCATAGGCTTATTTAATATAATTTGATGCATAATTTTTGTGATAATAAGCCATTGGTGATGTCTGTTCATATATTCTTTTAAAACCTATTTATCTCAGAGAGGATATCAATCTGGGAGAGAAAACATGTCTTTAATGGTCTCATAAGGAGAATGGAAGCAATCAGGAATATTGTGTTCAAAACATATATGACAACACATTCTAACATATGATTCATGGTAAACAGACTGCGGAGATTTTCCTACTCTGCAACTGCGGACTGCGGTTTGATCTTTGCTAGCCGTTGGGTGAGGATGACTATCTATGCAGTTCCCCTTACACTGTCATACTGCTCTTGCAGTTCGCGCGCCTCTATTTCCAATCGCTGTATGTTGGGGTCCTCCTGCAAGGATGTGAGGATGTCAAAAGCTTGATCCAACATACCGGTACAGTCCTGCACTTCCTGTCCAATTTCTTCCAATCCTGTTTGAATCGCGCTAACGCTCTATTCTTTAACTTCCGGAGGAGTGGAAGGCTGTGCCTTCATTCGCAACTCAATAATCTGTAGGTTCAGCTCCAGCTGCACTCATGTTGTTTCCTTGCGTGTGCTTCGGACTCCACTTGCCAGACAGTGGATTTGCATCTCTATTGGTAAGTCTGTGGTGATGGATAGCTCTAGAACGCGCCGACATGCTTCATCAATTGTTTGCGTGATCTGCTGATTCTGTGACACTAGCTCGTTACATTGCAGGTTGAGATATTCGATGTTGATCTTCTGCTCACTTAATACCTAGATGGTGCGGCCTTCCCTGGCGCATAGCTCTGCTGTTATGCCATCCTACAGCTGGTACAGTGTGTCTCGTGGAAGGGCAGCCAAATTGAGGCCAAGTCCCTTGATCCTGCCTACCGCGGCTCTGTCATCCTTGTTCTCCGCTGTTAGCGCTCCTTCTGGGAGAACTATAATGTTGGCCATCTTTGCACGTAGCAGTTGCTCCATTGTTGATGTACTTGCGGTGCCATAGGCGGCTACTGCTCCTTCCTGTGGGGGCCGCACCTGAAGTTCCTGCAGCTGTGCCCTTAGGCCCCCCAACACAATCTGTTAATCTGTCATGGCTTCCTGGAGCACTTCCCTGGTGACCTCACAAACCGTGTCGCCGATGTTGTAGAGGTCGCCTTCTGTCAGTGTAATTGGTTCAATGTCCAGTTTGGATGCCTTGACCTTCTTTTGTGGACCTAATCTCTCCATGACGCGCGACCGTTTCAGATGGGTGGATGTTGTGCTCGAGTTTGCACCTTCTACTGTGTCTGATCCCTGTCCCGTAGACAAGTTCGAGCCCCCTTCCTCCTGCGGCGTGGTGGCCCCTGTTGTTTGTGTTGTTGCTGCTTTTTCGGCCACCTTTTCTTGCTTTGCAGCTTCTTTCCTTGCCTCGCAGATAACCCTTACCTCCGTGGCCGCTTGTTTGTTGCGCTTTTGCTGGGCCAACTGGGTGATACACAACTTGGTTGCAGCCTTATGCTTTTATGCTGCTGTTCTTTCCTTCTCCGCTAGATCCTTGGTGCACCACTCAGGAGGCCATGATTCCAGCACTGAGAATATTGCATCATCAATGGCGATAAAGGGGAGCTTGGTCCGTGTCTGTGCTGGATCTTTACGCGCCTTGATATACACATTATGAATATCCGCCTTGAAGTCTGCAAAGTTCTGTAGTCTGTTGTACACTGTGGGGGATAAGCGTGACCTCCTGTTGATCCATATTCTGACACTCGCCTCCATGAGCACCCAGAAGATCTTTGTTTCGTGGATTTGTGTGGCGTCCTTAGTAGCCCAAAGCGATGCGTACTTTGCGGCCTCTGGTAAGTCCTGTTCAATATTAAGGAACTGATTGTCCTCAGGCAGTTCCTCTATTACTAGTAAAATCGAAAAGAGCAACCACGTGTTGTGGAAGGTCTTGCCCTACTCTTGGGCTTCTTTGCAGTTAGTTAGGAACTCCTCGTAGAGGAACTTGGCCCAATTGAATTGGACCCCCTCCACGCATTGTTCTGCCAGCGCAACTACCAGCGTTGGTACCTCATCTTCGTGACATTTTCATATTACCTTCTCGGCTAGGAGTTGGGTGGCTATGTGCACCCCTTTATCCTTAATGCTACTGATTATGTAACCCATCTTTTTCTTTTCCAGTTTGTATTTCTTCTTCATGGCCTTTGTGAGCGCCAAATCTTTGCTTTTTCCAGCTATCTTTGTGGGGTACTTTCACTTATAGGGGAGCCGGGAAATCCTGTGGATAAGATTTGTTGTGATGGGAATAGGCTCTCCAACCATAAGTAACCATCGTGCACCAGGCACAACAGCTGTCTGATGACAAAAATTGTGATAGGCATGCGGTGAAAGTGTGGAATCCATAGTAGCTGAAGTAGTCCAGCCTTCTCCACACCGCACAACCATTTTTGTGTCTCTAGTGTCGTAATTGAACCCTCCGTGCTTTGCTTCATAAGGTTCTTAGTCTCTAAATGTGGGAACTTCTCGCTGTCTGCGAGGTCCAAATCTTCAAATTTCATTGTGGGCATGCGACCCAGGGCCGAGCCCTCAAACACAATGCCATCGAGGAGGAGCAGGGTTTGGAGTGCGCTCTTAGCGGCATCCAAATCCTTGGGTACCTTAGCTTTCCCTTTCCGCGGAGGAACATACTTGGGCAATTTCGCTACAGCGCACACTGGCTGGATGTCTTCTTCCATGTCTTTTGCTGCTTCTATCTCATTTACGAGAGCTTGTAGGTCCTCCTCCTCATTGTCTGTCTCAATGGTGATAGCCTTACCCTTTTCTTCCATGGAGAGTTTACCGAACTGCGGATTCTGCGAGGACATGTGGACTGTTCCCACCGCCTACTTATCTTTCTTGGGCCTCAGCGTCCGAGGTGATTTTGGGATTTCTGGCACGACCCCAGTGTCTCTGGGAACATCATGCACCGTGGGGTTCTACGCGGCCTCGTCGATGGTTCCTTCTACATAGCCCAAACCTCTCCTGGTAGCTGTCATCCTGTTTGAGTTGTCTGTGGTCGTTCGCAAACTTCGGGGCTCAAATATCGCTTAATTCTCAACACTCTATGCTCTAGGTAATTGCTCAAATCTCAAATAAACAAGTATTGTCTCATGGTTAGCCCTTGGAGTTTTATAGTGCCTTTTGAATTCAAATTCGACCGTTCCCCCCAATTCTGAGCCATCAATGCTTTCTTGGTGGCAAATTGCCCTAAATCTAGCTCTTAATTCGTGTCTTAAATGCCCGCTGCCCGCTCCCTTTTGCCTTAAATTGGACATCTCATCATGAATAGTGACACCAACGGTTACTTCCCAGCCTACCCTCATGGCAGCGCAGCCTACCCTCATGGCAGCGCAGCCCCTTGTGCTGACTTTGCTCGCATCTCCCTCATTGCGCAGCTCCCAAACAGAATCTTTTAGAGTCCCGTGCTCTCTTTCAACTGTCTGGAGCGCTGAGATTGTACTCCTTACGGCTAGTCAGGTGGTCACATCACTTGTGTGAGACTTCAACTTGCCTTCCAAAATAGCCCGCGGAAACTCCTCAATTGTCTACGCGACCGCCGGCGTCACACATTCTACTGTATGTAGTGCGCTCCCTTGGTTACTGCATTTGGAGAGGTGCGGTCGTAGCCATGGTAGTAGAGTCATCAATTCTCAGTGATACTCTTCTAATGCAGTGGTACGATCATCTGTATCTTGCCTTGTCATTATGGGTTTGAGACATTCCTGCGCGATCTCGTTTTCTAGCCTCTTGATCTCAACGTCCATCAAAATGATTTTCTTCCTCAATCATACTCGATCCTTTTTGAGTTTGCGAAGTCTAAGGTTCCCTCGCTGAATGGCTTCCTGAATCCTTATATGTTCAACCTCATGTAGATGTGTGATTTCTTCCTTCTGGTCATCGCGCACTGTCACCACTACAGGGTTCAGTACGTGCAGATTTCTTTTTGTATTTTCTTCAGTAATTATGGTCTCCACTCTGTTCCGTACCTTGGGAATCGTCTCTACGTTCAGGGTTTTTCACATGGCCTGATAGGCCCATCGAACCGCTGGCACGCGCAGGTCCCAATCAGTCTGTTTCGCCTGGTCAACCTTGTTCAGTACTCTGCACACCCTATCAAATGCTTCAATGTGGATACTTGGTAACGCGTGTCACCTTTCCTGCTACTGCGATTTGTTTTGATTCTCTATCCTGGGGCTAGTGTGCGCTTGTGCGAGCTTTACAACATATGTCTATACCCATCGAGAAAGGTGGGCACGCAAGTTGTTCCGCCCCTATTGACTGACTTGTATTCGAAGCTGGGGTTTCCTAAAACATAGGTGCATCATCCTTCTGCATCCATGCCAGTCCTCAAAATTTCCTTGATGTGTACCCCACCATCGTGCGGGTGTTGCACGCAGTGCCCACTTCAGTGCATCGAACTGTTTCTATTCTGGTATCGCGCTTTCAAATTTGCTCAGAAATTCATCCATCGCTGACAACCCATCATATGTCGATAGCTCCCTTGCCTCTATTGTCACGCAACGTAGTGATCTAACCATCATGTTGCAATTAAGCATTGTTACTTTGTGCAACCGATTCTACCATCGCTCTATCTCTTCGTTTGAATCCGAAGTGCAGGAGCTTTCGCGCTCCCACAAAATCCTTCCATCTGCAGTCGGATTCACCCAATCCTCTCCTTGCACAGTTATCTTTTAGATACATTCGAGATCGTCATCACTATCTTCATTGCGCATTGGTTTAGTGTATCGCGCTCCTTTGGCTAGATCTAGCGGTACTACCACACGCAGTGACTTTTTCTCAAAGATCATTTTGCAATTCTTTAGATTTATGACTCCATTCATATCGATAGCCCAATCTATGCCTAGTAGCATGGGATAGGGATTACTGTCATCGACAATCTCTATCACTTCAAAATCCGCCTATGTGTTCGCGCCTTCAATATCGACTATTACCCCTTGCAATCTTCCCATGGGAAAAATCTTCTGTTGGTTCGCCATTCGTAACTGAATAGGGGACCATTGTAACGCGAGTCTGCCCATGCGTTCCCATGTTTGCTTTGGTAGTACATTCGTGTCCGAACCTAGATCTAGGATTACCTGATCCATTTCATACTCACCAATCTACGCAGTCAACCTCATTTCCCTTTCGGTGCGCAATGCATGCTTCCCCAGTTTCCAGACCATGTGCGGTTCTCCTGACCCTGTGCACCTAGTGATAAGTTCTTGTAGTCCTTTGACTGCCTTGTTGTCGCGCAACAATTTCATGCATGTCTCCAGAAAGGTAGTGAGAATTGAAGGATCCATCCCTAGTTCTAGTTGATCCTTACTACCTGAAGTGGAGGCCTCCGTGAAGCTCTTCTTAGCTTCCATGAATGTCTCCTTTGCGCGTTCTAGATCAAACTCAGGTTCCTTTGTAGGAGCCTTGCGAACCCATGCGCTTTCTTCTAGTTGCTTCCCTTTATCATCTCCCGTGGTCATACCACTCTTGAGCATCATGTTTACATTTGGGTCTTCTTCGCGTGGCTCAGACCTCATCATTTGTAAATTCTGGGTCGGAGGAGGCTGGAGTACCCCCTTTGCGTGCATTCTCGCTATCAGCAAAGGGAAATCTTCTACCTCATGATCAAACTGATTACAATACCAACATGATATTCTTTTCGGGTTTATACAAACGTGGGCATAATGCCCTAGTCCTCCGCAATTGTAACAAATTACTTGTCCGCTATCCCTTCCTGGTCCCATTCCGCCTTGACCCCGACCGCGCCCCTGAAACCCAGCTTGTGCCATCCCTGCATTTGGGTCGAGGGCTCACATTTCGGTCTACACCTTGTAGGTAGGAGTCCGATCCATCATTAGTTCACAGCTTCGACAGGTTCATTCGTCATGGCCTACCGACCTGTAGAAATTACAAAACAATTACTGGGACGTTTGTGTATACTTCTGCAACAGATGACAATTATCCGTGGCGTGTTTCCCTCCTATCTGGCAAATCGCGCACCATAATGCAGATGCCACGCTTGGCCCTACCTATGCCTCAGGTCTTACCAGCATCAGCCCTCCTCCTGCTAAGTAGTTCGCGAATACTGGACAGTGGTCCTTGTCATGCTCTTGGACTTTGCATTTTATGCACCATACTTCCTCACGCACCTCTGGCCAAGGAGTCCTATCCTGCTTCAAATTTTGCATTTCCAGACACAGATTCTGCAGTTGCACGTGGATTTGTTGGACTCCCAACCCGGGGTCTTGTATAGGGGTCTCATGCAATCTCATTGCCATCTCCAATGCTTCGGCTTGGATCTCTGTAATTCCTGCGTTTGGGTGGTCATTAGAATGCTTGATATACCACGTTAATGCGCGATCCTGCAGTGCGCTCACCAGCGTAGCCTTTTTAATATTATCATCCACGATGCCCTGTGCTTCCCATACTGCTCTTACCACGAACTAGAATTGGTCCGAATCTTCATTTCCCAACTCCTCTAAATACCAGTAGTTTGATTGCACTCGCCATACTGAACTGTGGTGGTGGCAGAGGTGGGGTGGGTGGAGATGGAGGTGAGGAGGGTGAAACGGGTGGCGGTGTGGGTGGAGGTGGTAAACGTGGAATTCGCTGTCTTATCAAACTGACCACGCTTCTTAGAGAAACCTTCGTGAGCTCTTCCTCGCTCTCCCGCGAGGGTGAAATTAAGGGACTAGTTTCTAGCTCTTCGCTACTTCCGCTTCTATAGATCTTCCCACTTCGTGTAGTCCCAAACATTAATTTATTTGCAGAACCCGCTTTTCACACAATAGCATCTTAATCCAAGTGTTCAAAGATTTAATATACTTACCTCGCGGTCCCTTGAGAAAACGTCGCTCCGCCTCACTGTAGCTGACGGTCGTGTCTACCGCGAACTCAGTGATAAATCCTCCTATTATTCAGTCAAGCCAATGGTCCACAACTCGCGTGATCTTATCTTCTGATGCTTCTAGTCTGCGCACTAATTCCGGAGTCCACACTATTGGTTTGTCGAGCCTACACCTTCCCTGGCTATCTGCTAACTTCACGATCCACTCATATAGCTCAGAAGGAAAGGATGCAAAGAAAATTTCGTGGATTTCCGTATACAAGTAGCGCTCCAACCACTGTTCCTTAGATACTCGCGGATTTCTGTTTTCCTGCGCCACGAACTCATGAATCTTCTTGTCCAACCACTCTTCAATTTCTTTCTTCGTAGGATTCTAGTGGCACGACATCAGACATCCTTTATGCAGATCCCGGTCTTGGCAATGGAACCATTTTTTGGTTTGTATGGGCCTGATCCAGGTTCAGAGGTGATTTAGCCAAGCAAATCCCGATACTACTAGCCCTTTCGGCAACAGTCCGCGGAGCACGGACTGAGGTCTCACCTGAAGTAGTATGGGAGGGTGCTAGAACTAGGTTTTCGCACCCTGGGGATGTCTGATGGGCTTCTGGAGGTCCACGGTCGGACCTGTCGCTACACGCACTTGTTATCCCTTCGCAACCTGCGGTGCTGCTTCCGCGTAGCCCTAGTCAGGGAGCAACCCGTAGACTACCCAAGTTCCTTTCTATTTAGTCTGATATTATCTGATTACTTAACTTGTTTATGCAAGACTAATGATTATTACAACATATTCATCAATCATATCAGTGCGCGCGATAAATAAAATAGTATAAACATAAAGAAGGAAATGCACAACAATTACACAGGAATAAGAATCAATTTCTCTTTATTAATCTTCAATCTTGATTACAGACTCGACACCGCCCTACGCACTCAGCTGCAGGGGTCTGCGCACTCAGTTGCGAACTCTACTAGGCCTCTGCGTACTTAGCTGCAGAGCCTCTTCCTACTACTATGACCCAAGACACTTAGAATCCTACTCTAAGCTCGAACCATTCATACTCTTCACTCTTTTCTATTCCTTAGCTATTAACTATCTTTACAACTTAGAGCCTTGCTCCATTTATACAATCCCATGGTCCGCGGACCATGGGTAGGCTGACATGAATTTACATTACATTACATTAATTTAGGGCGGATAACCCTATGACTTGACCTCTACTTCACACTCCGCGCCCGCAATTCGCGGAGTCTTACAAAACCTTTGACCAAAACTTGGGCTTTGAGCCCCAAAACATGCTGTAGGGGGATTCCATGCCCAACATATGGTGTGTCCAAGCTCAACTAAGTCTTAGAAAATTATGGTGAAAGCAACCTACATTTGGATATATTGTTCTTCCATCCAACATTAGAGTTAGCCTCGACTTAGGCTCAACCTAATATGAAAAAAGAAAAACAAAAAAAAACACAAATTTCTTGATTTCAACCAGCATATATGGATTTTGTATTGCATTTGGCTCATTAAATTCCGATTATACTTAAATGTCGATATCATTAGTTATTCATCAAACCCCATTATCATTGTAATGTCCATAACAATTATTTCATAACAACTAATTTTTTAGTTTGCGATGCAGAATTCATTATACTTACAGATATAGTATAAGTTGAAGTTGAAATGTTAGTGTTATTGTAGCATAGTAATCTAATGAAGCAACTTTTTGACCCTTTTATGCATAGATTCTCTAGTAGATTTTGCCTAAGATCCAACTAGAGTTTGAGAAAATTATAGTTTTGAGTTGCTAAGTCTACATTGAGTAGCTTGGAAATTTTCTAGAGCGCTAAATCCATATATGCATTCAAAATTACAATATAAATAAAGAAAAATTAGGGTTTCACCTAGAATCATGTCATTTAATTTCGATAAAAAACTAAAATGTCACCTTCTTAAAGTACACCTATTATAGATGTATTATAGATGACTCCAAGCTTTTGGTTATTCAATAATGAGCAACATCAACTCATTGACCATTTCAAATTATGTGAGTTTTTTTTATATTTTGGTGAAATGGCATCTCACTTAATTTGAAATGTTGGTTGACAAAATCTCTTGATATCACTTAGGATAATCTAATTGACATGAGTAATTGCATATCATTGCTTATGTATGGTATTAAATTAGGTCATTGAAGTTAGTCTAGTTAATTTAACTTATAATATGTAATCTTTATTTATTCCCTTCATTTGAATTCTACTTTGTTGTTGTTTTTCTAACTAGGTTGAGTCTAGGCAATTGGTTGAAAGGTCAATTATTGATTCAACACATAATTCAATTGCTTTAGTTTAGTCCACCTCACTTAATTCGTTGATCACTCCACATTAGTAGGTGTTCACTATTAGTAGGAGGGATTCCCATGAGTGTAAATAATAAATTGATTAATTTTATTAAATTACGCGAGTGTAAAAAATATTTTCATTAATTCATATTAAATTGATTATTGCTAAAATGATAACGATGATGATGATGATTGTTTATTAAAATCAATATTCAATTTTAATGTATAGACATACGCATGACATTCTAAATGAAACTTTGTTTTTTGTCCTTGACGTTCCTAGTATCACAAATATGAAAAATATTTTAAGCCAAGGATGTTTTAAGAAGTGTCTTATACCTTATTTCATTTAAAGCTCATGATTGTAGGAATTTACAGGGTAAGTTCCTCAGACAGAACACCAAAGGACACCGCTCACAACCAGATCGTAGATCAATACACCAGTATTTTTGACGTGGTTAAAACCCTCAAAGAGGGAAACAGTCCACGGCCAATGCGGCCACTTCAGGCAATTTATTAATAAAAGAATGAAAATTTACATAAGCTTCTCTCATAGACGGATTACCCTACAAATGACCCTCCATGCGCTTTAAATAGAAATCATGGACCAATCGGGTGTCAAGCCACGGATCAAGTGTCGGTAATACCGAGGAGAGAATGAACCGTCGGATCACTACATATCGTGACAGTCGAATTGTAAGTTACAAAATGTACAAGGTAAAGAAACACACTTTACCTAACTCTATACCTAACTCTATACTAGACCAAGTTGTACTTAACTATTTCCTATGTGTCGGAATATCCTAACATCCCCCCTTAAGAACAACTTGGGATAGGATTGAAGGATTTACAAATATGATACAATAGGAGAAGGAAGGAGGCACTAGAGCCTATCCCCCCTTAGTGACAACTTCCTGAACTCCAACCATAAATCGAAGTTTAGTGAACTCCGCCTCTGTGAGAGCCTTTGTAAAGATGTCTGCAACTTGATCATCTGTTGAACAATATTGCACTTCAAGAACATGGTCATGAATGAGCTTTCTGATGAAGTGCATGTGTAGTTCAGTGTGTTTGCTGTGCTGATGTTGGACTGGATCTTTGCATAGCTGAATGGCACTTTGATTATCACACCAAAGTGTAGTCGGATGCTGCTGCTGAAAGCCAAACTCTGACAGGATCTGACGAAGCCACAAGGCTTCCTTACTAGCTTCTACGACACCACGATACTCTGCTTCTGCGGAAGAAAGAGAAATGGTACCCTGTTTCTTGCAAGCCCATGTAATAGGTCCTAAACCAAGAGTGAACACATAACCTGCAGTAGACTTCCGATCATCAGGGTCACCAGCCCAATCGAAATCAGTGAAACCAACCAGTAGAGGAGATGCTTCGGCACTGTAATGAATCCCAAACTGAACTGTACCTCGAACATAATGAAGTATTCTTTTAGCTGCTTTCCAATGACTTTCACGGGGGTTTTGCATAAACCGAGCAACAAGGCCAACAACAAAGGAAAGGTCAGGACGAGTATGGGTTAGATACAAAATTTTTCTTACAAGTTGATGGTATAAGGTAGCATCAACTTCAGGAGAAGTACAAGTGACTGAAAGTTTGACTCCAGAGTGAAAGGGAGAAGGGGCAGGCTTAAAAAAAACGGTTTTGAAAACGGCTTCCGGATGAAGAAGTTATGGCTTTTTGAAAAAAAGTTGATGAAGTTGCCGACAAAGTGCGGGAATGTGCGGAAATGAAAAAGTCCACCCCCACAAAATGGAGACTTGAACCCAAGACTTCTACTCTCTTAAATAGCTTTGAACCAATTGAGCTATACAAAAAATTTGAGAGAGAGAGAGAGAGAGAGAGAGAGAGAGAGAGAGAGGGGGGGGTGCTTTGGGTTGCGTGCTTGCTTTGAGAAAGCTCTTTTTCCCTACAAAACAAAAAACATGAAACCCAACGCGGACATGCAAAGAAAACGAACCTTATGGCTTGAAGTTAGCTTTAGCCGAAAAACTAAATATTTTCAAAAATGAACCTTGCGGCTCAAAGTTAGCTTTAGCCGTAAACTAAATATTTTTCTCAATGTTTCTGATTTTCTGAGATCACACTAAGGTAAAGGGAAAAGAGCATACGCATGAGAAAAATCCTTCCTTTCTGTTTCTGATTTGCCCAGATCGCACAGAGTTGCAGGGCAAAGAGCATACGCAGAAATGAAAGGTATAGATCCGGTAATAAAAAAGGCTAAATAAACCGAAACTGAAATAAACAGAGAGAAAATAACTGTAAACTGCAAATAAACACTGTATACCTCCAGATCTTAAAAATGACGTAGCTAGGGCTACCGGAAACCTTTTCGCGTGAAACGAAAGGGGTTCCTCACTGGAACAGATGCTCCCAACACAACAGAGCAGTCCTCTCGGCCCGAAAGCAGTCAGAAACAGTAGATCTAGGAAAAGACAGCCAGATGCAGTTCTACCAACTTCAAATTTGGATCACCAACGGACGCGGCCCTCAAATAGCTCCGATACCATGTAGGAATTTACAGGGTAAGTTCCTCAGACAGAATACCAAAGGACACCGCTCACAACTAGATCACAGATCAATACACCACTATTTTTGACGTGGTTAAAACCCTCAAAGAGGGAAACAGTCCATGGCCTGAGCCAACGCGGCCACTTCAGGCAATTTATTAATAAAAGAATGAAAATTTACATAAGCTTCTCTCATAGACGGATTACCCTACAAATGACCCTCCATGCGCTTTAAATAGAAATCATGGACCAATCGGGTGTCAAGCCACGGATCAGGTGTCGGTAATATTGAGGAGAGAATGAACTGTCGGATCACTACATATCGTGATCGTCGGATTGTAAGTTACAAAATGTACAAGGTAAAGAAACACACTTTACCTAACTCTATACTAGACCAAGTTGTACTTAACTATTTCCTATGTGTCGGAATATCCTAACAATGATAATTTGTTCTTATTTTACCAATATTGAATTTTATTCTTTAAGATAGTGTTGATGGGCAAAAATGACCATGTCAACATTTGAGAAATCACCTATTCAAAGCCCTAGTTAGACCCTTTTTCGCTTGGAATGGTGATTTCGACCGACATGTGGACCTGGTTGCTACTTAGAAAATGTGCTTCAATAGATAGAGGCTTCATGCAAGGATTATTATTATTATTATTTTCCATGGAAATATCTACCCAAAGGGATCACATCCCACCAACTCATTAGCAAAGCCTAATTATGAGAGCATCGAGGAGAATTAACCCTGTGACTTCCCATTAGCAAAGGTGATTTTAATGACAAGAAATCGCCAATTGAGCTAACCCTCGAGACTTTTTGCAAGGATTATCAATGAAATCGATTTTAAAGAAAATAATGTAAAGAATGTGGTAATTTTATCTAAATAGAATCAATGTAAATAATTAATCTATTACTACTCCTATTCAATAATTTACTTATATCCCGTGTACTTTTCTTATTGTATGTGAATAACAAAGATCAACGATAAATTTTTGATATAATTTTACACACTTAGTTCTAAAATAATTCAACTGTAAATGAAATTAGATGTCATTTACATAGTTAACTCACTCACATTCATTCATAACACTCACATATGTGTAATTCCCTTAAATGCCTCAATAATAATGAAGTTAACAATTAACAATAACTAATTTCAATCGTCATAAATCAAATAAATAAAGTAGAATAAAGCATTTTGATTTCAATTTTAAATGAAAAATAAAATTAGGGCGTCACTTGAACTCGTAAAGACTTGACATCTTGGTGGTCCAGAATTATATATCAAAGAAAAAATAAACTTTACAACAGTGCAGGGTCTATTTCTTGGAAAAATCAGAACCCCTTCTTCAGGATCATTCTGCCCTTTAGATAAAATTACAAAATATAGGATAAATATGTCTTCCTGTTTTTTTTATTATTAAAAACATTGAAAAAAAAATAATAAAAATTTGTTAAGATGTCGAGATAAATTGGCCATCCTTATGTCGATTGCTGATTCTCTGAATATTCGGGAATTGGACGGACATGGGCGCGATCAATTTTTTGACCACGCCCATGTCTGTCCGATTCCCGAATATTCAGGGAATCAGCAATCGACTTAAGCTCAGGGAGATAAATTAAGCACATTAGCTTATTCAAGAAATGCCCTATGAAGCTTTTCTCTAGGATTTCCATTACGTGTAGACTTCTAGAAAATGAGCAAGTTGTTGGGGTGGATCGATTTATAGGATGACTTGACACTCAAATACATGTGATTCAATTGCTGTCAATTCCCATGATATCCTCTCATTAACAACTTTTGTCATCAAGTAATGACTTTGAGGTTTGATCAAATATTGCCAAATATAATGTAGGTAAACTTTCCTCAATTGCTCGATTTGACTTTGGTGTTTCAAACTATATCCCTACATATTCTTCATAAGTATGTATACTTCTATTGGCTTATCACCAACTAGATCCATCTAACTCCAGATTTATCATGCGCAGAGAGGGATAAAATCCATCGAGGTGAAAATATTCTTGTTGGAGTGTAGAAATTGAGGAAAGGTTTGTGTTAGCATTGAAGTTGTGATGAGGTTGGAATTGATGTCAAAATGGTAGTTTGTGAAACTTGAAAAATGGTTAGCATCCTGGAATTTGGTTTGGAGATGGTATGCATATACTTGATTGCTTGATGTTATTGGTCTCTATCGTTGCTATGTATGTTGTAGGTGCTTTGATAGTTTTGTTGGTTTATCAACTAGGTCTCCATGTAGATGTGACTTTACTTGTTGGATGATGCTTGTAGTGTTGCCCTTGAGATGTGTCTTTGAGTTATGATTTGGAATTTTGATGATGTCTGAAGGTATTGGAGAGGCTGTCATGATGCCATCTATAATTGAGCTTCATGTTTGATGCCACTTGATATAGTTTCTTCTCTCATGAGTTTGTTCTTGCACTTATGGTGACTACATCATGTATAAGCTCATTAGGAGGTTACAAAGATGGTTTTATGACTTGTCATGACCTAGACTAGCTTTACAAATGCCAAAGATGCTGAGAAACAAGTTGGAAGAAGTTCTGAGTTGAAGATCTAGTAGTTTTCCTTCATCCCCTGCCTAGTCGCATGGATGATGGGTCAAGGGAGAGGTTTTAGTCTCTAGTCGCATGGAGAGCAACCTATGGGAGCAACTATGGATCCCAGTAGCATGGAAGACTATGTCGTGCAAGTGAATATGCCTGTAGATGAAGTTTCTCTAGATTTCTTACGCTCCTCAGATGATTTAATTGGTTTTATTGATGTATCTTCTTCGAGAATTTTCATGGAAGATTCCAATTGACTAAATCAACATGTCCTAATGTGTTTTGAAGTGTGAATGCCTTAATGAAGTGAGGAGTGGAGATAGTGGCAAAATTTGTTTAAAAGATGGAGTAGATCAACCATTGTTAGCGAGTGAACATAGAATAACTTTGTACAGAGTGCAAAGGGCGACCTTCTACAAAACATAATTATGAAGAAGAAAATTTTCTAAATAGGTGCACACTAAGATATAATCTCCTAATATTATGGAGAGAGGAGATTCATTGAGAAGGGAACTATTGTTGCTGTAAGGCATAATTTGTTCTGTTGATTGTGACAAAGTTTTGGAGGACCTGTAGCAGAGGGTTTACAAAGGCGAATGCTAGTATCCAAAGCATATTTCTATTGCAAGCTTTGAGAGATTGATGGAACAGGAGATGAGGAGAGCATATCTCCTTGGTTATGATAGTTCATTTGTGTATGCAGGGGCTGAGAATTGATTTACACAGCTGTAGTAGTGGTTCATATTTATGTTACTCATCTTAGATTATTTGTAGATAATGTATTGTGGCCATGTGTCTTGAGTTTGGTGCATGGATGTGAGAGAGAAAGATGAGTAGTTTGATTGATTCATGTTCTGATGTTTTTAGGTTTCCAAAGAGAGAAATTTGTTGTTTCTTTGTGGAGGGGTCCAATTTGAAACATTGTGAAATGTGGCCCTAGTGATCAACATATTTAGATAGCTTGGTGAAGAAGGGATGGGTGTTCCTTGCTTATGGGTGTAGGTAGCTTCAGTAGAGGAAGTACCATTCTCATAGTCCAATGGTTGTTGGGCAAGGCTTTTAGGGGATAGGAGTCTCTAGTGGATGGGTGTTCACTTAGTCGATGTCATATGAGAAACTTCCTTGCTGGACATAGCCATCTATGATTATGTAAATGATTTGTTTGATTAATGAAATTGCAACAGAGAAACAACAACAACAAAGGGTGGTTTTTGCCCCGGAGGGGGGTTTTCCACCAGAGATCCTTGTGTCCTTTGTGCATGTGATTTTTTTGATTATGTTATGGTTTTCATGTGATGATCATGATAATTGTTATTTGATTTTCTATTTAATCTATTAATGGCATAATGAGTGAATGTATTTCAGTAAATTGAAAAAGAAATACAAAAGTTAAGAAACACAACCACTACTGATTCACCCCCCTAGTAGTGAGCACATTTCCAATAGTTTGCACCTTAAGGGATTTGATCCCTCTCGGCGAAGGATAAATTCAGAGTTAGATGGATCTAGGCTAGTTCTAGTTGCAGGTAGTAATGCCACATTTCCAAATTATCATTATTATGTATATGTTTGAGATGAAATTCATACTTTAAAATTTAAATAATATGTAAATTAAAATAATAATACTTTAAAATTTATTAATGAGGAAAGAATGAATTAGTCACATTGTATACCACATATATTCACAATCAGACATAATATTATATTTCACAATCTAATGTTGTCACACTAATCTATGCTATTTTTCTATCGTTTTTAAAAATATATGTTTTATTATGAATTCTTATAAATATTATAATCAATAAATTTGAATACTTAAGATCTATTTAAACTATTTTATTTGTTTATGAAGGGATTATAATTGTCTCTAGGCGCTATAGTAAAGAAGCCCTCATATAGTAGAATTTGCATTAACAAATATAGTTGAAGTTTAATATAATATTATAGATTCAAACGTCTTATATGTTTTACCAAACCTTAAAAAGAATAGAACTCACTCAATATATAGGTTCAAAGCCATTTAAGTGCAAGGCTATGAATAAATATATAAATTAACTAAAAATTTTATATACATAAATGACATTGAAATACTATATACATAAAAATATAGCTTAAAAACTATATTACCTAATTTGAACTATGCCTACTTCAATGCTAGAAACATAAATGCACTCCAACATGTTTTCACGATAGCAAATCACTTTCATTTCATTATTCTCTAACTATCCACTATTATTCAAAGTAATCGTGTAGGAACTTTGTACCGATGTGGTTGATGATAAATATTGTGAGTAGAGATATTAATTCATATACATATATCAAAGAAATAGTTATTAGATCACTGCATTAATCTACAATAAGCTTTGTTTATTTATAAAATTGTATTACTTTCAAGCCTGGAAAAAAGCCTTACATTCTACTCATCCATAATTGTATTTTTGCAATTCAAAATCATTTGGTAGTTCCAATCAGTAAAGGGATAAAATGCAATTTTAATCCATAATTTTATAAACAATCAAATTGGTCGGATAAGTTACAATTTACCATCTCAGCGGTTTATAAAGGCTTGATCATGTTTCTTTTCAAAATATGGCTCTGCTTATGAGCAGTTTCAGATTTTGCACTTCAGATCTATGAGACATATTTCTATGTTTCGGATGAATGTACATTTTGACCTTTTTATATTTCTTATATAAATACAATTATGCTTTTTCTATCTTTAAAAGTTACAATTTACCATCAAAACTAGTGAGATAATTATCTACGTTGGTTTACTAATTTTTGATGTTCAATAATTTGATTGTGCATGCTTCTGAGAACATTGAGACTTGTGCTACGAAAGAAAGAGATTGACACTCATATGTTTTCTCAAAATATTAATTGGCAGAAATCACTTGGCAAGTCTCTATGTATGGCCTTTTCTGTAGAAATCTCTTTGCAATTCTTTACATACAATTATACATATCATTATTACATTGATATATAACTTACTTAATTATGATTTTTTTGTGCAGAAATCTCTTTGCCCAACATTCAACGATTCCTGTGGGTGGACTAAGTTTATTGAATAAATGTATTTTAATGGAATATATAAAGAGACATGTAGTATTATGTGGGATTTTGTATATACGTGAATAACATATACACACATTTACATAATTATATATGTTCTTACGTTAATTATGTTTGTTTTTATATATACTAAAATGTTTATAATATTGCATTCTTACATAATTATATATATGATTTTATGTTCTTAAGTAAATGCATAATTTCAATCAAATCAGGTGGGATATGTCTCTTGGTGCTATATGAGAGAAATGGTTAGATGGTAGAATTTGCATAAATAGTTATAATTGAAGTTTAATACAATATTATAGATCATTCAAACATATTATGTTTTTAGAAAACTTAAAAAGTAATGGAATTCGCTTGAAAATGAAGAGAACGCAAATGAGTATAGCAATTTCAAAAAATTCAGTTAATCCAATGAATACAGTGAATAATCAACCTTTTATGTTTTAAGGTGTATTGTGATTGTCGTATTAATTGATTTCTAGTTTTTTATTTATATGGTTATTTTCATTTTTCTTAAGCCAACATTAATTTGTATTTGATAATATTTTATTATTATTATTTTTCTTTTATAGGACATGTGACAAGTCTAGGTTGAGCACAACAATTACACATTTCCCTCATACTAGGTCATAGAATGTGCTTCTCAGCACAATCATAAGTATCTGATTGTATTTTAGTTTCCTTGATCGCCTTCATTACTAATTGCATCAAGGGAGTACAACTTTGCTATGCAATTTTATCTAGCTCCTTGATGAACCCCAAAAATGGGTAACTTATTGGGCTCATTTTGTCTATTATTCTCCACAAATCCACCATTCTTCATAGTTTATGAATGCTTTTGAGTATATTTATGTTAATTGGATGAATGAGAATAGTCAGTTGACCATGAAGGCTAATACGTGTTTATTGTAGATTTTTGGACAACTTTTGGACCAAGGTCAAGCATTTATGAGCCATTTGACAGCCAAATACGAGGGAACAAGGCTGAGGATTCGTAGGAAGGGTGTCTCCTGCACTAAATGGCCCTTCCTTGAGTTCTCCACCATCAGCTCGGAGTTCAGTAGCCCACCGAAGTTGATTTCCAAGGGCAGCCGAGCAGCTTTTGTGAAGTGGCTGAGTACTTGCAGCTTTGAGCAGCCAAGCCCCTTGAATTAAGGAGGACTATTGGAAGTCCTCGTAGTGCATAATTAGGAAGGCTTCCAACCTTCATAGTTTACTTTTTGAACACTTTGTAATTTTCACTTTAGTGCTGCTCTGCCTTTCAGCTCATTTTGGAGCTTCTGCTGTATTTTTTTTTTTTGTGACGTGGTTATGTTCTGAGTAATGGAAATCAGTTTCAGTTCGCATCAGCTCTGAGCTTCTTCTTAGGAGCCTGTGGCTCTTGGGGTTAGGCCCAACCCAAGTGCCAGGTCTTCCTCTATGTACTGTTATATGTTTTTGCTGTCTTCATAAAATAATATTTTTTAGTAGATTAAAATCTTGCTTGGTTACCTAGGTAATTTTTGATGATTGAAAAAGCTTTTCATGTTTCAGCGTGATTTGATAGGTTGGTAACAGAAAAGATCTTCGAAAAAGGCCATCAAGCAACCCTGGATCTCACCTCTCCCTCCTCGGGACCATGAGCTGAGACCAAGGTGTCCTTGCTGCCACAAACACACTGTTCTTGCTTCTTCATGCAGTTGCTAGTGTTGGTTTCTCAGTTGCAAAAGTTGATACCAGATGCGATTACATGCTTAGATCCATTCTTGCTTGGTTTTCATAGTTATTTTACATGATTTTCTACCAATGAATTTCTGTTCATCATGGTTGTTGGTTCCTAGGTCAAAGTAGGTTAGAATAGCTAGATATTTGGTTTGCATGGTCTTTGTTTGGTCAGTTTCAAGAAATAGTGTGCAGAACACCTGTGATACCTCCCTGCCTACCCTTCCTCCATCAGTACAACCTGCTCCATCCCCTAACTCAGATTCTTACCCTTCGTTTGCCACTTTTTCTCACTTTGACCTAATTTCCATATTTTTGTGCAACATTGCTCTATCCATCATTGAACAAATCCAACCATCCTCATCACTTCTTAGCTTCATTTTCCAGGTCCTAGACCCCTCCACATCCTCATCCAACCTCCATCTCCACTTTTCCACCTTTCTTCCACCATCAACCCTTCAAAATCCCCTTTCGGGACATCCTGTAGAACCCCTGCAAACTTCCTATAGAAGATCACATGAGCGGTTTTTCGAGGCCTGAACACTATGAAAATCTCTGGAAGGGTGTTAGGGACCCCGTAGTCCCTGTTCTTACCTTCCCAACCTCCTGCAAGTGCCTACTCCATTTCCTTTCACCAATCAACCTCTGCATAGTAAAAAGCAGTTAAAGCA
Organism: Pinus tabuliformis; assembly: GCA_031772625.1. Classification (NCBI taxonomy): domain Eukaryota; kingdom Viridiplantae; phylum Streptophyta; class Pinopsida; order Pinales; family Pinaceae; genus Pinus; species Pinus tabuliformis. The sequence goes on along the minus strand of CM062813.1, from coordinate 556,234,107 downwards.
CATGCACATATGATTTTTATAAAATCACTCAAAAATACAAAAAGATGTTCCTTTTCAGATTTCACTTCAGAAGTAGCTTAGACGCATGCACTTTACCTCCCCAAGAGTCAATGGCATCCCTTTCTGTAGTTTCATCCTCTTTTTTTGCACCAGTAGGGGTAGTCAGTAAATCTAGGGTTTGCTAGGGTTTGCATTTCCTTTCAGCTTTCAGCCTCTTTCTGCAAGTAGATTAGCTTCCTTTGAGTTACTTTCATCCATCGCAGTTAAAAGCTTTTTCTAAGAGCTCATAGAAGTTGGCTTAAACTCCTAGCGGATGCCAGCTGATCCAATGACAGCCTGCGGCAAGAGCTAGTACTTGTGCATATAGCACCGTCGCTTCCAAGTTTGTTACAAACTACCAGGTTGATAAAAGTAAAGAAGGGAGTCCCAAGAGTTGCAGCATTATTGCTGCAATACTGGAGCCCACCATATTTTTGGCACCGTTGCCGGGGAAGCGTCAGAGTATTTGTGATTGCTGCTTTTCTTCTATTTTCTACTTCAATATTCTGTTAAGTAGTTTATTTCAGCAAGCGTAGAGTAGTTGTTTCATTTCCATCTTGCAATTTCATTTTCGCAAAAGTAGATTAGACATTTCCTACTTTCATTTCATTTCAGCAAGCATATATTAGGTATTTCCCGCTTTCATAGATTAGCATTTCAATTTCACAATTTCAATTCTGCAAGCGTAGACTAGCATTTCAATTCCGCAATTTCAATTCTGCAAGCGTAGCTTAGCATTTCATTTCAGCAACATAGATTAGTCATTTCAGTTCTGCATTTTCATTTCAGCAAGATAGATTTTAGTTAGTTGCAGTTCAATCTCTTTCAGTTTTGCAGGTACAAGTAGAAAAAATACCAAAACTCCACCAAAAATATTCCATTTCATGCCTCGTAGGAACAGAGATAATACAGGGAAATTATTACCCAACACCCCCACCACATCACCGAGTCACCCTTCTCTCTTCTTCGATGGTAGTGATCCAAAAGAACCTATAGGTGAACCTCCAGAGATATACGAAGATCCTATAACAGAAGAAGAGCAAGAAAACATTCCTCTTGAGACCATGGCTGAACACAGAAACAATATATGAGATGAGGAGAGAATAGAAGGTGCCTTTCCCATCTGAGAGACCAACAGGGACATGAAAATGAAAAACATAAGTCCCTCAACCTTACCTCACTTCCATGGATTGACCACTGAAGACCCTGATACCTTACTATTTGAGTTTGTTGTCCTTTGGCGAACTTATGACTATGCAGAAGACGAGCAAAAGTTGAAACTCTTTCCCTCTACCCTTAAGGATGCAACACTACGCTGGTTCATGGGGTTACCTGGAAACATTATCACAACTTGGGCTCAGATGTAGCAAGCCTTTAATAACAAATACTGGGACTACTGTAGGTCAAAGGAAACGAAGGGAGAGATCTTTCGGATGACCATGGGAAGTGATGAGTCCTTAGAAGACTATGAAGAAAGGTTCCAACTTAGTTATAAAAGGGCTAGGTGCACACTTGACCCCGAATCTCTAAAGCTGGTTCTACTCCGAGGAGTCCCTGAAGACCTTCTAGATACCCTCCATTTGCTAGCTGGAGGAGACATCTACCAACTACCTTATGAGGACATAAAGACTGTGTTTAGAAACCACTCTAGGGCAGCCCAGAAAAGAGGTAGGGGGAATCCACTTTTAGCTAGTGCCACCTTCTCCAAGCATGAGTTTGTAAGTTAGATGGAAGACCTAAAAATTGAGATGAGACAGACCATTGCCATGCAACTGGATACTTTCCGAATCCAATAAAAGAAAGAGGAAGCTGAGAAGGCTTTGGCCATCTTTTGTCCCATATGTACAAGGAAGCATCCTAAGAATGAATGTCCATTGCACTCAGTGGAGGTATGTTTCGTTTGTGAGGAAGACCACCCCACAAACCAGTGCCCAACCTTACCCGAACTTAAAGCCATGTACCAAGGGGCTGAAGGATCCACTGAACCACTCTACTTCCTCAACCAAAGGAGGTCGCATGGATCCAGATCTTACCAGTAGGGGATGCAAGGGACATCCCAAACTTATTACAACCCCAACCAATCCGCTCACATGCCTTCTTGGGGCCCCCCTGCTCATCCTTTCTGGTTCGCACCTCCTCCTTGGTCTTATCCATCTCAATACCATACTGAACCTGCTGCTCATTCGTTTTACTCTCATGTTCAGCCACAACCTCAGTGGAATGCACCTCAACCGGGGTGGAGGCCCCAATACAACTCTCCTCCCACTATTTTGCCTCCACCGCTTTCTCAACCACAACCATTACCTCCTGCTCCTCCAAGACAACCCCAGACGCCTACTCAACCAAACCCGAACCCCAACAACAGATAGGCCCAACAGGTATACACTGGAGAGACGACATGCCCTACCTATGCTGTGGAGATTCAGGAGATCAACCTTTGATTTGGAAAGATCCTTCCAGATTGCCAACCTCCTCCCCTGGAGGATGAGGAAGGGAAACAGGAAAGTGAACCCAAAGCCATTCCACCCTTTCCTGAGAGACTAACAGTAGCCACGCAACCAAACCCATAGGAGACTGAACTTCTAGGAGAGCTTAAACAGTTGTGTGTGAAAATCCCACTTCTCTAGGCCATAAAACATGTACCAATCTACAACAAATTGATCAAGGAGAAGTGTTTCAGGCACCTAGGCAGGCGCAAGAGAGATGCCCCGACTATCAATGTCATAGGACAACTGTCCGATATGATGTTGGGGCAAATAATTTGTCCAAAATATTTGGATCCTGGGAGTCCTGTAGTTGATGTCCACATCAATGGCACCATAATCCCCCACACCCTGATCGATCTAGGGGCTGCCATTAAAGTGATGACCAGGGACACTATGCTCAAACTCAACCTTCAGAGTTCCTTAAGAAAGACCTTGATAGTACTGCAGTTAGCAGACCGCTCCATCGTGACTCCCAAAGGGATTGTGTATGATGTCCTGGTATCTGTTGATTCTTGGGAGTACCCTGCGGACTTTTTGGTCCTTCAGCCAAAGGCAAAACTCACTAGATACCCCCTCATTTTGGGAATGCCTTGGTTAGCTACTGCAGATGCTTACATCAGTTGTCGAGCTGGGAGCATGATCATCAAGAATGGGCCTATGTCCAAACAGTTAGTCTGACATCCTCCTGCCCAACCTTTGCTAGAACATGACTTACCTCTCTGTTTGGAGGAGGAAGATGAGGATGAATTCTACTCTACACTAGAGTGCACAGTGGAAGCCACCCGAGGAGGTCCTCAAACCGAGGATGACCTAATTGATAATTTGATTCAAAATCCGCCTCCCGGTGTGTCGCCATTAGAGGAGTTGGTGGAAGGTCCCCAAGCCAGCGCTTTAGTGGACCTTTGTGTGGCTGATCTAACCTCTCCCAGAGTTAAGAATGTGGAGTTTGGCCTTGAAAGAACCTTGAAGATCAGCTCATCCTTATCTCCCTCTCAGGAGAAGGCGATGTGTAGCTTATTGAACCGCCATTTGGATGCTTTCACTTGGAGCTATAAGGAGATGAAAGGAGTCCATCCGTCGGTCTGTACCCATCACATTTACCTTAAAGAGGATTGTAAACCAGTTAGGCAGCCTCAGAGGAGAACGAGTCCAGCCCTTAAGGACATTGTTAAAGAAGAATTGCAAAAGTTGTTGGATGCAGGATTCATCTACAGCGAATGGGTTTCTCCTCTGGTGCTTGTGCCCAAGAAAAATGAGAAGTGGAGAATTTGTGTAGATTATAGAGAACTTAACAAAGCTACCAAGAAGGACCATTTCCCTTTGCCTTTCATAGATAAAGTGCTAGATGGGCTGGCAGGGAAGAAGTTCTTTTCTTTCCTAGATGGGTTCAGCGGGTATAATCAGATCCAAATCAGCTCGGAAGACCAGGATAAGACCACTTTCACTTGCCCATGGGGTACCTTTGCCTACTGGGTCCTTCTCTTTGGGCTATTCAATGCTCCTGCCACTTTCCAAAGAGCAGTGTTGAGCATATTTGATGATCTGGTTCATGATCCGTTAGAAATCTATGTGGATGACTTTACTCCTTATGGGTCCAACTTCCAAGAAGCATTGACTAACCTGGGAAAAGTTTTAACCAAGTGTATTGAAATGAACCTGCCCCTCAGTCCTGAAAAATGTGAATTCTTGATGATTGAAGGGACCGTGCTAGGTCATACAATCTCTCAGCAAGGATTACAGGTGGATCCTAACAAAATTGCTATCATCCAAAAGGTTCCACCTCCTCAAAAGGTAAGAGATGTTCGGAGTTTTCTAGGCTTAGCAGGATACTATAGAAGATTCATTAAATATTTTAGTAAGCTAGCCTCGCTATTGGTTGGTCTTTTGGGGAAAGATGTTGAGTTTAAATGGATTGACAACTGCCAAGAGGCTCTGGATGAGTTGAAATATAAGTTGGTAACTGCCCCAATCCTGAGAGGTCCCAATTGGGCCCTACCTTTCCATATCCACACTAATGCCTCGAATAAAGCCATAAGGGTAGCCTTAGGACAAGTTGAAGAGAAGCTACCATATGCCATATACTTTGTCAGCAAAAACCTGTCCAAGGTAGAATTAAACTATACTGTGACTGAGAAAGAGCTCCTAGCTGTAGTCCATTCCCTAAACAAGTTCAGACACTACATCACTGGTTATCAAACATTTGTACACACTGATCATGCTGCGATAAGGTATTTGATGAATAAACCTGAGGTGAATGCTCGTATCATTAGATGGTTACTTTTATTGCAACAATTTGACTTAACCATTGTTGACAAGCCAGGAAAGGAAAATGTTGTTGCTGATTTTCTGTCTAGATTAGATTTGCCTGCAGGTGAAGAAGGGACGGTGGATGACCAGATGCCAGATGAAGACCTGTTTGCTATTTCAATACTCTCTCCATGGTTTGCTGATATAGCAAACTACTTGGTCTCAGCATAGTTCCCTCCACACCTATCCTCAAAAGAGAAGAGCAGAATTGTGAGGAAAAGTGCCCCCTTTACTTGGGTTGGGGGCAACTTGTTTAAACTCGGCCTAGATCAGATCATGAGGCATTGTGTTAGGGAGGAGGAGGTTTTTGACATTCTCCTAACCTGTCACGATGGACCCTGTGGAGACCACTTTGCAGCAAAAATGATTGCCTTCAAAATTCTACAGGCAGGCTACTATTGGCCCACTCTTCATCAAGATGTCAGAAGATACATTAGCCAATGTGACTGATGTCAAAGGATGGGGAAAATGACTCCGAGGGAGGAAATTCCCCTCCAACCTCAAGTGACTTTTGAGCCATTTGAGAAGTGGGGCATGGATTTTATGGGTCCTATCAACCCTCCTTCAAAGCAAAAGTCTTACATCATTGTGTGCACAAACTACCTGACAAAGTGGGCAGAAACAAAGGCAATCAAGGCAGCAACAAAAGAAAAAGTGGCTAAGTTTTTAAGGGAAAATATCTTCTACAAGTTTGGCTACCCAGGAGAATTAGTCACAGATCAAGGAAGTCAGTTCACCTCTAACCTGATTGAAGACATGCTCGCTCATCACAAGATCAAGCACAGAACTTCCACCCCTTATCATCCGCAAGCAAATAGGTAGATGGAAGTCACTAATAGGGCTTTAGAAGAGATTTTGACTAAAGTGGTGAGCAGCAGCAGAAAGGATTGGACAGATCGCTTGGTTGAGGCCACCTGGGCCTACAACACCCCTTGGAAAACCACAACAACTTTCACACCTTATGAGCTGGTCCACGGGAAGAAGGCTCTGCTGTCCATAGAATTCGAATACAACACATTAAGGTTGGCAGCTCAGTTGGACCTGGATCTCAGCCATGCGCAACAGGAAAGGTTACTACAGCTGAATGGATTAGATGAACAGAGAATGCAGGCCCTCCTCCACTCAGAAGTAGTTCAACTCTAGAGAAAGATATGGCATGACCGGCACCTTAACGAAAAGCAATTTCAGCCAGGAGATTGGGCGATGTTATATGACTCAAGATACAAAGATTTCAAAGGGAAGCTGAGGACAAGGTGGCTGGGACCATATGCAGTGGAGAAATGCAACGACAATGGTTCAATCCTTATCAGGACCATTGATGAAGAAGCCATCCCCATGCTAGTTAACGGGCATCGATTGAAAATCTATAGGAAGCCCCTTTCCAAGTAGGAGTTCATTGAAACTCTGGATAAATCAATGCTGGTAGTGGAGCAGGGCCCTGCCTCTACTCCACCCACACCTTGATCATAAAAGAAAAAGAAAAGAAGAGAAAAAAAGAAAAAACAGAAAAGAATAAAAAGATCCTTGGGTGAAAACCTCTTAGAGGTGCCCGGGGTAGACAGTGAGGGTGAAAACCTCCTGGAGGTGCCCCAGCTATCTCACCAAAAAAAAAAAGAAAAAAAAAAAAAAGAGAAATAGGCCTAATTTCTGTTGAATAATTACAGGTTGCAGGGAAGACATTGCAGGTTAGGAGGCTCGCGCAAAACAAGGACAGAGGTCAGCAACAGCCTGCAAGCATCCCTCACAGACACTTCCTCCATGACCACTCCCCTCTCCTAGGATTTGATCACATTCGGGTTAAGGTTTCACCTTCTACAGAAGTTCTGGGCCTTCTACAGGAAGTTCCATGCCTTCTGCAGGAAGATCCTGTAGAACCTTCAGACAGGCCAAAATTGATCTTGGAAGGGAATCCGAAGGTTGGAATCTGCCTGCTAAGCCTGCAAACACCCATGTTTCCATCCATCACCACATGTCACCTTGTTTCATCTCTTTACACGTCCGTTGCCCCCATCCTATTATTTGTTCATGCACAGTCACAAAAAAAAAATCCTGTTTTCCTCATACTGCCAGCGAAACCTTTTATTGACAAATCAAGAGCAGTTTTTTTCACTTACCATACCTGTCAATCTCCATCTAGACTCCTCGTCAACCGAACCCCTCGACAGTAGTATAGCCTTGCTCATGTTAGCTTGCATCCCAGGAGGAGAAGCAGCTATAGGAAATCCTACAAGAATCCTGTAGCAGCCGATCCCTCTGGGAGACATACTCTGGAGACAGGGACATCCGAAAACGACAAAGGAAACATGCAAAGGGCTCATCTCGAATGAGAAAATATCGTCAGCAGCCGAAGCCAAGCAAAACCTGTGCACGCAGCGGTAGCAAATGAAGGAATGGGTTCCAAAACCCGTGCATGCAGCATCAACGAAGGAAGGAATGGGTTCTAACACTCGTGCACGAAGCAGCAATGAATGGAGTGGTTCCAAGACCCGAAATCTGCACAACGTAGCCGTGACCACACAGGTAAGTGTCTAAACTCATTCATCAATTGCATAAACTATATTTTAAGAGTTGCATGCCTATGGAAATGGTTCAGATTGAATGGAATCGGTGGCCAGTCAACTGGCCACCCTCGGCCAGTTACATAGCTTCGTGGGATCTGAATGAGCCAGCTACATTCAAAATTGCTGACGGGGTGTGTAGCCAAGATGTGTGGAGTGTCCATTCAGGAAGAAATCGTTGGGACTGGTAGTAGTGGCGGCGGTTAACGGCAGAGGGGAGGTGATGGCGGTCAGAAACACGCAGAGAAATTATGGCCATGACATCGTATCAACGGTTCGGTTCGGCCACCTCATCCCCTCACCACGAATCACGTCGCAGTTAATAGATGCTCGGTTGAAACTCACACCACCTTTTGTTCATTTTTCACTTGCAACGTCCTCGACTGAAGTACGCGTCCTCCGCTTCCAAAAACTGTTAACCAGTCATCCTCCACCAGTTTTTCTACCTGTTTTCGAGAATCTCCCGCGTATCGGGCTCGCTCAGAGGCACAGAGACATTCTACAGGAACGGGGGGGTCTTCTACAGGAAGGGTTCTACAGGAAACCCTGCACAGCTTTCCGGAGTAGAGAAGCCTAGGATTTTTCTTCGTCGAATTTGGAGCTCCAAACGAGGTAGGCTCAAAAAACTCTTCTATGCATGGTATGATTTGAAAAGGTGGTGAATTGAATGGTATCAGATTGGGGAATCAGAGAAAAATCTGCCTAGGAATTGGAAGTAAAACATTTGCCTGTGTGTTGCACTGGGTTTCTCAGTTGTTTCTGCATCAAGGTTCTCCTCCATGTTCCTATTTTTAAAATTATCCTGTAGGGAAGATATGAAACTGTGGGGGCCAGCCTGTGTATGAAAAATTTTGAATTTGTATATTTGTATGTGTGCTGAGAAGAAAAATTGAGCTTTGTACTCTGTCTGTAGAAACAAAATTCTTCCTTTCATAAACAAACAGCCGAGTTCTGGGCAACAACGTCTTGAAAACCAGGGAATAGTTGCTAATTAATATTGGATACCCGAGAAATCCCTTCTTGAGTTCAGGGGGAAAACTAGAAACAACATTCATAAAAGGAAAGAACCCTTGGACCCCAGCAAACTGCACGAGCATCCTGAGGTGGTGGACCTTTCCACTCGAGCCAATTGGATGTCATTCTTTGAAAAAATTCGGGGTCATGACGAGGAGATAACGGAGGAATTTTTAATGTCCTTGAGACCTCAATCAAAGACATAGGCCACAATTAGTTTTAGGGGCTTGACCCTAGAACTTACCCCTGAGCTCATCAGTCGTGTTACTGGTCTACCATTAGGGTTCCCTTGGAGCAAAGAAGAGAGGTCATTGGGCCAAGTTTCCAAGAAAACATTCTTCCTACTCGAGGAACATCCTATAGAAGACAAAAACGGGGTTATAAGAACCAGCTTGCCTCCTCTATGGAGTGAGGTCAGTTTCCAAATTATGAAGTACATTACATGTGAAGGGAGGTTTAGCATTGTCTACGGTTATCATTTTAGGTTGCTGTGTGAACTGCGACATGGAATTGATTTACCTACAGACAAGAAACTGAGCATCCCCTATTTTCTTCTTCAGTCAGTAATTGAATGTGGTACAAAATCGAATGAAGGGATCCCAGATCAGTTGGCCCATCATGGGCTCATCAAGCTATTAGTGGAAGATGCCCTGCACACCTACACTGTCCCCATATCTTGGGAAATCTTCCGAAACATGTCCCAGGATGACGATATTAGAATTCTGGCTGAAGACATCACCTCATCCAATAGTGAGGAGGGAGAACACACTGAAGAAGGTAAGAAAACTAATGGTGAGGGAATGCAGGACATTCAAGCACAACAAGGACAGACAGAAAAAGGGGGAAAGGGCAAGATTTCTGAGCCTAAAACAGAGGAAGAAACAACAACACAAACACCAAGGGAAAAGAGAATGCAGAGGAGAGCAGAGAAGGCAGAGGAGAGCAGAGAAGGCAGAAAAACCCCAAATGAAGGCTGTCATAGCAAAAGCAGACACACAGAAACAAAAGGGAAAGACACATCTTGAAATGGCCGCAATACAGACAGAAACAGTTGACACAGGGACTTCTACAGGAAGCATGGAAAAAGAACAACAAAAGGAGAAATCACCTGAAATATTGGCAAGGGAGGCAACAGCTGTGCTTGCCGCCTTAAGCACACCTCCAAAACAAAAAGGGAAGAGAAAGAGGCAAACCTCCATGTACTTTAAAGCAAGGAGGAGCACACAGATCAAGGTGGGCAGACCCTAGCCACAGTCAAAGGAGCCAATTGTCATTAAGGACACAACACCTAAACCAAAAGAAGGGTCTCCTTAAAAGATATCCGTCACCTATGAACGAGGAAGCCCAAAAACCTCCACCTGGAGAGAGAGAATTAAGACGATGGACTCAAAGACAACTCTACAGGAAGCTGAGAAATATCTACAGGAAACTCGGGCTAAGCTAAAAGAGACCAAGAAATTGGAGGAAAAGGCAGCCAAACAATCACATGAAGAAGAAAAGACAGAGGAAATATTGGAACCAAGCCCTCAGCCTAGCTTGGGCTCATACTATAACCTGTTAGAAGCCAGGAAAATAATTCCCCAGAAATTTGCAATGCCACACTTCTTTGCACTAGAAGAAGAAAGAATTAGGACTCACCCTTGGATGAGGATTACCAAGTCCAAGGGTGTGGCAGACATAGGCCACCTGGAAGAACAACTCAAGGAGTCAAGGAAAGAATTGGCCATGGTGAAGCATGTGGGAAGCAGTCAAAGGGCCAAACTACAGGAAGAGAACGAGCTGCTAAAACATCAACTGTGGCTACAGGGACGTTATAAGGAAGACATGCCCTCCATTCTAGGAGAACAACAGCAATAGGAAAAGCCTCCAACAGACAAAGAAACCTCTAATGAACAATAAAGAGTGGACGAGCTGCAGGCTGAGGTCGAGACACTAACAAAACAGCTACAGGAGAAGGAGTCACAGGAAGCAGAGGAAATACAGTCTCTAAAGCAACAGGTACAAGAGAAGGAAGCCCAACTGGCCTGCATGGCCAGCTGGGCAGTAGAGGCCTTGCAGTGTAGGAAACCTGCCAAGTCATATGCCTTATATCTTAAAGATCAATGGTTGTAGTTCCAGATTAACACCTTGGCCCAAAGGGGCACCATTCCATTTCAAAATTACCATCAATTCATGACTTTGTGTGACAGCAGCTCAGTAGAAGATAAGGCCAAGTTATCCGAATTTTATTTACACAACTTCGCCCTCCCAAACATGACTCTGTGGGACCCCAATGCTACATTGGGAGATGTGCAACTTATGGCCATGGCCTCTTGGTTAAATCATGAGGAAAAGAGGGCAGCAGAGATTTGGAATATTATGAACAGAGAGCTAAGTGAACCACTCATGATTAGGGTAGAACCAAAGGATACATCAGCTTTAATATATGCCCATCAGCACCTAGCCAAAAACCCTAAGGTTTTACCAGATTATATTGAACGACAAGCTCAAGCCATTGCTCACTTTGAGGACGTGGAAAGACTGTTGGGGCATAACTACATTCATGCTTGCACAAGGAGGTGGAACACACTACCCCACTGTCTGAAAATAAGAGAATACCACTCCCCAACTAGGATGAGGGAGGCCTTGGCAAGGGTACCCCTCTATAAACAGTCAATGCAAAATTTGCAGGCCAACCAGATCGGCCTAAAGTTTAGTCCTCCCTTGCTTTTAGGACTGCTGGAAGGAGTCAAAGAAGAAGAGGAACACAGGTAGTGGGAGGAAGTAGAAAGAAAAGCAGGATTTCATGACTGAGAAGAAGACATCACCTCGGAGGCCTGGGATGTGAGAGAGGCAGTCAAAGCAATCAAAGATGATGAGCTGGATTAGTTGCTCAGAGGATGAGCAACCCATTTAGCAGGGGGGTGATGATGAGCCCAAAAAATGGGTAACTTATTGGTCTCATTTTACCTATTATTATCCATAAATCCACCATTCTTCATAGTTTATGCATGCTTTTGAGTATATTTATGTTAATTGGATGAATGAGAATAGTCAGTTGACCATGAAGGCTAATATTTGTTTATTGCAGATTTTTGGACAACTTTTAGACCAAGGTCAAGCATTTGTGAGCCATTTGACAGCCAAATACAAGGGAACAAGGTTGTGGATTCGTAGGAAGGGTGTCTCCTGCACTAAATGGCCCTTCCTCGAGTTCTCCACCATCAGCTCGGAGTTCAGCAGCCCACCAAAGTTGATTTCCAAGGGCAACCGAGCAACTTTTGTGAAGTGGTTGAGTACTTGCAGTTTTGAGTAGCCAAGCCCCTTGAATTAAGGAGGACTGTTGGAGGTCCTCATAGTGCATAAGTAGGAAGGCTTCCAGCCTTTGTAGTTTACTTTTTGAACACTTTGTATTTTGCACTTTAGTGCTGCTCTGCCTTTCAGCTCATTTTGGAGCTTCTGCTGTAAAACATTTTTTTGTGACATGGTTATTTTTTGAGTAATGGAAATCAGTTTCAGTTCGCATCAGCTCTGAGCTTCTTCTTAGGAGCCTGTAGCTCTTGGGGTTGGGCCCAACCCAAGTGCCAGGTCTTCCTCTGTGTACTGTTATATGTTTTTGTTGTCTTCATAAAATAATTTCTGCTAGTAGATTAAAATCTTGCTTGGTTACCTAGGTCATTTTTGATGATTGAAAAAGCTTTTCATGTTTTAGAGTGATTTGATAGGTTGGTAACAGAAAAGATCTTCGAAAAAGGCCATCAAGCAACCCTGGATCTCACCTCTCCCTCCTCGGGACCATGAGTTGAGACCAAGGTGTCCTTGCTGCCACAAAAACACTGTTCTTGCTTCTTCATGCAATTTCTAGTGTTAGTTTCTCAGTTGCAAAAGTTGATACCAGATGTGATTACATGCTTAGATCCATTCTTACTTGGTTTTCATAGTTATTTTACATGATTTTCTACCAATGAATTTCTGTTCATCATGGTTGCTGGTTCCTAGGTCAAAGTAGGTTAGAATAACTAGATATTTGGTTTGCATGGTCTTTGTTTGGTTAGTTTCAAGAAATAGTGTGCAGAACACCTGTGATACCTCCCTGCCTACCCTTCCTCCATCAGTGCAACCTGCTCCATCCCCTAACTCAGATTCTTGCCCTTCGTTTGCCACATTTTCTCACTTTGACCTAATTTCCATATTTTTGTGCAACATTGCTTTATCCATCCTTGAACAAATCCAACCATCCTCATCACTTCTCAGCTTCATTTGCCAGGTCCTATAACCCTCCACATCCTCATCCAACCTCCATCTCCACTTTTCCACCTTTCTTCCACCATCAACCCTTCAAAATCCCCTTTCGGGACATCCTGTAGAACCCCTGCAGACTTCCTGTAGAAGATCACGTGAGCGGTTTTTCGAGGCCTGAACACTGTGAAACTCTTTGGAAGGGTGTTAGGGACCCCTTAGGCCCTCTTCTTACCTTCCCAACTTCTTGCAAGTGCCTATCCCATTTCCTTTCGCCAATCAACCTCTGCACAGTTAAAAATAGTTAAAGCACATACACATATGATTTTTACAAAATCACTCAAAAATACAAAAGGATGTTCCTTTTCAGATTTCACTTTAGAAGTAGCTTAGATGCATGCACTTTACCTCCCCAAGAGTCAATGGCATCCCTTTCTGTAGTTTCATCCTCTTTTTTTTGCACCAGTAGGGGTAGTCAGTAAATCTAGGGTTTGCATTTCCTTTCAGCTTTCAGCCTCTTTCTGCAAGTAGTTAAAAGCTTCTTCTAAGAGCTCATAGAAGTTGGCTTAAGCTCCTAGCAGACTTGTGCCAGGTGATCCAGTGACAGCCTGCGGCAAGAGCTAGTACTTGTGCATATAACACCGTTGCTTCCAAGTTTGTTACAAACTACGGGTTGATAAAAGTAAAGAAGGGAGTCCCAGGAGTTGCAACATTATTGCTACAATACTGGAGCCCACCACTCCTTAGAACTATGTGTTGAATTTTCTTATAATAGAAACTAATCTTCTAATCTTGATAATTACTTCCAATCATTTGTATACTCAAGTTGTCTTATGTCACTTATATCATTAAACAATTATACATAGAAAATCTCAACTATAATGTAATAATAACCATAGGATCATAAAGAGACAACCAAACAAAAAAGAGACACAAATTTACCCTGGCAAAACCCAACCTTGGGAAAAACCCAAGCAACTTTTCTTCTAAGGAGAATTTAATTTTTAGAAAAGTTTACAATATAAATTATGTAGAAATTTGTGCCAATTTCCAAGCTTGAATATCAATCAAACCTAGTTAAAGGAGAGAGAATATTAGACTTTTGTTTAGCTTAGTAAAATCTGGTCAACAAGCCAAATTTTAGCCCTGCAACTTTCTTATTCAATTATGTCAAACTACCTCAGTTGACCTATGGTGCACAAAGGTAAAACATGTTTGATCAATGCTCAGAAGTCTGCCAATAATTTCAGTCAATAGTCTAGTCAAATATGCGATCAAATGCCCAAATAAGTCTTGGTTAATGTAGGTCAAAAACAACCTAAGAATTCTTTAGTCAATGCTAGTCAATGACTCAAACTTCTACTCATAATTCATTGGTCAAACCTAAGAATTCTTCTTACTCCATATATGTGAACATATGAATAATTGATCCTTTTGTGAGTGTCCAATTAATGCCAAGTGAGGAGGTCAAAATGCCAATATATATGAGTGAGATCGAGTGGGATTTGACCAAGGGTAAAACCCCTTCATGAGGTGGGGATGACTTAGATTTTGGGGCCTAAATGAAGGTGAGATATAATAATTTTAATTTTCCATATTTAATATTTTCTTGGGCCAATTCGACATACAAGAATACCTACCGATGCTATAAAAATCAACTCTCCCTCTTAGCGAGGGAGGTATTCTTTTGTAATAGATTTCCATTTACTGGGAATTATCCTCGTGGGATTGTCATATTTATGCATGTCTTCTACACAATCTCATCTTGAATGTTGAACAACATAATATCTAGGGTGGGCCAAATTCCTTTATGTTCCTCAGACAAAGGTATCAAACTCTTTTGGTCATGACCTTAACCTAGGCGTTAAAATTTTCTAACTTCTCAAGAGATGTTCCTTTGGACTATTCACCTTTCCGTGAGAGTCCTTTATGACCTATGCAATACCTTATGGTATTAAAGGTGGATTTTATCTATCTCCTTTGGTCGACATAGCCAAGTCCTTTTGGATTTTAAGGAGAAGATATAGTTTCACTGGAACATTCACTTTTGGTCAACCTAGCCGCAGTCCTTTTGGCTACAAAGGTAAATTTATATATATCTTCTTTCCAAAGTCCTTATTATCTAGCCAAATCCTTTTGGATACCTAATCATTCCTTTCATTGAGGTATACATCTAACATCATACTAAGCTCATATTTTTCCACAATCTACTCATTATTGGAGCTCTATTGCTCCTCTTTTCATCATGTCTTAGATGAAGTGATTTGGTCATTGCTTTTTGCAAAGACTCACTTCACCTCCTGAGACATATCCAATGTACAACATAAGTACAAAAGTCCTTGTTCCATAGATGTAGTCTTGTACTTTTGAGAAATAAGGTAAAAATACTTCATCTTAATTTCTGAAGTTGAAATAGGTCTTCTTTCTATCACAACAAAAATCCCTCTACTATTACCTTACATAAGCAAGTCCTTTGTACTACTCCTACTCCCTCTTACTTGAGAGATCCTTTTAGTCATAATTATGCTTGTTTCTTTTGATGCTTAGTATCAATAATGTTCCTACAAACCTTATTCAAGATATCATGTACGAAACAATTATCACTAAGTAAAAATACAAGGACAAAGGAATGAAAATAAAAGTAATTAAAGTATAAGGATATAAATTACTTATATTTTAATTTAGAGTTGTTGACTCCCTCTTGATCCTTTCCCCTTATTGAAATCCACATGTAATTTTCATCAAGCTTATGCAACTTCCTTTTTAAGCATTCTAGATTCAGTTCTTGGGTATCACATAAACCTTGGAATTTACAATAGGTTTCCCTTTGCCTCTAATGTCATTGATGATCTCAACCCATGTCACGGTCATGGATGATTACCAATCTATTTATGAGCAGAGCAACAATATAGTTATTGTTCTCGCCCTTTTGTAGGAAAATCCTTCTTCCTACTATATAACTTTGTAATTTCTAATGCTGCCATAAGTCATTATAATGGTAGTCTTTACAAAGGTATTCCTTTATGGGAAGGATTTATAATATAAGTATAAAAAAAGTATCAAATATATGCATAAAAATGTAAAATAACAAGAAACTCTAATAGAAGAAAAAATGCATATCTCTTGATTGAAAGAATCCTTTGACTTATTTTTGAGGTGGCCAGTTATATTAATCAGATGTTAATGTGTCTTTCTTGTCTTTCCTTCCATGCACAAGCTATGGTTTCTTCATTCAATGAAATCATCGACCTAGGTCTTATCTCTAGGGTTTTATCCAAAAACCCTAGGGCTTTCTCATCCAAGACTTCTGTTCTTCTAGGGTTTACATACCCTAAGACTTCCAAATTTCAATGACACCTTTTGTAAGTCCAACAAACTTTGTCATATCATGCTATGAATATTATTGCTTTGTAGGTGAAGAAATATTTCTCCTCAACTCCCTCTAATTCTAGAGTAACTTTCTCAACAACTTCAAATTATTTGATCATCGAGCATTATGAATATATTTCGAATGCTGCTTATTGTTCCCACTAAACTCCCACATAATACTTCATGAAAGTAAAGTGTCTTCAAAGGAGGGAATAGGGCTATGGCATTCTAATGTCTTCTAAGAGAAATTTCTCCATAAACTAACCTTGAGCAAGTAACAATATTCAAATGATCTAGACTTCCTTTGCAGAAGATTCATCTATAAATTTTGGTTTGAAATACTTGGAAGATCTTAGATGATTTGTTCTTGGCCCGTCCAAGTAGTTAGGCCGAAAATCCCCCTTGGATTTTCTTAACAAAACAATGAAAACAATCCATTATAAATGCTCTTGGATTAGTGCATAGAGCCATTGATTAGGGATTGAAGATATGCACCAGATTAACCTCAAAAAGAGTTGAATAGGCCTCTATAAACCATGTCTTTGATTAGCCACCAAATCCTTCCAATAGACCACAAGGAAACTCTATCACAAGCTTGAAAAAATGACTCAAAAATGTTCTTCTCATGTCTAAAAATATGCCACAAATTCATGCCCTAAGAGGGTCGAGATCTTACGAGAAGAGGGGTCAAACCTATGCAAAATAGTTTACCTTAAACCCTTGTATAATGCTTCAAAAATATCACAGATTTATTGCCAAAAGGAGGGTTGAGTAGGCCCAAAAAGTCAATGGACCAGTCTCAACAATTTTGAAAGTGTAACATTATATTTTCCACCTAGATTAGCTTTAAGATGAGGGTCGAGTTTCCACAATAATGCTCAAACCCCATTGAAGCCCTTTTATAGAGATAAACAAAGAAAAAAACCAACAAAAACTAGCTCATACTTTAACCAAATTTAGATGTGCTTGAATACTCTTGGTCGCATAAATATTTTAGGGAGTTTTTGCACAAGATCAACATTTAATTTTCTTGCCCTTGAGGAGAGAATAAAAATCTTTTAATAAAGACTGAGGAGGGTTCTAGGAAGGGGCTATCCAAATTTCAAATGGAGGGAAAATGATATATATTGCACTGTTTTTACTAGCGAGACCTAATTTGGTAAAACAAGGTCTGAAACCTTAGGGGAGCATTTTGAGGCATAAAATGACTTTTTTGTGGGTAAAAAATGGTCACTTTGGTGAAACACCTTTTATTTATAGTCTACACACATATATCTTTCCAATGGTGCAAGAATCACGTCAATTAGAGTCCGTATGCGAAAGTTATGCCACTTTGAAGTTGACTTCCTATTTTCACCACTATAATTCGAGAGGATGCTACGTCGGCCTCAAATATTCATGGAAAATGGGATAGCCACGTGATTATGATGTAGAAGACTCTAGAATAGTCAATATTATAACTGTGGTTAAGAGTTGAGGTAGTCAAACCTAACCATTAGCAGGCCATCAGGCTGTCTTATGACCCGACCGCTAGAAGGAAAAGGTGTTCTATTCTTTCGAGTGAATTTGTTCCCTAAGAAAAAGTAGCCAAGAGGGATAGGAGGCAGAGCACATAGAAATGATTTTTTCACTATAACAGCCCATGGGCCACAAGCCATACTTATTTATACCTGCAACCATATTTCCATTTAGAGAAAGAGAGCGTAGCAACCTCACCTTCTTGCTGGGTTTTCTCCCAAAGGGGTTTCCCAATGCATATATTGTGTCAAATGTGTGTGTGATATTTTATTTTTCCGTTCTCTATGTTTTGCATAATTTTCATTTGCATGCATGCACTATTAATAGTAAATCTACAAATCAAAAAATCTAATAAAATTGTAGTAATGTAGAATTTTTAGATTTTAAATATAATATTATTAGATCAGTTGTGACGAACTGTCCAGTGGAATATTCATGATAGTTTATATATTAGAAAATATTCAAAATTTTGAATTAATTGGAGACAAAAATCCCACAATTAATTGAAGCCGACTTTAGAATAAATTTCAAATTGAAATTTGAATTTGAATTGGAGTAAAAAAATCAAAATGCCCTTTTCATGCAACCAAATTTGACTTCAAAATATTTAATTAAATTCTTTAATAAAAGTCCTTCTTGGCCTCATGATTTGAGCAATATTTCTAGCCAATAATGAGCTTCCACATCATCTCATTTTTCGGGACTTTGACCACAAGAAGGGGGCTTCAATATTTTATCGAGCATATATCCCAAACCAAGATGAACCACATGGCATGCCATATATGGTTGGAATCAACACAATGAGGAAAATCAACTGAAGGTGATATTAACCCTAAAAATCTTGAAATTCCTTGTCATCTATGTCATATAAGGTGAGGCTTCCTCCAAGACTTCTTGGGTTGACATCAATGACAACCAATTTTCAACAATATCCCCCTTTTTCATTGATGGTAACACATGTACTCACCTTGTGGCCACTACTCCCCCTAATTCCATGCCTCTAAAATTATTTCCTTGATTTATCACCCCCTTTGACATTAATGGCAAAAGATAAATCCCCCTGATGAAATATTTCTTCCTGCAACATGTCTGTCTCCCCTTGTCTTCCTGGCTAGATGGAATTTATATCAATGTGAGCTTGCTATAATCCCAAGATTCTGCCAAAGATTCTCAAAGGTATCTCGAGGTAGAGGTTTGGTGTATATGTTAGTTATCTATTCCTTTATCCCAACGTATTCTACCTTTATATTCTCCTCTGCAACCTGTTCCTGAAGAAAGTGGCATTTGATAGGAATGTGTTTTGTCTTTGAATGCATTACAAGCTTCTTGGAGAGAATTATGGAACAGGTGAATAGAGAAATTGGCTCATTAAATTTCACTTGGAGATATTGCAGAGTTTTATTCATCTAGAGAACCTAAGTACAACATACTGCTATTGCGATATATTCTGCTTTTGTTGTGGACAAGGAGACAGAAGGATTCTTCTCACTCAACCATGAAACAAGATAATCACCCAAATAAAAGGCTTCTCCATTGGTGCTTTTGTGATTGTTAGTACTTCCTACCCAATTTACATCTGTATAAGTTTTCGAGGTTGATTTATTTCCCTTCAGATACCATAGTCCAAGACTACTGTTCCCTTAAGATATTAGAACATACTTTTTACTTAAACAACATGGGATTCTTTTAGTGTTTCTTGAAACATGCAACATGTCCAGTTTCCTACATCATATCTGGCTTGAAATCTGTCACATACAATAGGATGCCAATCATCGAGCTATACAGTCTTTGATCTGGTTCCTTGGATATATCATCCTTTATTAACTTACAACCAATCACCATTAGAGTGCTAATTGGTTTGAAATCTTCCATTTGGAACCTCTTCAATATTTCTTAGATGTACTTGGATTGAAAAAAAAATATGCCATCGTCCTATTGAGATATATTGAGTCCCAAGAAGAAAGTCAACTCACCAGGTAAAGGCATATCAAATTGACTTTGCATATCATTTGTAAACATATTATTTAGCCTAGCATCATTGCTTCCAAAGATGATATCATCCACATACACCTCAATGAGACTCGAACTATCTTGTTCAACTTTTATATATAATTTTCTATCAACAATTCCCCGTTTGAATCCTTGTTTCTACAAGTACTTGTCTAGACGGGCATACCATGCTCTAAGAGCCTATTTGAGACCACACAAAGATTTCTTCAACTTGCAAACATAGTATTTCTTGTTGGTAAGAAAAAATCCTTCAGGCTGCTCTATGTAGTCTTCTTCTTCTAATTATCCATTGAGAAAGATTGAGTTGACGTCCATTTGATACACCTTAATCTTTATTGAACAAGCATAGGCCAACCACATCCTGATAGATCCCATCCCCATCACTGGTGAAAATGTCTCTTCAAATTCTATTCCTTCAACCTACACATATCCTTTACAAAATGATATTGATTTATTCTTGGTTACTTGTCCATATTCATTCATTTTGTTCTTGAAGACCCATTTAGTGCCAATAATTTTTTTGTCTTTCAGTCTTGGAACCAATTCCCACGTGTCATTCTCTTCAATTTCAAGTTCTTCTTCCATGTCCGTGATCTAGTGTTCATCATGGCTAACTTCTTCAAAGATGATAGGTTCGAATGTGGATAGTAAAGTTATATGACTTTTCTCTGGCCTGCTTCTTCTAGTTCCTACTCTTGCATTTACATCACCAATGATCCAATGGATGATTCTTCTAGTACCAGCGTTTGGGAGCTTTAGATGGTGCTTGGTGACTATTGTCTTGATTGGTAGTTGACTCCTCTTGTTCTCCTGCTTCTTCTTCCTTTACTTTTCCTTCTTTATCTAATTCTTTTGTTACTTCCTTTCTTGAAGATGAGGATCCTTTACTTTCCAATATCCTGTCGAGTCTCATATTGTAGCATTTGCATTCCTTTTTGTGTGAATACACAACATTTATGCCCTTGTCTACTTGAGAGTCAAATTTTCGAATTTTCTTATCTTCCCTCTTTATGTATTATTTGCTTCCAAATATTTTGAAATGATTGATGTTTTCTAGTCTCCCTTTCCATAAATCATAAGGGGTCTTTTCACAATTGCTTCTAAGCATTCCTTTGTTTTGAATGTGCACAACTATCTCCATTTCTTGGACCCAAAATGTATTACCTAATTTGGACTCATTCAACATGGTCCTAATAATTTCTTCATCTGTTCCATTCTTCCTTTCGATGAATCCATTTTGTTGTGGTGTCCTTTCTATTGAGAATTGTCTCTTTATTCCCTGTTCCTCACAGAAGTTTCGAAATTCCTTGGATGTGAACTGCCCTCCATTATCATATCTTAGACATTTGATTCTCACATTTATTTCATTCTCAACCATCTACTTGTAGATTCTGAAGCATTCAAAGGATTCAAAATTCTTCTTTAGGAAATTGACTATTGTCATCTTGGTATAATCATCAATCATTAGCATGAAGTATTGTTTACCATCCAATCCTTTGGTTCTCATTGACCCACATAGGTTGGTGTGTACCAACTCTAATGGTTTTGAAGTGGAATGTTATTTGGTATTAAACTCAACTCTTGTCTATTTTCCATGCTTACAATGCTTACATGAGGTGATAGCTGGTTTTGAAATCTCTGGCATTTCTCTCACAAATTCTTTTTTACTAATTTTGACTAGGTTGTTGAAATTCATGTTTCCCATCCTTCTATGCCATAGCCAAATTTCATCTTCTTTAGCCAAGAACAACCTTACTTTCCAAACTCATCCAAGGTTTATATATCATTTTGATTTCTTGTTGCTACTACCACCAACCTACCTGATTTCTCCCTTCTTATTTCACATTTATTTGAGTCAAATAACAATGTGTGCCCTTGATCACACATTTGACTCACACTTAGCAGATTGTGGTTCAAGTTTTCAATGAGTAACATGTCTTTTGCTGTGTCATTTTTGCTTCTGAGCTTATCTGTACCCTTTCCTATCACCTTTGTAGAGCCATCATTTTCAAATGAGACTGTTCAATCGCTATCTTCCTGCAAAGGTACAATTTTTTTCTTATCTCTTATCATATGTGTTAAGAAGCCACTATTGACATACACACTTTTATTGGAGGAGCATTTTCAACATGTTGTGTTTCCCTTGGAGGAGTGGTTATCCCGCAGTCTTTAGCTAGATATCCAGAGTTGTTGCGTTTGTAGCACTCTACCTCATTACTCAAGTATCCAAACTTGTTATAATTTTGTTTGTAATCTTATAAAATAATTATTCCTAGAGTAGTTTCCAAATTACCTCTATTCCTAGCATAAGTTTTACAATTTATAACCTTATGTCTAAAATTGTTACAAGAATAACATACACCAAGGAATATAGTTTAATACTTGAGAGGAGGAGATTTTTTTGTGGCTTCATTTTCCAGACACTTTCTTCTTGATATCTCTTCATGGTAGGTTGTTGATTTCACATCGGTTGAATTTGAGCCTTTTCTTTGGTAGGCATGCTTTCCTCTTTGGTTCTTTGACTATGTTAGCATATGTTTTCTGTTGATCTTCAAATATGTCATCATGGAATTAGAGCCTTTGATGAATGTGGGCTTGTAGCCTAATCTAGTCTTGTCACTACATGATCTTCAAATGCTGATAATTTTGTCCAAAAATTTGGTGCTATTTGCAAAGTTATGTTGGATTTTCTTATTCTAGGCTTCCTTCCGTAGAGAGACAATTTCTACTTCCAAACCCTCTTTTGACTTGATACTTTTTTCTAACTCCTTCTTGAGAAATTCTTCAATTTTCATGGCCTCCTCTAGCTGCACTTTTAGATTGATGATAATCTTATTTTATTCTTCAAGATTTTTGTTGAGACATTTAGCTTATTTATTTAGTTCACTCAACTCGGCTTCCAATGTCTTGACATTCCATATTTATACTTTTAGATCCTTTAAGGCACTGATAAGTTATCTTTCAATATCTACCCTCACGCTCTTCTTCTTCTTCTTCATATTATTGTTCTTCAGGGGATTCCTTCTTGTTATCTCTTGCCATGAACAACACCATTTATATGTCATTTTCAATGTTGCTATCACTCTCTTCTTCAGATGAAGAGCTATCTTCATTTGAGTAGAAACTTTTCTTGAAGCCTTTATTTTTATCTTGCTTCTTGTATCTTCTTTGATTCTTCTTCGATTTCCTAGTAGCTTGCTCTTCATCATCATTGTCTGAGTTCTTTGCATAGGGGCACTTCGAAGAAAAATGACCAATTTATCCATAGTTGAAACATTTTAAGGGAATATTACCTTTGTACTTTCATATTCCTCTCTTTATATTCCTCACAAAGTTAGCTATCTCTTCATTTGAAATTTCACTACAACTGCAACTAGGGCTTGACTTAGATTGTTGCTTATTTTTCCCTGCCTTCCTAGATGCCTGTTGATGGGATAGAATGTACCGACAATAGCTATGGGATCTCCTCGGTGTATAATCCCAATAAGAATCTACACCATTTTTTTTAAGAGTCCCATCTGGTATGTAAGCTCGACTACTGTCTCGTTTAGTTAAGGTTCGCCTTAGACAGAGAAAGTATGAATTAAGAGAGAATGAATGGAACTTCAACAAATGCAAGTGAATAAATTATGAACAACCAATAGAATAGATAGCATGAATAACAACAACATAACTTCAAAGCATGAATCATAAGACAAGCATTGTTAGCAAGACTTCAAATACGATCCACGCATACATAAGAGATAAATTTACCAATCATGAATAAGTTCGTGATTGTTAACAATATAAAACATAAATGAGCACACAATCCACAGTAATATAATGCCAATGTCAATAAAATAATTTACCAACATAAGCATAAGGTAAGAATATAATGTACCATCCATTTGTTGCAAGAGAAATCCCACAGCGCATGAATACACATGAAGAGACAATACACTAAAGCTCATAGGAACTTTCAATTCATTAAGCCAAGAATATCCATGGCATCATTATAAAATATCTCCATCAAATCCATAAGTGGAAATAGATAATTACTTCTTACATTCACTAAAAGATCCTAAGTTCTCAAAATAATATATGCCAAAATGAGTCCAAAGCTAAAAGTTCCATTAC
Organism: Pinus tabuliformis; assembly: GCA_031772625.1. Taxonomy (NCBI): domain Eukaryota; kingdom Viridiplantae; phylum Streptophyta; class Pinopsida; order Pinales; family Pinaceae; genus Pinus; species Pinus tabuliformis. Next base: position 556,210,472 of record CM062813.1, on the reverse strand, counting down.
AATGTGTCATGAGGGTATAATTATAGAAACTGCGACTCTTGAACTACCTCATGACCTTGCATATTCCTATGAGACTCTACTATATTATAGTCTCTATATTACTATCCACAAAAATGGTATTATTCTAATAATTTAACAATTAATTATTCTAGAACATCCACATGTAATTCCTGCACAAGGTATGCACGTTAGAGCTTGTATTCAACTACTATTTCGAACACCTTTTGATGTTCCTCCCCATGTCTGTGAAGTCACTCGAAGGCATATGGTATTAAAGTGTTCTTCTTTACCCTAACCTAATTTGATAAAGTCACCATCTTGGTGTATATCCTCATTGGTTCTACCGCGTACTAAGTAATTGTCTCTTTCATCACTTGCAAGTTAGCCATGGTAAAGGTTTGTTTGTGAGGATTGAGAAATGCTTGGATTTATGGGAGAAATTATTTTTGATTCCTCACTTCCCTGACTGCTCCGATAGAAGGGGTTGTGTGTACCTCAACCACTGATTCTAATCCACTAAGAAAATGTTTATATGCGGCCAAAAATTAACTTGTTTCATGACTGGATCATGATACAAATTTGGAATTTGTCATTTTGGGTGGTTATCCAAGCTTTTGCAGGGAGAGTTGCTGACGCATTTGGATACTTGGTAACCCACTCACATATGTTGTTGATAGCTATAATGGCTTGTTTGAGCATGGTTGTCTTCTCCTTGGTATAAACTTGTAGGACTGGAAAGGGTGATATAGTTTGATGCAACTTTAACATCTCTTTGTAGACTAAAATTATGGCTTCCTTCAAAGTTGCTACCTCTTCTTCGATGGATGCTTGTAACTCTTTTGTACTGGAGTGGGATAGACATAGAGCTTTATTCTCTTCTTCTACCCTCCTTCTATCCTCCTTCTACCCTCTTCTGCTTTCACGACTCTTTTCTCATAAGCGTATAGCTTGCCTTGAAGTTATGTAATCTATTTATTCATCCTGCTTACATTTAGCTCCGTTGCGGTCATGAAGATGGTCTCGACTGAAGAAATTATCTCAAGGTTCAAAGTGGTGTCTAAGATAATATCCTTCTCAGTAGTTACTAACAAAGCTTTGGCGGGGTTCCTAGCATAACATATTCTTCTCTCTTGCATAATATTGCAGTGGAATTGATCAAAAGTAAACCTGGTCAGGTCTAGTATCTCCTCCTCTTTTTCATTTGGAATGCCCAATTCCTTGAGCAGCAGGTGTCTGCCAGTAATTAGGGTGGATGGAGGACATCCAATAGAGGGAGATCAATTTCCATCTCAGATCCTTGCTATTGTTTCTGGAGATCAAGCTCGATTTTCTTACTGAGCTGTTCTTGCTGTTTCTTCATTTCCTCTTCTTCCTACCTCCTTTTATCTTCTTCAAGCTTTCTTTTATGTTCTTCTTCAACCCTTTTATTCTCTCTTTCCTCTTCCTCCTAGTTTATTCTGAGCTCTTCTTCTTCCTTTTTCTTTCCCTTTAGCTCTTCCTTTCCTCTCCTTTTGATTTTTTCTTCTTCTTGCCTTTTCTTCTGCTTGGCCTCTTGAGCATTTCTTTCTTATTTTTCCTTCTTCAGTCAGTCTTCCTCCTCCTGCTTCCTCTTCTTTTCTTCTTCATGTTGTTCTTGCTAGATATCCTTAGGTTGCTGGCCTCCTAACTTCTGTGATTGTCTTAGCTCCTCTTCCGTTTTTCTCCTTATATTTTACTATTTCCTACCAAGAGTTTCACTTCTCTCCTCTAGGGTTTGTTCATCCTTATCTACCTCCTACTCATTTAAAGGGTTTTATTGTTCATTTCTTTTATGTTTTTTCAACTTCCCCCTATCTTTTGCTACTCCTTCCTCTTAAGCATGGTTGTCCTGTCTTGCAGGTTTATGTTTTACTAAGATTGTTTTGCTTGCTCATCCTCCTTTTCTTGCTGTTCACTTGGCCCTAAATCCTTAGTATCATTATACCAATTCTTGAAATTATCTCCATGGAAATGCTTGTTGTGAGAATATGACTAATTGAAACATGATTTCTTACAGTGGGCTGCCACAATCCCTCTTAGGTCATATATGTGACGACTCAAACCCACAAAGTAGTATCCTTTCATTTCTTCAATTTCTGTTTCAACTTCTTTAAAAATCTCAAGGGTGTATGCTCCAATAGTCAAAGGGAAAGCTGGCCAAGGATTTTTATTTCCTTTGTGTAATGTTTTAGAGAATTTCGTGGTCACCTGATAACAAACCTCCTGTAAGAGCAGCCTATCCATCACCAACCTGGGGATAACATGAGGAGGCTTATCTGAGCCAAAAACTCAATGAAGGTGCCTTCTTGAATGGGGAACCATTCGGCTACTCTGGTGATTGTATCCCTAACTCTTTTAGAAATTCATGGAGCTTCCTCTCCAAAGAGCATCTGGTACAATGGAATGAGGAATGAATTGGAATTGACTTCATGCATGCTCTTATATCTTTGATCTCAGAAGATCTTGTAATGAGGCTGAACAAGCTCTGCTGCCTCGTGGGTCTAATTGTAGCTCCAATCCTAGAAATGACATATCACACATATCTCATCCAAGATATATGATTCCATATAAATTCTGATGGCTGGTCCTTCTGCGAGTTCTTAACTGTCTATATGTTGGTGTTTAGAGCCAAAGCCATACTGCTCTACCAGTTGAAAATAGTTCCCTTGGTAGAAACCGTGTACATGATAGGTACCCAAGTCCCAAGTAAGGTGTCGATATCCAAACTGCCTTATAAATGGTGCATCATTGCTGCCATAAGTTAGTAGACCTCCCTAAGGCCCTATGTTATGCAGATCTGACTAGTCTTGACCTAGAACTTGGAGGGTTCTTGCCACCATGATTTTAGGATATCTTTAGTTGAAATTTGGAAATATAACATCCATCTAATGTTGAAGGTCTCCTCTTCCTCTGGTAGCTTGTAGTATGCAACAATTTCTGCAACAATGAAAGAAGTAAAAGCTTCACCCATGTGGCTCATTATAACCCATCACTCTATATGTAATATCCAGTCGATGGTTTCTGCACATGGGAAGACTGTTGAATGTGTGGCTACTTTGTGGAGCCATGACCTCTTCATATTAATGTATACCTTGAAGTCCTCCTGGTCCTAGGGAATGTTTTTCTTAGAAAATTTAGAGTATATATCGAACTAGGAGAGCTTGGTGGTCTTTTTAATGTTGCATGCCATGTATCAATGGATCGGTGATGGTGGTCCTTCTGGAACTTCATGGAAACTACTCTCGACACTTTTGTGAGAATAATTGATCACTATGGTCACCATATCTATAGAGAAATATGATATATACAGTCCATATCGATGTTACCTGTAATTTCAAACAAGAAATCCCAATATGAGAGTGATGGCATACATAATATTTATTATAAGAATGACATTGAACTGAGCTTAGAAATATGAGGGATAAGACAACCAATTTGAACTTAGAACTTGGTTTTAAGGCTAGGTCACAGGTTGCATAGATATAGGGGTCGCAAAACATAAGGTGAGGAAAACAATGACTTGGTGACTACTCTGCTAGGTAGAGTAAGGGGTCGCTAGGTCGCAGAGTAGGTGTAGTCGCAAGGTCACAAGATACATATATTGCAAAGGCAATAGATTGAGTATGTCGCTAGGTCACAAGGTCATAGAATGAGCTGGGTCACAAGGTCGTAGTTTGGTGTAGGTCGCAAGGTCAGGATCCACAACTTATCATGCTTTTTTGAAGTGTGACTTGGTTCCTTTAGCGGCTTTGATGAAAATTTTGTGGCCTCTAGTGGGAAATTGGACATGACGGGGGCTTAAGAAATAATGGTGGCTGAGAGCAAGGGAGATGTGATTCAAATTAGGCTTAGTGCTTGAGAAATGGGATGTTAAGTAGATAGGTAAATATACTGGAGGGTTTTAGGGAAAAATGAGTTTGGAAATGAACCAAAGTGGTAGATAAACCATACCATAGAAGGAATATGCAGAGTTCGTTGTCAGAGGAAAAAACATGGCAAGAAGAATCATTACAAGGGAGGTGAAAATATGCCTACCTAGAGAGGAGTTGCGCACCTGCTCATTGGCCAAGCCCCTTTGCCATTGAGCGCTCCAATCAAGCGAACAGATGAACAATGGGAAGGGGATTTATTTGTAAATCAATCACATGTGTAGGGGTCTAAGAGGTTGCAAGGTTTCATTATAGGGGAGGTCTCTAAAGTTAGGATTGAAAGCTTTGCGACCTAGCTAATTGCAAGGTAGGCTAAGTCGTAGAATGGGACGTTAGATTCACGAGGATTATTCAACTTGGCAATGATTATGCAACTTGGTGACTATACTTGTTGATCAACACAAGTTGCAATTCATAGGGTCGAAAAGTCACAAAATTTTGGATTTTATGAGTTGTGCGACCTTGCGATTTTGCGACTTGGACCAATATAGTTGCTTGGAAGGGGAGTCACATGTATCAATTTTAAACCTTAAGTAAAGTCTCTCTTTGTGACTTGTGACCTTGAGAGAATCAAACTTTAGAGTTTGCAACTTGATATTTTCTTTGGTGCCTAAGGAAAAATTGATCCACTATTGGGATGCAGAGACTTGTTAAGGTGTAGCCAAAGGATAGAAGTATAATAAGGGTGTTACAAAATTTTAAAAGGGTCAAACTTTTTGGGGTTTTTGTAGCGATTACAACAATGTCATAAAATATACTTCTCTTTTGGACCGCTTATCCTTCTTTGTTCTCATTTAATAGGATGTAAGTATTCAATGCAACTCATCCATGCTGACATTTCTAAGTCCAATATTTCTTCTAGCACTAATACTTTAACATCAAATCTCATCAGAAGTGGTCTCAATATTTTTCAGACAATTACCTTGTTTTCTATTTGTTCTCCCAATCCTTGTATGTCCTTTACAACTTCATCAACTTGGAGAAAATAAGCTGTAATATTTTCATCTTCATTCATTTTCAACTGCTCGAATTTTCCTTTGAAGCTCTAAAGCTTGGCCTCCTTAACTTTTTTGTTCCCTTCATATATATTTTTGAGCTTGTCCCAAACATCTTTTATTAATGTGTAATGCATTAATTTTACATACACTAATTCTGTTTTCCCATTCAAAATAACATTCCTAGCTTTAGCATTACTATCATAAAGCTTCTTACCTACATCATCTACTGGAGAAGTTGAGGGTTCTTTGTATCCAATCATTATAGATTTACAAACATCATATCCTTATGCTTTCACATACACTTTCATCCTTCGACTCCAAAGCACATAGCTTTGTCCATTAAATACTGGAATTCTAATATTTGTGCACTCCATGATCTCCCTTTCAGTGGTTAAACTACCTATGAAGGAACCTACTTTGATACCAATTGGTGGAATCACGATTATTGTTAGACCAAAAACTCTAGGCATTAGTCCCCAATACAATTGCCATAGTCAAGATCCATGAGAGGCGATTAGTCCATGTCATGAAACACGCGGGGAACATTGAACCCAATGTCCAACAACCTCTTCGCATGCTTCTCGACTTCCTTTTTTCACTCACTGAGGCCTTTCTTTGACAATCCTTCGATCCTCTTGGTACATACCTGAGACCATTTTGCCTCGTTGGCTCCTGAAATCATCCTTAAAATGTACTTCTCATTTTTGGCATGTTAGAAGCTTATTGTTTAAGAAATGTGCCATCTTAAAAAAATGTTCTACAATCACAAATATTGATTTATGTGCTTTTTAGATTGCATGTCAACTTCTTTTCTTGAATTTGGCTAGTGATATCTTTCATCAAGCAAGCATCTAATCCTATTATCAATAGCTCAATTTTCCATTTCTATAATGTTCCACAATCTGTAGGTAATCTCTATTTTGACCAATTCATTCTTCATGAATTTGACATCAAGGCTTTCTTGTTCAATACATTAGATCATCCAATCCTTTATTAGCCCTTGTCATTTACCCCTCAATTTGATGTTTTGCTTAACTCAGCCTGTTACATAAATTAGATACCTTAGGCCTCTTTCCAAAGGCATTGTGACTTACTTAACTACAACTTTGGATCACTGATTAAGACCCTACCTCTGGTCTACACTTTTCCTTAAAATATTTTCAGAGACTTAGGTTAGTCTCTCTTTTGATTGTTATGATTCTTCTAGGGCTTGTTTTTTCTCATCAAAACTTGGCTTCTTCAAGGTACTAAAGAGGTTGCTCTTTCACCTATGCTCTAATACCATGTTGAATTTTCTTATAATAAAAATTGATTTTATAATCTTGATAATTACTTCTAATGATTTGTATACACAAGTTTTCTTATGTCACTTATATCATTAAGCAATTATACATATAAAATATCAACTACAATGCAATAATAACCATAGGATCATAAAGAGACAAAAAAACAAAAAAGAGACATGGATTTTCCCTGGGAAAAGCCAACCCTAGGAAAAACCCAACCAACTTTTCTTCTAAGGAATATTCAATCTTCAACAAAGTTTACAATATAAATTGTCTAGAAATTTGTGCCAATTTCCAAGATTGAATATTAACCAAACCTAGTCAAAGGAGAGAGAATATCAAACTTCCCTTTAGTTGAGTCAAATCTAGTCAACATGTGAAATTTTTTCCTTGAAAATTTATCATTCAATTCAATCAAACTACTTCATTTGACCTACATTCAATACTAGTAAAATAGGTCCGGTCAATACGCATAATTCTACCTAAAATTTTGGTCAATAGTCTAGTCAAGGATGCGATCAAATGCCCAGATAAGTCTTCAATGCAAATTAGAAACAACCCAAGAATCCATTAGTTAACGCTGGTTAATGAGTCAAACTTCTACTCGGAATTCCTTGGTCAAACCTTAGACTTATTCTTACTCCTTCACACGTGTCAAAAAATGACTAATTGGTATTTTTGTGAGTGTTGAATTGATGGCAAGTGAAGATGTCAAACCACTTCAAGATGTGGGGTAGACTTGAATTTTGGGGCCTACATGAAGGCCAAATATAATAATTTTAATTTTCCATATTTAATTTTTTTCTTGGGTTGAATTAGGAGGCAAATTTGGCATGTGGGAATACCTCCCATTGCCACAAAAATCAATGCTATGAAGGAGTTTTTTCCAAGATTTAAGGATGAATTCCTTATTCATCATGTCGAGTTTGGATAAGCCAGGTAGGAGTATCTTTTCGGTATCTTGCCAAGAAATTATTTGATTTAATTATTTGTCAACTTATTTGTACCCCATCTATTTGTCAATCATGTCATTTAAGAATTTATTCACCAAGTTTTGTTGATATTGAGCTACACTTAGCTAATTGAAAAAACATTCTTGTATGTGAAGGAACTGCTTGTTGACTTCAATACCTTCCTGCTTGAACTTATCCAAGTCAAGTGTATTACTAAATGCTTCTTTAGTTTTCAATTTAAGTTTAGATATTTGGACATCCTTCTTCTGATTTGAAGAATTGAATTCCTGCTGCAATTTACCAATTTCCTCATTCAACTTCTGTTGTAATGCATCAATATGCTGGGGATTTCATTGTTGAGACTCAACATCTCAACTTCTCAACTATTCTTGAAATTATTCCTCTTTCTATGATAGTTATTGTTCCAATTTTGAGATTTTAATATCTTTTTGCTCAATAATGTTCAATAATTTGGTAAGATACTAGACATTAACATTTGCATTTGCTTCAATAGTATGTTCCAATTCTAGAGCTATTTGTTCTTCACCTAACTAAGAACCATCCCAGATTACTTGAAGTGCAATATTCGTGTCTTCCTTTTCACCTTCCAATTTCCTCTTACTTTTTCCCTTTTAACTATAGCCTTTTTCTTTGGGACGAAATAGTAATCCAATGGAGGTATGCATATCCTTTCAATGGGAGGTAAAGAATAAACCTTTACTACATTTTGTGAAATTTCTATAGGAAGAGTGCTTAGAAGAGTCTTCATTAAAACCTCCGAGGTGACTAAAAAAGTTGTTGAATCAATACAAATATTGTTAGGAAGAAGTTTTATCTGTTTATTTGGGTGTTGTATAGGCATGGAGCTGTTAGGAAGTGTTTTAGGGGAAACTTGCTGTTTTGAGTTACTTATTGTAGACTGTATCTTCATGTATTGATCCCATTATTGCTTAATTTGATAGTGGTTGCAAATTTCTCTATAATGTCTATTTTGAGGAATTCATCAGGTATTTCTACGAGTACATGCTCAATTTATTCTGAAACCTTATCTGCAGTCATTGTAGGTGATTTTGTTGAAGTAGCCTCTATAGCACTTGATTCACAAAATACTTATTGATGAATGGGTGACATATATGATTTTCTGTCTTTCTTAAAAGTAATGAAATGTTGATACATGTCATGAGACAATTTCTGTTCTTTTTGGCATGCTTCTTCATAGGATTGAACTCCATGAAATATTCAATCACACAAAGACTTTTCATGGATATACTTCTTCATGCTTACCATAAGACAATGATTAACCACAATTCCTAGGGGATCATGATATTTGAGAGGAATATGGGCTAAATTAATGGTATGAAAAGTCAAAAATTCTTTGTTGGCATTAGTAGGATTCTCCAAAGTATAAATACAAGTGTGAATAGGAAAATAGGCCAAATTTTCTTCGAGTTCTTATGCAAATCATTAACAATGCTAGTTTCAATAGTTTGGTATGCTATTTCCTTACAAATAAGTTTGTCAGGAAAAAAAAAAGGAAGGGCATGTGGAGCTTCTTGGCATCCATGGATTCTAAGATATGAAAAATTCATCGAAATACCAATCTACTATTTGAGAAATTTCTTACTTAGCCTCTTCTAAAAGACGAGGAGGCTTTGCATGAAAAGCTTTCTTGTAAATAGGGATAATAACATAATGAAAAATGTGGTAGAAATGTTCACCTATTATTATCCTAGAGTTTGGAGTGATATATGTGGATTAGCTCTGGTTCATTAACCGTCCATTTCCATCCCATTAAAGGGAAAGAGGCATAAAAATAAATTGCATCCATAATGAAGGCTGACATATAGAAAGGAGGATTAAACTTCTCAATTTTGGAAACTTGAAAACTGTTAACCTGTTTGCATAGATTTTGAGAAATTAGATTGGCCCAAATAAAAGAGAAACCATCTAAAGTTCTCTAAATTAAAGGAACTTAGTCTAAATGAAAATGGTTGGCTCCATTTCTATAATATAGTCTATAGAGCATGGTTGCTACATATGTTGGACTAGGGGTTTAAAGATGCAATTGAATATTCCTTAGAAGTTTCTTCTTTGAATTTATGTTCTTTACTTTACCATGGTCTTATTAAATCAGACATAGTTTTTTCAACCTCTAAACATTCCTTTTGAGTAGACTTTTGAATAAAATTAACATTATTATACATTTCTTGGAAAATTTTAAGCCGAAAAGAGCCTGTGATGACTCCCTCGATAGTGCATATAGAGCATGTTGGCACATGTATGTGGTCAATGGCCCAACGAATCATATCTATGTATGGAAGGAGTTTGGGTCACACTTATACCTTATGTGTGCAAACTTTGAAATTTAGCAAATAGTAGTGTTGGGACCTCTAATTTCTCCAACTTCATCAGGATTTTCCTCCTCTCAGTTACCTTGGGATTCATTTTCAAAGAGATTATATACATCATACCAAAACTAGATTCCAATTTCTCCTTTTCAAATGATAGTATCCTAGAAAAAACTGGCATTCAAAATCTTATTGTCCATATCCTCTAATATTTGTTGTTGAGTTTTCTTAGCTTTATTTGCTTGCTTTCCAATGATGTGTGTCCTGGTTAAATTTATTAAGCCTAAATCATGTAATGCGATCAATAGAAATTCTGGGGTTAGTTGAACATATCCAAACATTAGGAATTTCAGTAATATTCAATGCAAACCATTTCTGTTGATTATGTAACAACCCTTTTGGTTACCCCTCTTGTAAATATTTTTATGTATAATTTTCAACAATTGTGAAAAATATAAAAATGATTGGACTAAGAGAGAGAGGGGAAACAAATTCAGAGTCTAGGAGGAGAAGCTACTTGGGAATTTCTTGGGAAAATAGTTGAGTTTAGAAATGGTGTTTAATTAGCCACTTATCTCCCTGATGAATTGAAGGAAAAGCTGGTACATGCATTAAATATGTGTATGGGAAAGAGGACGAGTGGTCCTGCTATGGGGAAACATGTTGCCTCTAGTTAATACACCACATGCAATGATATACATGGCTATGATAGGTAGATAAAGGGACACTTGACAAAGAAGAGTGAGGGAGATGAGAGAAACACTCTCATAAGGAAAGCACTTATACAAGAAGAGTTGCAAGTTTGGTAACAATAAGCATGATTAGGAAGGCACACAATATTCAAGCATAATGGTAGAACAATAATAAGAAAGCCTTCATAGAAACAATGCACACAAAGTACTAGAAAATCTCAATGGGAACTTAGGATGAAGAGGTGGTTTCGAGAAGGTAGAGAAATAATGGACTTTGGACTCCTGCTCAATAGATGGAGGCACTAGGCACTCTGGGGCTTCTCTTTGTGTTTCACAAGTGGGAACCTAAAGGTGGACTTTGGATTCCTGTAGTGATTGTTGGGTGGAGCATTGCATGCTATGGATTCCTTAAAGTGTGGTTGGGTGGAGACATTGATTGCTTTTGATTCCCATGCATTCTGACGTGAATGATGCAAATTTACCCTGAGCACTTCACTCCTCAAACTCTAAATCTAGCTTGGGGGTGGTTAATCACAAGAAAGTGAAACAATGCAATTGGCCTATGGTTGGGAGAAGAGTTGAAGTCGCTCTCACAGTTGCGAGTCATTTAACTGATAAGATAAGTTGATTACCTTTATCTCTATGTATATTTGTGAAATGTGATGATAAATAATGTTATTGCATGATGAAAGGTGTATCAACACTTTTCATTGATGATTATGCATCCTTGTGTGTTTATAATGAGAAGATATGTGTCAATATTCACATGGTTTGAGGGACTTGTAGATCCTTGTAGTTGCTGATATATCATTGAGATGTAAGGTCATTTGTATGGTTTTGTTTGAATATTGTATGAACCCAATTAAACTACTATGGTGTATGGAATTCCATAATTTGAGTGTATAATTATCAGCGGGTCTCTTTGCTTAAGAATTTAAGAGTCTTGCTATTAAAAGAGTTGTATGTGGGTGGTTATGAATCAAAATGGATCTCTATTGAGCTCGATTAATTGTTGCATTCCTTACTCATGGAGTGATAAAAGGAATATGGAATATATATGTATATATCACAGGAATCTAGTATAGTGTGGCCAAACTATAGAGTGTTTTAGTCATGGATTTTCTTGTTATAAGGTATGTTCATAGTTGGACTTGCACCTATATGAGTGCATTTTATTAATGGTCAACACTTGAGTTTGTTGTGCTTGACTTAGGGATATATTCTTGTAAGTGTGTATGTTTTTGGAAAAACTAAGGTCCCACGAGAAGCTTGGTTAAATTACTAAGCACTGGGATAAAACCTTGGAACTCGTTATGAGTTAAATAGGTAGAAATCACCTTTTATTCAATAATTTAGGAGAAATGATGAGTGAAATTTAGTGGTTGTAACATACCCGGATGGGCCAAATATGATTGGAGGAGAGGCGATCTGGATGCATCCAAGGTGGGGCCTAATTCAAGAATCTCACAAGTAAAAATGAGTGGGCCAAGCCAGATGCATATAGGAGTTTGGGGTGTTTATGTTGGTGTGCATCATTGAAGGCCCAGATGGGTGATAATCTGGAGGTCTAGGACATCAATGACAAGTGTAAGAGAGAGAGGCTAGAAGGTCCAAATGTGGGCTAGGCCCGAAGGTGAAAGAAAATAGGAGGTAGTCCGAAGGTTTGGGAGTTTGAGACTTTTTTCAAGTGTAAGTTCATGGGAGCACCAGATTCCCAAGGAGCTAGATATAATGTAAGTTAATGCATTGCACTTTATGTGTTGGAGTTGTGGACCCATGAGTGAGGTGATGTGGCAGCTCCATGTGGATCTAGTCACGGCCACGTTCATTTCTTGGGTTGACATGGAACCACCTCGTGAGGTGGGGTTGCCATGTGGGTGCCACATAGGTTCCATGTGGGTGCCACATGGAAATTTCCTTGCTGTGTGGTAGGAATTAAATGTCAATCTTTAATTGAGCATAGATTTTGATTTGGGTATCAGATTAGGATAAAATCTATATCACTAGAAAGCTCTTGATGAGATAAGTGCGATGGTAATATCCAAAGTTAATTCCATTAACTATGGGAAAGGAGGAATTTATCTAACCCCATTTCAATAATGAGACCATGGAGGTTGGGATAGTTGAAATTAACACCTCCCATTTGACCTAGAAGGAGTTAGGGGGTGGGAGGGAGCATTACAGAGTGGTATTAGAGAATCTAGGTTCAACGCATGGATTGAATGGGCTCAATAATGGATGAAATGAAAAGGGAAGGTTCTACCCTAGACCTTTAGAGGTAAGATTAGAGTTATGTTATAGTGTGGCAATGAAAAACATAGGTTTGACACTTAGGTTGAATGGGCATAGAAGGATTATTTCCAAACTTTGTTACAAAGTGTGGTGTTTTCTAGTTATTGGTTGCTGTGTGCAAAGGGATGCTGGTTGTAGAAATTTGAAAATTGATTATGTGTTGATTGCAGATTGAGTATTATATGTTATCAATGTTGATGTCAAATCCATGAAATGATAGAGATAACAAATTTTGATATGTTCGTTATTTTATAGCGAAAATGCTAACTTGAGAATTAGCGTTTCAGAGAGCCATACATCAACAAGATTATTGCAATTGAGCCAAGGTGATGGGTAAATATGTTAATATCTAGATTTTGATGAGTTAACATTTATGTGTGTATGACAACACATAAGAAGATGGAATGGAAGAAAGAAATAAAGGGATAAACAACTATGAGGTATTGCACAACATGGATCAAGTCCATCATGAACAAAAAGGGGAAATTTCCCCTAATAGAGAAGAAACCTTTAGGAGTTTGAAAGTTTAGTTGAAGAGCTGCAAGGCAGAGAATGAAAGGATCATAAAAAACAAGAAGAGCAGGTCATGCTGAACACAATGATGCTACAAAATTGGTTAGATATGAAAGATTTGTTGCAACATGCATCAACCTTTAAAGATACAGAGGAATTTCATGATGACAAGTCCATAAAGGAACATCATAAGGTCAGAGAGAAAATAAAGTCAATATCATATTGGAGCTGTGGAGAGGAACACTTGAAGAAGGAATATACTAAAAAATATGAAGGAAGGAGTGTAATTCATGTGAATCCCAAGCACATGAACCAATAATCTGTAATATAGAAAGAGATGAAGGAGCTTCCCTTCAAGCTACCTAAAATGTTGAAAATTCATTCTTGAACTATTTAGAGGGATGTTGAAATTTTGAGGTTGCTATAGACCTTGGATTTTGTGCATATGTTGGTGATAGAAACACTGAACACTAGAACTGAAGGGATTAAGTTTGTTGGGAACCAATAGATGATGGGAATTCTTTTGATACCTTTGTTGTTGTTGTTTTTGACTTCATATTTTGTTGTTTTGATTGTTGACTTTAAGCATGGCCATGATACCATGTGTATTTATTGTGTATTTTTGTTGTGATATTTTCATTATTCTTCCTTTCTTCTTTCTTTTTTCCTTTTGTGTTCTGCTCTTGGTTGGTTTGTTGGGTCTGGAAATGAAATAAAAGGAGCTCTAGATAAGAGACAAATAAACAAAAAGAAAAGAAAAACAAAAGTACATGACCTTAGTTAAACCCTGTGCAGAAGATAAATGGCAGAAAGGGGATAAAATAAAATGACAGGACAACTAATGTGGACCTGGTTGAGTCCACTTGAACAAAATAGACACCGATGTAACTAGTATGAAAATGGCATAAAATGAAGTATTCCTAACCCTGAATAATGCAGAGAGTCCACTTGAACAAAATAGACACCGATGTAACTAGTATGAAAATGGCATAAAATGAAGTATTCCTAACCCTGAATAATGCAGAGAGAGAGAGAGAGAGAGAGAGAGAGAGAGAGAGAGAAGATAAATGGCAGCAAGGGGATAAAATAAAATGACAGGACAACTAGACACCGATGTAACTAGTATGAGAGAAGATAAATGGCAGCAGGGGATAAAATAAAATGTCAGGACAACTAATGTGGAGGTTGAGACTTGAACAAAATAGACACCAATGTAACTAGTATGAAATTGGCATAAAATGAAGTATTCCTAACCCTGAATAATGCAGAGAGAGAGAGAGAGAGAGAGAGAGAGAGAGAGAGAGAGAGAGAGAGAGAGAGAGAGAGAGATTGATTTTATATTGTACGAATATGTGAGTGAGGAGAAAATAAGATCAAAGCATAATGATGTTGGTTGCCATTGACAAGTCATTAGTTAAGAACCATCATAGTGGTGAGATAAGTAATTAATCTTTCAAAATATTATGACTTTGTTAATCTTTCAAAATATTATGACTTTGTGAATGGCATGAAAATGGAATCTGTATTTACCATGTTTTGAGTAACATAGTGAAGTTATTTAATGGATTTCATGTTGTGTGGAATATTCATCGTGTAAGTGGGAAAGAATGACCTACTGTTGATACTTATTATTACTAATATGTTATGTTTATGATTCAGATATTTTTTGTGAGCATGAATGGAAATGATAAGGGATGGAAAACAACGCATGTGTAGCATGGATGAGAACATTTTGGTAAAATACAAGCAAAAATTCCTTTACTTAGTTTCATTAAAATATATACATGGATGAGTTTATGAGTTCATGACTAATGTGTGAGGTTGATATAATTTTAGGAATTGTTGAGTATTACAAAATTAGTTAACATAAAAAGGCTTTAGCTAAATTTGGAATCTAATGTTTTCATTCAATGCATGCTTTGCATGGATACGAGGAAGTGTTATGGTGAAGGCGGGGTGCGATGAATTTTGGAATATCTACTAAGTGAAATGGAGAATCGACATGCTAACAAAATTAGAGATATGCATTTCTCATTTCTAACTCATTTGGTTGTTGGAATAAATGTTTAAATTACCTTATGAAATACTTGGGACAAATATGATGCACATACATAGTGCAATAGCATCACCATTTCAATGTATTTGGAATTAATTGGAGTGATAAAATTGTTATGGGTGTAACAATTTTAACGTCACTTCATGATGTTGTGAATTTATGTGATTATGAAATGCTTGGGACAAATATGATGCATATGCATAATGCAATAATATTTTAATTTAAATGTATTTGGAATTAATTGGAGCGATAAAATTGTTATGGGTGTAACAATTCTGAAGTCACTTCAGGCTGTTGTGAATTTATGTTGGATAATTGAATGATCAGATTGCAGGCAAATTGTTGGAATGGTGTGATATCAAAGCCACCATGACATATCAATGACACCCGCAAAGGATCCCAATAACTTGACTAAAAGTATCATATTTATGAGATTAGGCTTTTGGATCAAACAAGGATTGGGAAATTGGAATTTTTGAGTGTGTCTCATGAAAATTTAAGTGTTGTGAAATAGGTGCCATGATGGATTTAGGAGCTCAAGAAGAAGATTGTACAAAAGGCATTGTGGCCTGTGGCACTTTGTTTATCTCATGGGAGCAATTCACAATAGAGTATTTGACTGTAAGACTCCATGAGTAGTGTATTGAAGCACACCAGATGGGTACTTGACCATAAGAATCCATGCATGAGTCATTAGAGCATGCGAGATGGCTATTGGGCTGTAAGACTCTAATGACTACCCCATGCAAGAAATCCTTGGAATAGGTAGTGTCAGGTCTAAGAATTTTCACAATTTTATCATTACAATGCTCTATTTTGTCTCCTTGTTTACCCATTTTGAAGCCTCTTACTTTGCATTATGATACCCATTTTTGGTGCAACGATGGAGGAATGTGTCCAATGGGCATTCTCTTAAAAAGTTAAAAGGTTAATGTTTATTTATTCCTAACACCTTCGTTTACATGCATTTTTAGGCTTAATTATTATTAAAAAGGTTGCTAATTAGGGTTATACAGATTCTACACCCTGCATATGATCCTAGAACTAAGCGAACAATAGGTGTATAACTGTTGACTCAAAGAGTTCCATGTGAGCCAAGATTAGTGGGAATCTTTAACACCCTATAGAATTTCTGAATAAGGATTAGGGCAAGCGTGACTTCATGATATTTTAGTGGTTCGTGGTAGAGATATGAGGAGTTAATCTCCAGTTCTTCCTAACCCATATTTGTAGCCTTCCTAGATTAGCTTGTGGATGTAACCAAAACTACTTTTTCCTACAGAATTTTATGATCCATATCTATTTTATTTGTATCTATTTTGGTTACTTTGAAGAATATTTTTGTAATGTAAACAATATAAAAGATAAACCATGGCTTCTTACCTGGTTAGTGATGCCATTGTAGGGTTATTCCATTAATTTAGACCCCAGGTTCATCCCTTTTAGACTTTGAGCTATTGTTATGTGATGTAACAACTAAGTAATTGATTTAATACAAGGTTGTTATTCCAGGTTTTGTGTTCCAATATCCATATTTGATTACTATGTGATTTAATCTCCTACCAAAGGAATTGAGTTGGTTGGTTGGGACCAAAAAATCAACCCATTGATTCTTCCTTCTTGTTTATTTATTTGCATAGGTCGTATATATGTTGTGAGCGTTTGGTATTTCAAGCTCAATGTGCTAATTTGTATCTTTGCTTTCAGATATGGAGAGTTATTGTGAGTTAACAGTGATAGATATTGCATACTCTATCTCTCTTGAAATAATCTCTAATTTTATGTATGTTTCATGCGTATATGGATATGGAAACACAACAATTGTAAGTGTAAAAAATCATTACTGTGAATATCATGTTGAGAAACCAAGTGGATATTAGATAAGGCTTGATTCCTCTTAACTTGATAATTCCTTGTGAATATTAGCTATTTTTCTTATTACTTCGTATATTCTCTTCATTAAGAAATTATACAAATGTTCAAAACATAAAGATAACAAGGAGATAAAGAACACTAGAAATTGGGCTCCAAGCCAAGGAAAAAAAACACAAGGGGGAAAATCCAACAATCCTTCTCTTATAGAATCATATCAAAATGAGGTATCCAAGACCAAGACCAAAACTACCACCAAAACATCAAGTCCAACCTTCCTCGAAGAATCAAAGTCAACACAGGTCAAACCAGGTTCAAATCTGATCTTCAAACTGAAATTTCGGTCCTCTTATGGTCAATGTCCTGAAATTTCAAGTTTGTAATAAAGGGGGCATAAATATGTCAGTAGCTACCTCAAAAGTTTGTTCTCATTCACAAAATCTATCTTCCACATGTTCTAGATTCTGTCTCCTTTAATTCGGCTTCCTTTCTCCTTTATTGTTTCAAAAAATGCTTTTTATATTATGTTTAAATGATCTGCCAATAGGTCAAACTATCTTCTATACATATATCTATCAATTGGACCAAATATGTGGCTTTTGGAGGCCCGGGCCAACTTGTTCCAAGGAGGGCCAAAGTTTCTCATTTGGTGGATTTTGACTCAACATTAAATTAAAAATTCTTTTCTTACAAATGTCCAAAATGGGCCATGGCTCAAGTACATTTTTCTTTTACTCATAATATATTCTTTACGACTCTTTTCTATGAGCATGAAGAACATGCTTTAACCAAAATAGAATATAATAATAATAAATATAATACATACATTAATGATTACATTATGAAGACTGACACTAGATATAACTTCAACACTCCCTCTTAACTAGGGAGGTATTCATAATGACTCAACAAGGCAATCTCACGTTGAAATATTCATATAAGAAAGGGCCAGAATTGATAAACATCATCATAACCAGCATTTTCAAACTACCAAGGACTTAGCAAGTAAGCTCTATCTCTCCACTAAATCAGAGCACAATGCTAGGACGCATAAATTTGGACACCATAACCTCTCGAGGCACATACCACACCTAGGTTTTCACCAACATATGTCCTCACAGGACCATTTCCTAATCTGTTAGTGCCTAGATTGACCTCAAGCTGAAGGGAAGCAATCCTAGGATAACCACAAACCAAGCTTAACCTGGTAGCTAGCCCTACCAGGTCGGGAGAGGGCTCTCTCCTGTGAATCTCAGTTGAGATATAAAATATGGATTTTAGGCTAGGTATAGTAGCTCTAGGGTTTTTTGATTGATTTTGATGGTTTTGCTGGATCAAATGGAGCAGGTAGCTTTGGGTCCGAGAAATGAAGTCAGGATGCAAGGTGTTCTATGGGGCGAGGTAGGTACGTGTTTTGGCACTTGTAATCGAGTCATCCTAGCCTTAAGCTTCCTCATCCTTATGTTGCATATTTTGTTCCAGGTCATGTAGTGGTAGGCCATGTGATGAAGCATCTTCTTGTCTCTATTGGCCTTCTCAAGTAGCCCCTCAAGGTGTATGTTGACCCTCTCAAGCCAAGTTTCCCAGTCATTCTCAATCTCTTGTTCAATTGGAGTCAACTTGACCTTTGCCTTCTTAGCATTTTGTCAGTTCTCCTTGATCATTTGCAGCTCCATGAGGACTTGCTTGTCACTTAATTGTTTGTTTTCTTGCTCTAGATATTTGATGACCCACTTAGCCCTCTCTAAGTTGTCAGTCAAAGCTTGTATCTCAACCTCTTTCTCTTTAATGATCATGTCTTTGGCACTTTTTGGATCTTGAGCTTCTAAGTCAATGACATCAACTCCTTGTGCCTCCTCATGATCAACAAGGACAAAATCTCTCTCTTGCCCATCACTAGGATCCTTCTCATGCATCTTTTTCTTGCCTTTACCTTTACCCTTGTGTTGCTGCTCAACCTGTACCTGTTTAGCTGAAGAAGAAGGCAAAGCCCCTTCCACGCCTTGTGGAGATAGCATTTGCCTGTAGCCTGAAGATGAAGGCGAGGCCCCTTCCAAACCTTGTGGAGATAATACTTTCCTGGCAGCTACAAAAAGTTTCCTAGCGCCCCTCTCATATGTCACAAATACTAGCACTCCAACAATTTTAGTCTCTTGAACCTTTTCATGTCCTGAAGGTCCACCTTCTTTATGAGGCACTGATGAAAATACTTGAGGGCCTTTGAACATTTCATGAGAAATGAAAGTCTCCCATGGCATGTTAAGAAGGTTCAGCTGATGTAAAACAATGATTTTAATCAAAGAGTAGTGGTAAATTCTAGTTAACTGCTGGGGGTATGATTTCTTCTTTACAATGAATGCCATCTTCTCAATGTTTCTGAACATGAAGTGGGGGATATTCATCATTCTCACCCTAGTGAAATGCATCAACAGTCTAATGTGGTCGGCATATAGTTGGGAGAACCTACCTTCACAAGTAAAGTACTTGATGACGATCTTCATCAATGGAGCAAACCTGTCTTCCAAGAATTTAAAGGGGAATACTCTCTTGAGTTTGTTATGGTATTTAGCCTTGATGTAAGGCTCATGGTGACCTTTGTTCCACTTTTCACCTACATTTGGAATACATGTAGCCTCTGAAATAACAACCGGTGACAAAGTGAATGTAACTCCAGCAAGGTTTACCTCAATGTTGTCCAAATGTGTCACAAACAACCTTGCTAATTCATGATGAGATTTAACCCCTTCCACCATTTCACAGAAACTGAAACATGACTGATGTCTAAAACAAGAAATGGCAAATGGGCAGGCTTGCAGCTCCCTCAAACTGGTGGGATTCTCTCTGATATGTTTTCCTCCCTTATGAGGCTTCCTGCCCTGTGTGTCTCTCTCCCTGGAACTGTCACTAAGGGTTTCTTCTTCCAGCTCATACTCACTTTCCCTCTCCATTGTTGTATAGCTGTTTCTCTTGTGGTAAATGAAGTGTGGTGAATGAAGAGATAAGGTGAATGGATATAAGATGAGTATGAAGAGATTTTATAGGTAAATAGGTGAGGGTGAACAAGAGTGGGAATGGGATTTAGGGAGTGAGTAGCGTTAGTGAATAGTGTAGGGTTTGGGGATTGGGGAAAAGTTTAGGGAATTATGTCTAGGGAATTATATATGGGGGGATGGGATTTAAAGAACAAAAAATAGATGATATAGGACAACAGTAATGAGTGAGCTTTTTAAAATATATGAGACAATTTGGTGAAAATTAGGGTTTGATTTTTTAAGAGACAAAACCACCAAAGACTGATGCAACAACTTCTTTTCAACAAGAATGATGGTGTTACTTACTTGCAAAGAGGTAATGTGGAAGTTTTGAGGTGAATTGATGCAATTTGCAACGATCTGGAGCCTAACTACCAGGTGCATAACACCATTTCAATTTTACACTGTAGAAAATACCCAGGTGTGTAGTGCCAGTTCTATGCATAGAACCAGTCAAATTTCTCCAAAAACACAGTGAATGCACCCCCTTTGCTCAATAACACTTCAAAATCGCGTTTTTGGCTCATGGACTTCAACTCAAACAATGAAATGACTTAAGAGAGAGATGACCTTTATATAGCTTTTTCAACTTTTGATTTTTAATTTTCAAAACCCACTTGTTAATGTCTGTTTGCCTTTCAGTGTCAATTTGCTTTTCAAATACTCTATTTTTTTGGATGCTTGATCTTTTGCTTGAAATAGGTGAACTGATGCTTGATTTCTTTGACTTTTGTAGTGGCATGTACTTGGAAATATCAACAGGTGACCAGGAGCAACATGAAACTATTAATTACATATGAGAAATAATAAAATTACATGAATTTTACAAATAATATACCAATGCTCTGTTTTCACCTCAGAACTGGTTTTGAGGTGAAAAATTTATTAAGTTTACAAATTATGAGATTAAAACTTTTCTGATGATTATTGTCATCCTCATGTGTCTACTGACCATTATTAGTCAATAGTTACTGAAAATTTGACCATGGAAAAACCCTAATACCTAATGAAACTGAAGCCCTAAGACCTAAGACCTATTTTATGAAATGAACTGAAAATAAACCTGAACCATTGACTGAAAAGTATGAAAGGGGGTCAACAGATATATGTCATGAGGGAAAAAACTAAAATGAACCCTACCATCAGTTGATCCATGACCTAATGGAATGCAACTCATCAGAATGGGACACCTAGTATGAAATGCAAAAGAGTAATTTTTATCACTGATGGCAGTGTGAAGACACTGACACTAACATTGGCTCCAATGGGGATGGCAGCTCCTTGGAGGTGCCAATAACCATAGATCTCTAGGATAAGTAGACTAGTGCCTCATCCATTGGGCATGGAGTTAAAAAAAAAACTCAAATTGACGACTTGACGACATAAACTCACTCTAAAACTGTCTTGAAAATGACTTAAAAAATGACTCAAGACTTACTTAACTAAAACAAGTACTTACAAAGCTTTTTAATGGCAGCAAACCATCGAGATTTGAGGGCTTCAAATCATGATGACAACCACCTGCCTACTGATGAAATATGTACAATCATGTGAAGTGGGCCTTCTGATGTAACCAATCCAGCAGATGGCTACTCACTGAAATTCTGCTCTCACTTTCCCTGAGCAGGAAAAATAATGTACATGTAGGCAACTCACAATAACAACTGAAACCAAGGATTATGCTAATGAACCAGGAAACATTCATCTTTTCTAATGCTTGCAAAAGAATGCCGAAGGGATCTTGAAAATCTTGAAGCACTAGCTTGTCTTGAGATCTAGCAGCAAAAATACAAGTACTCCCTTCATTCTGATCTGAAAGAATAGTTGGTTGCTGATTGATAGGAAGGCATAGAGTAGTATAAGCTTCTGCTATCTGAGTGTTGGCTGTAAATTCCTCGACCATGAGAAATTCTGACTCAAATTCTAGCATACTATCTCTCTTTGGCTCAATTTCATAGTCTAAGCCTTTCTTAAACAGAAAACAATCTTCAAGATTATCAAACATGTCAGCCTTATCATTTTCATGAAGGAAAAAAATATCTGTTCGTTGATATATAAATCTAATTTCAAGACTGTCCTCATTTTCAAAAGTGGAAGAAGCTTCACCTACACCTTCTTGACGATGTGAACACTGCAAACCTGGATTAGCTTGGGCTGTAACCTGACCGTTCAGGAGTTGATCTATCTCATCTTCAGACAGAGGAGATAATAATTTTTGTTTTCTTTTGCTCAAACAATTATTGTCTTCTTGAAATAACATTTCAAAATATGAATAACTTGAATGACAGTCCTCAATTCTTTGGTCTTCTGAAATTTGAAAACATTGTTGATCATCTTCATATGACATGGAAATCAAATTTTCATGTTTCTTATCGCACTCATCAGTCATACGAGGGAAAACTTCAGATAGTTCTTGAAACTCAAAACTAACACTTCTATCATTTACCACTGAGTTATCCAAAGAATATTTTTCACTTACATGAACAAAGATCTCATCTTGTTTTTCATAAAAGGACCGGATTACCTCCTCATGAAGACTTTGTTCTAATGAAATGAGAACACTTGGGTCAATAAATTTGTCTTCTTCTTTCTAGATGATCTCAACAACAAATCTCTCCTTCATGGGATTTAGAACAAGGTACTCTTCATCATCATGATCTGAATCTAGATCTGAAATAGCCAACTTGACTTTATCACAATCTGAAATTGAAACTTGATTTCCCTGCATACTATCTTCTGCAATGAGGAGATCTAAAATAAGACCTTCTCTTTCATCATTTTCCATTGTACTAAGATCTTGATCCTGCTGCAAATTTTCTTGAGCATCTTGATAAGTATCCTCTAAGCTCTCTTTATGCTGCTGAAATGGATTTTCATACAGGGCTTCCATGATCTCATCATCCATGAAGTCATCATCTTCATAAACTTTCTCAAGATTTTCAATAAAACTATAAAAATGTTTACAACATTTCTCAATTAATATTAAGGATGCATAAGATTCTTTATACCTTTCAAAGAAGATGGTATGAAAATCCTTTAAACAGTAAATACAAGCAAGTGGGAAACTTTCATACGAAGATCGGGCTTCACCTTCCAGAGTGGACATGAATATCTTCATCAGGCATTCTTTAGGAAAATCAACCTTCAAATTGCGAATATGCATGTGAAATCTAACCAGATGTAAAGCAGCATCATTCCTATCATCATCTTTAAACATAGGCAAATTCCTTTGCCAATCTACCTTAGGAATTTTATTTGGGAAATTTGGAATGTGATCTCGGCTCATGGGAGCATACCTTCGAGCAAACAAATCCATTTTTGATAACAATGAATTCACCCAGAAATTCTTCAGGCTACTGGTTCTTGCATAGTAGAGTTGCCATAAAAATTATGAACCTTGGGATTCTTCGACACTGGAGTTGCCAGGTGAATGATTTCAGCCTTCCGGTATCTGATCGTTGTCCACCATCAACAATCAGAACTAAAATTGATACATTTTTCTGAGGAACTTAACACTACGTTCCCCAGTATGGTCACCACTATATTGGAGCCTAGATTGCCCTCAGGCTGAAGGGAGGCAATCCTAGGATAACCAAAAACCAAGCTTAAACTGGTAGCTAGCCCTACCAGGTTGGGAGAGGGCTCTCTCCTGTCAATCTCAGTTGAGATGACTAAATAAAATATGGATTTTAGGCTAGGTATAGTAGCTCTAGGGTTTTTTTGATTGATTTTGATGGTTTTGCTGGATCAAATGGAGTAGGCAGCTTTGGGTCCGGGAAATGAAGTCAGGATGCAGGGTGTTCTATGGGGCGAGGGAGGTAAGTGTTTTGGCACTTGTAATTGAGTGAGATGGTAGGTCTAAGACTGATGAGGAGTTGAGGAGGGCATGCAGAGATCATGTATCCTCTTCAAACTGTAGAAAACATAAAAAACTAAATGGATTCCCAAGGCAGAGCACTATAACGAATGTATTCTACCTATCTATCTTGATTTCATTTAGTTTAGAAGAATGAATTAGATTTTGGCACACATAGCACATGAAAAAAACTAATGACAGAAGGAGAAACTATGCAAAAATACATTACCACAAGAATCCCAGAAAAATAGCTACAAATCCTGGTTTATTTCCTTGCTAAACTACTGTAGAGATGTACGATGTAGCTCAGAGAATCCAGGAGAATCCAACCTTTTCTAATGACTGAAAAAATACATAATATAGACATCAAAACCACCTATTCTAGCCATCAGGGGTCGAATCCAAGAGATAAGGGACTGTTACAACCATTTCGCAACAAGGAATAGGAATATAGGCAGTGGAACAACTTGCGTCTATAAGCATGGAAACTGATTCATTTACCCCCAAACCACCTCAAAATGATGAATCTACCTTATAAGGTCATTTTACAATTACATTTACATAGCATAACATCATTTACAATCATAAATTCATCCGTGATGAGAGAAAAAGTCAACTTGCAGTGAAAAAAGGCGAAAGCTGGATTTTTTGGGCAAACTGGCTCTATGCACAGTGCCACTGGCTAGGTGCGTAGCGCCGCTTCACAGCCATTTTTGGAGGCCTTCCCCTTTTCCAAATTGAGCCCAAGATAGCTCATTAGAAAGGTCTTCATATCTAGCTTATAGAACATCTTGAATTGTTGTATTTGGAGGTCATTTTCCCCTAAAAAGTGGAATCTCCCAAGGCTTCTTCTGTGTGTCCAAAAAGAGGCAGAGAGGTCATTTTTTGATGGTTTTTCAACCTTTAGGTGACCAAGTTTTGCTCCAAAATTGCTGAGATTTTCTGGGTTTGGTGCTCTCATCATGCTGAATCCAAATATACAAGCCACTTCTCTAAAAAGTCTTCAGCGCTACGCACCTACGACAAATTTATGTTTTGGAAAATTTCAAAATTTCAAAATGACGAAAACTTACCCAAACTTTCCCAGATTTGGCAAAGGCACCACCATTAGTTGCTTTGATGGGCTAGTGAGGCTTTAGCCAAGATTTTTAACTTGTCTTTCTCCTTTTTCTCCTTTAGGCCTTCCTCAACCTAGCCTTAAGCTTCCTCATCCTTATGTTGCATATTTTGTTCCAGGTCATGTAGTGGTAGCCCATGTGACAAAGCATCTTCTTGTCTCTATTGGCCTTCTCAAGCAGCCCCTCAAGGTGTATGTTGACAGTCTCAAGCCAAGTTTACCTATCATTCTCGATCTATTGTTCAATTGGAGTCAACTTGACCTTTGCCTTCTTAGTCTTTTTCCGGTTCTCCTTGATCATTTGCAGCTCCATGAGGACTTGCTTGTCACTTAATTGTTTGTTTTCTTGCTCTAGATATTTGATGACCCACTTAGCCCTCTCTAAGTTGTCAGACAAAGCTTATATCTCAGCTGAAGGTGATCATTCTGTCCACCTTTGTCCCTTCTTAGACGAGGCTAAAAGAGTTTTGGACGACCATCCGGTTTCACCGTTACGGCTTCCTCCTGGATATAAGAAACTCTTGCTGAGTCCATCACTAGTTGAAAATCCAGCCGACACGCCTTTGTGGTCAGCCAAAGTGTCTATCATTGAAGATAAACCATCTGAATCTACACCAGATGAAAGTCAAAAGGTCAAGGCGGCAGTTGACCCGGTCTTGCCTTCAGAGGATCCATCTTCAGATGATACAGTCACCGGAGAGAACAAGAACGACACCGTCCAAATTCTCTTCGTAAGCATAGACTCTGATGAACATGGGGGCAGTCTACCGTTCCTTTACCACAGGAGGGAAGTTCGTCAGAGTCGTATCCGGCCGTCTATTCGGTCCCACCTCCAAGCAACCTAGTTGTTTCCTTCGATTGGAATCTGCTAGGCAGACCCCGTTTACCAGCTAGTGTACCATTTCGAATCATTGCTCAAATATATAGAATGGTCATGGCCGGTACCATCATAGATGAAGGGGCTTCTGTGAGTATCCTTTCGTCAACTGCTTGGAAAGCACTTGGTTCGCCATCGCTTTTGCCTGAAATGAGAAATCTAACAGGCTTTGACAAAGGAACCAGTCGACAGTTAGGAATCCTTCCCAATGTGCCAATAACATTGAGAAGGAAAACCGTTCACATGAACGTAATGGTAGTCCAAGGACCCCTGGATTATAATATACTCCTTGGACGCGACTATATTTATTGCATGGGAGCCATTGTCTCCTCACTCTTTAGAGTGATGTGTTTTCCGCATGAAGGAAGAGTGGTCAAGCTCATAGACCAGCTTTCATTCCCTGGTTCACACATAGCAAATAGTCAAATACCATCCCTGAATGGTCTTTTCATGCAAGGAATGTCTCATCAATCCCCAGTCCGTCCTCCAGATGAGCGCGAGTGATTCAGAGGACATGACTGAAACCCAGGGGGCATGCACCCTGGCCTGTTTTTGACAGGAAAACCTTGGGCATAGGGTAGGTTTCCGCGAAGGATATATGAATGGTTGACACATCCATCCATTTAGGAAAATGGGGTTAGACTGGAATAAGATACCTCTGTTAAAAGGTAGGCCTTTCCCGATAAAACAAATGTTTTGTCTGCAAATTGAGGAGTAACCTGGAAACTCTACTTCACTATACCTGGGGGCATGCAAACCTTTTGGCATGCAAGCGAAGAGCGACCATTTATTTTTTAATTTTGTAGGTCCTCTAACCCTTTAAACTCGTAGGATTGGTCGTTTCCTAACTTGCATAAAGAAAGGATGTGGGGCAAAGCTTTGAAAAATGCCATTTTAAATGAGACATCCTTATTATACGACTGGATCGAGCAGTTTTAACGCGGAATTCAAGCTCGTTAAAAAATAAACATAAGCAATGAGCAAATGTTCTCCCAGAGTTTAAGCTCATTAACAAATGAACCAATTTCCGGTAAATAACCATCGTGAATGTATTATCATCAGCCTTTGAAGCCTTGGTCGTGTTCTCATCATCACCTCCACTCTATTTTTGGCCGATCATTCACCTCCATTTGATTTTTTACCCTTTTTGAGGAACAGCTACGAAGAGTGATCCTGTTAGCCATCCTTGTGACACTGCTGTGATTGGAAAATTCCAAACCTTACTTGGAATTAGCTGCTACCCAAAATTATCACTCGTTCCTCAAAAAACGAGTCTCCTTTAAGCTCTTTTCAACTGACTCGTAAAATATGAAAAGATTGCTGAGCGATTGGCCTCTCCAGCTCGTTAAAGTGACCGAAAGTGCTATCCCTCTAGATTTTAATCTTTTTGGACCTGAGGGATTATTACAAAAAAAGATCGAGCGCTTGTTTTGTTTGGCTCGTTAAAAGTACCGAAAATTCATCCCTTTTGTATTGTTTTATACTTTTTCGGACTCAAGGGATTATATGATGAAAAAGGATTATTGGAGTTTTCTTTACGTCCCTTTTTCAGACTCTCTAAAATTGAAAAGGACCAAGTTATCCTTGTCGTTAAACTCGTTAAAACTGAATAGTGACAAACTTGTCCATACAGACAAGAACGAGTTTCACTATCACTAGGCTCGTTAAAAGATAGCGATGGGTTTGCCCGAAGGGCAGATTATAGAACAAGCATATGTTATCCTCCTCTAGCTTGAAAAAAATAAAGAGGTACTGGTCAGCAATGACTGGGGAAAAATTGGGAAGAAAACTTGAAGAAACATTATTGGTAGCAAGTCGCTCTTGAACATGACACTTTCGCTCCGCATCCGAGTTGGGTTGGGTTGTTCCATTCACTGGTCATATCACCATTGGTCCATCACACCATCCATATTTGGGATTAACTTTACCAATCCATCATGTCAGTGTCGCCGATATGTTCAAGAGAAGTCACTCAGAGAATTCACCTATGTCTCATCCACTGCAATACATTTACGCTCCATTCTTTCATGACCGCCACCCTGAATCTTATGTCGTCAGATCATTTTCACCTCCATTAAAATCATTTGCTCCGTTCCGTGTCATTGATGTGGGATTCACTAAGGCCCTCCTATGACGGATCGCTTCTTGTCGACATCAGCTCATTATCCGAGAAGTCAATCTAGGAACAACCCTTTCAGTACTTTGAAGCTTGCCTGCCTCAATGGCAAGTTTCTCACTTCCAGCGACAGGTTTATATCAATGGCCTTCGACCGAAAGATTTTGCGTGGTGTTCGACGCCAAGTCCCTTATTCACACCACGTGAATTGTACTGTAGTACCTTGAGGGTCATCATCATTATCGGTGACTCCTCTCGCGCCTGTTAACAACTTACATCACTGGCTGGTAATCAAGTGATGTCTTTCCATGTTCGACTCCAGAACATCTCTCACATGGATCGACTTGTACTTTGAGTGAAGATCGAATGAGATTGAAGACCCCGGATCTAGTTTCATCCATCCGGGATGGATATATATTCAGGAAAATAAAGACATCAAATGTACATCATTGCTGCATAGATAATCATCCAATCCACGGGATGATGGCTCTACCAGAATCATCAGTCTGCACACACATGATTGTCTGTCTTATGTACATAAAAATGAATTTATAAATCTAAGCATGGGAATGCCCGCCTCAGCTAGATCATGAAAATGTTATGAAGATAATGTGTTGTATTGTATCTTATTACAGGTCGCCTTCCATCTTGAAAAAACTTCAGATCCTCATGATAAAGCATTTCACCCGACATCAACAGATTAACGACCTCATGCTTTAGGGGGCAATTGTTATAGACATTTTTGGGCACTACGACCCCAATCATAAATGTCCATAAACCAAGGGCTCTTAAGTCCCTAAAAGTATTGTTCCAACCCCTAAAAGAACAAGGTCAACTGATTACATCTTCTCCCAGAAGTTCTCCATGAAAAACTACTCAAAACTGGTCAAAACTAGACCATCTCACCTGCTCCATGGTCAAAGTGCACTGCATCCCACCTAAATACACACGGGAGGTGTGATGCATCCTGAAAATCCCTTCTATGGGGTGCGATGGGTGAGAGTGGGCAAATGGCAGGGTCAATCTGCAAGGTGGAGGATCATGGAATCTTCCAGAAACTTCTCCTGTGACACTTGCCTCTCTGCATTCACCCAAGAATGAGTAAGAGATCATCAATCTCCAAGTTGAATCAAGAACTATCAGAGAGAGGACACTAATCAAATATCAAAAGATGACTCACCCCCTTGCAAACATCTATATATGGATCCCTCATCCCAGAGATCCAGAGGCTGAAATTTTGTATCTTGTAAGGAAGTGCTGTTGGTTTCTTGGTGTAACATCATAGTGTTGGGTGATCTAAGATTTTCATGAGGTGAAGAAGGGCTTTCTTGCTGAGAGGATGACGCTGGGTCAGAACAATTGTTTGTAATCCTCTTTGTTATTCTTGATTATTAATAAAGCTATTCAAGTTTTCCTTCACATTCTTGTATGATTGATGATATATGCATTTGTGTGGTCAATATATATCTGGTCCTATATTGTTTATGATAGTAGATCTCTATTCTTGGATAATGTTATGCTACTTTGATTCTACAGGTGCTCTTTGGAGCTGGGTAAACGAGGAAGCGAGTGGCAAAGATCTATCAAAAGGGAGAGGAATCAAGCAAGGAACCAAGCGCAAGAGAGAGGTTGGTATCGTTCTTTCCCCTCTTATCTACTTCTCATAAAGGAAAACGAAAGTGGTTTTTGTTTGTTTGTTTCTAAGGTAGCTACCAGCCTTAGTGGGACTAGCAGCTCTGCATAGACACTAGATTTCCCGATAACGCCAACTATCAAGAAGCAAGGCCTATATACTCCTCTTCCTACTCCTAGTCAACCTTCAGCATCCATCTCTGTGGATTACATGTCAGGACTTCCTTCTACTAAGAATAACAATGACTATGTTTTCGTGGTCATCGACATATCCTTTAAGATTTCCATTATGGCAACCTCCAAGAAGAGTATCACAGTAGAGGCCATTGCTAAGATATTCTTTGAGCGAGTATGTGTAGATTTTAACCTCGTACAAAAATTACCTGCATACGAATTCTAAAACACATAAAATAAAAATGTGAGAGCATAAAACATAAAACACATATACATAGAGATTCCAACTTTTTCCATTCTTCATCAGACACTCCCATTGGTTTAGTACCCAGATCTACAACGATCCACTGATCTTTATCCACCAATAGATCCTCCATCTTGAGTTTCCACAACTCAAAACTCTGACCATTAAATTTCTCGATCTCTATCTTTCCATTGCTCGCCATCTTATTTCACCACTAGAATCGATATCGCACATCTCCCACTGAACAGGGTCTCCCACATGCTTGAGTGAAACCCCTCAGCAACAAAGGCATCCCCTGTACAGAAATTACCTGCATACGAATTCTAAAACACGTAAAATAAAAATGCGAGAGAATAACACATAAAACACATATACACAGAGATTTTCCCCTGGATCCCAAAACTGGGACTACCAGCTTGATTTTTCATTATGTTCCTTTCAATGTTACAATACATATTTATACATGCCGAAGCATCCAATACCATGGACCAAAAAACCATCGCGTCCAAAAAAAATGTGTGAAAATCATGCAAAAAACCATAGGTGGGTCCGCCCAACCTAATATAGGGTCCAAAACCAAAATTTTCTGGGGCGCTACCTTGAACCCCATAAAGTGGGGTTATGAGTACCCCTCAAACCCCTTGTTAGCTACGTGGAAAGAATATAACACAACCCAACATTCTCCCACTTGTTGTTTTCTTTCCATAGGGGCCCACAAGAGAGCTTAGTCATTTTTCCAGCCTTGAAACGCCCATTGTCTCTCTACAACAAGAGAACTTCTCAGAGCTCACAGATTTTGTCAATGCATCTGCAGTATTCTTCAAAGTGTCCACCTTTACCAGCAACACCTTTTTGTCTTCTATCATATCCCTCACAAAGTGATACTGAACATAAATGTGCTTTTTCTTTGAATGATATGCGGGGTTCTTTGCCAATAAAATTGCACTTTGGTTGTCACAATCTATCCTTATAGCTCCCTGTACTAACCCCATACTTGAACACAATCTCTGTAACCAAACTGCTTCCTTGCTTGCATGGGTGGCTGCCGTGTATTCTACCTTTGTAGTTGATAGTGCCACTACAGATTGTTTCTTACTCATCTAACTAATTGCACCTCCAAATAGGTTAAACACACCCACTTGTAGATCTTCTCTGATCCAGATCTCCAGCCCAGTCTGCATCAACAAAGCCATGAATATCCAACATTCTGTCCAATCCTAGTCTTCCTTGGTAGCACAAACCATAATCACTAGTGCCACACAAATACCTGAAAACCCGCTTCACTGCTGTCTAATGCTCCTTCCCTGGTTTTGACATAAACCTGCTCAACACTCCCACTGCATGTGCGATGTCTGGTCTAGTAAAGACCATTGCATACATCAAGCTACCTACTGCACTTGCATATGGAACAAGGGACATATCCTCTTCCTCTTCTTGTGTCTTGGGACACTGTTCAGCAGATAACCTCACACCTACAGGAATAGGAACCTTCACTAGTTTACTATCCTGCATATTAAGTCTATGCAGTATTGCCTCGACATACTTCCTCTGGTTTAACCAGAGCTTCCTCTTTGCTCGATCTCTTTTAATTTCCATGCCCAAAATATAGTTTGCAGCACCAAGATATTTCATCTAGAATTTGGAGGACAATTGGGTCTTCAAATCCTGGATAATTTCTTTGTCATTTCCAACCAGCAACATATCATCCACATAAAAGACCAGATAAATAACACGTTCACCAATTAATTTAAAATACACATAGTGATCTGCTTTGCTTCTAGTGAAGCCAAGTCCTCGCATAAACGTATCAAATTTCTGATACCACATCCTTGGTGACTGTTTTAACCCATATAAAGACTTCTTTAACTTGTATACCATTTCTTTCTTACCCTTCACCACAAAGCCTTCATGAATGCTTCATGTAGATTTCCTCTTCCAGATCCCTGTGAAGAAATGTTGTCTTCACATCCATCTGTTCTACCTCAAAATCAAAAGCAACAACAATAGATAAAAGTAACCTAATAGAAGTTACCTTGGCAACAGGAGAAAAAATATCACCAAAATCAATTCCCAGCACCTGGGAATAACCTTGTGCTACCAACCAAGCTTTGTATTTCTCCACATTTCCTTCTGCATTTGTCTTCTTCTTGAACACTATTTTTACACTTGCATCATCCAGCTTACTTACAAAAATCAGATTTCTGGACAATCCAGGAATATGCAGAACACATAGAAGTGTTCTAACCCTTCCACCTTGCAAATTCAACTTCATTTTTCCACGACCAATGATTCTAGCCTTCCTATCATCCCTTAAGAAGACATCACCACAATCACATTTCTCATACTCGCAGAACCACTCTCTATGGGGAGTGAAGTGAAAGGATGCACCTAAGTCAATCAACCATGCCTCATGATCTACATGTGTACTTGAAGAAGCCAAGTACACATCCCCACCTTCATCTGAGGTGGTTTTTTCCTCTGCAGAAGGAGCATCATCAGATCCCTTTCCTTTATCAGGAGCTTTAGATTTACAGTTCCTTTTGTAGTGCCCTTCCTTTCCGCATTTCCAGCACACCACCTTTATAGGTTTTCTTGGAGATTTAGATCTCCCACTCGATGACTTATTTTTGTTTCTGTTCTGGGAACATCCTCGTATAGACAAGGCATCACCATTCTGGCTCTCTATATTTTTCCGTCTCATCTCCTCTTTCAGCAAGGATGAGACTATTTCATGTAACTGCAAGGCAGTTGCATTACTACCTATTGCAATAACCAGACTATCCCACAAATTTGGTAGAGAACACAACAAACTGATGCACTTATCTTCATATGAAATTTTAATATCAATAGATGATAACTGACTTACCACAATATTAAATGTGTTCAGATGCTCTGTCATTGAGTCTCCATCTTTCATCCTCAGGTTATACAACTTTTTCCGTAGGAACAGTTTATTCACCAGAGACTTAGATTGGTATAAAGTCCCTAACTTGTCCCACAAAGCCTTCGCTGTAGCTTCCTCAAACCCCCTGTGACCCCCCTTTATGGGGTCCAGGGCAGCGCCCCGGAAAATTTTGGTTTTGGACCCTATGTTAGGATGGGCGGACCCACCTATGGTTTTGTGCATGATTGTTGCACATGTTTTTGGACGCGATGGTTTTTGATCCATGGTATTGGACGCGATGGTTTTCGGTCTATGGTATTGGATGCTTCGACATATATAAATAGGTATTATAACATTGAAAGGAACATAATGAAAAATCAAGCTGGTAGTCCTGGTTTTGGGATCCAAGGGAAAATCTCTATGTATATCTATTTTATGTGTTATTCTCTCGCATTGTTTATTTTCTATGTTTTATAATTCGTATGCAGGTAATTTCTATACGGGGTTAAAACCTACATTTGGGTACATGACTTTCACACATGTTTTTTGGACGCGATGGTTTTTCGGTCCATGGTATTGGATGCTTCAGCATGTATTGAAAGGAACATAATGAAAAATCAAGTTGGTAGTCCCGGTTTTGGGACCCAGGGGAAAATCTCTGTGTATATGTGTTTTATGTGTTATGCTCTCGCATTTTTATTTTATGTGTTTTAGAATTCGTATGCAGGTAATTTCTATACAGGGTTAAAACCTACAGTGTGGGTACACTTTTGGATCCCACAATTCATTTTCTCATATAATAATAATAGATTCCTAAGTGCATTTTGGTCAAGTCTCTAGTCGATGCTCAATAACAAACTTACTAAGTGCACGACTTTCCACCCCCAAACTGATGGCCAAACATAGGTCGTCAATAGGATGATTGTACACATTATGCGCATGTAGAACTAAAAACATCCACGCACATGGGATGAAATCCTCCCCTATGTCCAGCACAACTACAACAAAGCTCTGCATACCTTAACAGACCACAGCCCCTTTCAGGTAGGGTTGGGATTTCAGCCATTATCTTCCATTGATGTGGCCATACAATTTGCAACCACTCACGTAGATTCATCTCACGGCCAGTTCGAAGCCAACAACACTGACAACTTCATTCAGCACATTCAACACATTCACTGGTAGTTCCATGATATATTGGAAAAATCCAATGCTAAGTATAGATAATGCCATGATCTGCATCAGGTGCCATACAAGTTTGAGGTGGGCGATAACGTTTGGCTACATTTGTAGAAGCAGAGCCTCGCTGGACCCCACTGCAAGATTCTCCCACTCCGATATGGGCCATATACCATCACCAAGGTTGTAAGAGACAATTCCTTCAAGATTAGTATTCCACCTTTCCTTGGTCTACACCCAATGTTCAATGTAGACCGTCTTCGACCATATTTTCCACCATAGTTAGACACATCCGACATTGTAGAACAAGTCACACCAATGAAGATAAAACTTGACTTCATGGAACAAGCCACAACTGATTAGATCATGGACACACAAATCAAGAACACTTGCCATCAAAATATCCAACTATATCGAGTTGTCAAAGCTAGTCAACTCATGCACTGATGCAAGAGGCTCACCAGGGACCAGGTTCCACAGAAGTTTCCCCATCTCATGGAGGCACTCAATGCAATGGGAACCATTACTTCATAAGGGGGGAGGACTAATCCAAGTGGGTTTTGGTGGTCACCCGCCTATTCTATATGGACACCCACCACTATCTTTTTCAGTTTTTCAATTTCCTTAATTGTAGCATAGTTTACTATTTTTGGCAGTTTTTCGCGTCCTCAACTTTTAGAGCCATTTTGAAGCCCTCAACAACATTTTTTTGGGAAAATCGGGGCAAACTCAAGACTTACTATAATATTTAGCAACCAAAAGTTGTATTCCTTGGATAGATATTTCTAATGAGGTATTATGCGCATCAAACGAAGATCATATTCCAAAGTTACGACCTGAAGAAGTTGATGTAACAATTTACACAAATGGGGCCCATAGTTTTGGTGCTTCATCTCCTAGGATTAGATTTTTGGATGTTTAGGGTTTTTAATTGTTTCTCAATAATAAATAGGCATTCAAGCCTCATTGTAACATAGTGCAGAGGCATGTAGCCGCCACATCTCTCCTCAAAGATAGCTACCATCGCCCGAGCTAGTTTTATTTCCTTTCTATTTGTAAGCATGTTTCAGTATTTTACATTAAGGAAATGACATGCTATTTCTACTGCATCTTTGCATTTATGGTTATATATGTATTTTATTGTGTTTTTTTTTTTAAGTTTGAATTATTAAGTTTGAGGTTTTTTTTTTTTTTTTTTTTTTTTTTTAAATTTGTGCAAAAACTATCAATCTTTTTACACAAAGATTGAACAAGAATTATGAATTTCACTTGTAAATAGAGTAATTTTATGACACTGAGTCTCTTTATCTTTAAAACATTTTTTTTTCTTAATGTCACAAGCGATAGGGGGATACCAGTATAAAATATTGGTACTATAACATATGTCATAATTAAGGTAGGAAACTACCTTATAGGTTGAGATTCACTATGACTCTGTTCCAACATATCCCTTGCTTAATATCTATTGATATGTATTAATTATAATGGTGTTCCTTAATTCATTCTAGTCACTTATGCCTTCATTGACCATTGTACAAATCTTAAAAAGAAATAAGTTTATATTGAATAATATCACTACATGCAACTCCTATTGCATTTAATGATAAGGTATGTAGCAATGAGATAATGGTTTGGGTGTTATAAACGAACAAAGCTTCGTTTAACCAAGACATTTGGTTATTGGAAAATACTATTTTACTCTTAAGTTTTTATGTTGGCAACCCTTATATCACTAATAGGTAGAGGGTAAGGTTACTATGATGTACTGATTCAGAAGACTTGGTCATATGTGGCTATTGATCTTACATATAATAATTTATTTTCTCAGGAATTGCATTGATGTGGAACACTTTCTTTTTTAGTGAAAGGGTATGAACATAAATTATAATTATTGACTTTCTGCTATAAATAACTAAACTACTTCATTGGATATGTTAGCTCACTAAATTATATTTCTATACTGAGCCTTTATGAGGGAATTAATGTTATAATATCACCAACAACCTGTGGAAGACATGACAAGGCCAAAAACCAGCCCACGAAGATTTGATCTCTGAAATTATATTTTGTTTCTTCAAACTTGGTTAGGATAGATTGTTGGTATAGATTGCATAGTGAGATTCTACTTTAGAGTAGATACTATCTGAAATAAAACAATCTTGTTCGTGTTTTATGCTACTAGTGTTCATCCCAATGACTTGTAGAATTGTTGTTCAAAAGGGGATTTTCGAGATGACTTTAAAAGGTTTTTAAGTATAGTTGTAAGAAATAACCCAAGTAATTATGTGACTCTCGCCTAAGAAGAGCTTTAGAAATATGAGTAGAAAATGGTGCTTATATTAGTTTTATTATCTCATGCATTGTGCTCATAATAAGTGTGACACTTACGGAATGTAGTTACACTACTCATACTTAATATCTCCATCTGAAATTATCACTTAAATGTAAGAAAGTTGTGTGGGAACCCTTCACACTATCACGAATGTACAAGGCCATGCCACATGCAAACATAAGTCATTTTAGATTGTGAATAAACACTTCTTATAATTCTACAGTGAGCCATGACTCCATGAGTAGAGCGGCCCTCACAATGATAAAACTACCAAGGCTGAGGAGAGAGTTGGGAATGTCCCAATGTTGTACATAGCATATATTGCTACCAAAACTTTTAATTGTGTTTGTGCATTTTGAGGTAGAAAATAAAGATAGAAATAGAAATAAAAACATAGAACTTGCATAGGTGATGTTATTGCATGTAAAGAAGGGAATCCATGCCTTCCATGATGTTAGTGAACTCATAAGAATGTGTTTTAAATTTAGGAAACTAATCTTTATAGGTCTTCCATGATGTTAGTACATTGATAAAATTGTAGTTTAAATTTAGGTAACTAAAAATAAGGGCATATAAATGGTTTTTTTATTATTTAGGGTGGGGTTCATATGGATGTGGTGTGTAGTTCACGTTCCATGAAAGTGAAAGCATATCAGTAAAAATAAAAATAAAAACATGATTTTGTTTGTTTCGATTAGTTCCACATATAATACAATTGTTTTGTGGATGGGAAGATTAGTCCCATCTATATAATATTAAATTTTTGTGTGTATAGGAATATTGATTATTTATCCCACTGTTGAGTATACTAGGAAAATATTATTAGCTCCTTTGTCTATCATATTTGGAATGTTTGGAAGTTGATTTTTTCGTTTGGACAACTAGATTCTATGAAAGGACAATGCAAATTGTGTTTCTTGTGTGAGTTGTGCTTATGTAAATTGAATATATGTAGTTGAAATATTTAATAATGTGATGGAGGGTTATTCTCATTCATATCTCTATATGGCTAGATATCTTTAACCATTTCCTTGTTCTATTTTTTCCTCTACTATTGGTTAAGAAGAACTTGTAATATACAATCGTTCATGCTGCTAAATATTTTACCCACATCTCGCTATTCTATTCGAGGGTAAATATTTCTTGCATGGTGTTGCATTTTGTGGTGTTTGTATTGTGTTCCATATTCATTTTATGGTTGTCCTTTGTCATTCTCCAAACACTTAGTCCAACATAGCTTTATTGAAGTAGTAGCAATGTCAAAATTTATTCTCATGATCTAACCACTGTAATATCCATGGTTTTTAAGTGATAATCTAGATGAGCAAATCCCCATTGTTACATTTTGAGGTAACATAGAAAATACATTGCAACAAATATTTGTTGTTTAACATAGGATTTGAAGAACTTATTGAATAATATTAAGATTTCTCTCACTCAAATTCAAACATATCACACATGTAATCATCTATGCTCTTTCTCCATATGATATAGACTTACGATGTTTCCTTTGCAACATTTGGTGCAATAGCTAGTATGGATATTCAGGAATATTCTATGGAGTTTAAACCTCTCACACCCACCTAGTAAATAATCATAATTAAATTAAAATTATGGAAATCATATTTTGAAATAAGCAAGTCTATAGGCATAATTATATTAAATAATTGAAAAAAATTATGGTTAGAACATTTTATTAATGTGTTGGTCATGTGTAATAAGTCACTTTGCATAATAAAAAGACTTTGAAACACTCCCAATGAAGTGGATAATATTTGTTGTCTCCAAAAAAACATTTTATTCATTTCAAATTAACAAGAGATCTCATACTAAGTATGATATGAGAATATTATATTAACATAAAAACCAATTTAAATGACTTAAACATGTCAATGAGGTGGATAATATGTGTAGTGTAAGAAAAATGTTTATTATTCATTTTAAATTACGAAAATATCCATAATATAGATAATATGAGAAGAGTATAACATGTGAAAAGAATAAATAAATAGCTCAACCAAAAACAATGTTACTACCACTCCATGGAAAAGAAATATTGGTAGTAAGACAAGGAACCTAAAAAAATCTAAAACTAAAGATAACCATACTCAAAACTATGTTGTTGAAATCTTATTTATGAGGTTTGAATTTGAGATTAATTAAACTCTATGCAAATCAAATTTTTAATACTTCAAAGTCATTACAACTTTGGGGAGATCTATTTTGATAGCATGAAAACAAAAATAATCAAGTCATGCAAACGAAATAGATAATTGCACAATAATTTGTTTATTTATGAAAAAGAAGGTGATGCTAAAGGCATAGTTAAAATTAAAAAACAAGAGAATAATATTTTATAATTTTAGTTATTTATGAAGAAAAAATAGATACCCATATCCAAAAAAAATTGGAAGATTTTACTATTATTATTATTAAATCAGATTTGTGTTTGAAAAAAAAACAAAAGAAAAAAATAGAGCATAGTGATTCTCATTAGATATAATTCATTATTATGATTAACTCCCTCGGCGGTGACCATTCACTCCGAGCAGTATCAACACGGAGCATCTAATGTCAAATGGCCAGCGTTACTGTGACGATTATCAATGTGCCGAGGACGCCGCCGTTTTATGGCCCTAGGTCAGATAATCTCCATGACGTCAGGAATGATGACGGTTTTCTCATTCGAGAAAAAAACAAAAGCTTCGATTCGGATATAGGCCGCCATTCGATTCCTCACACGCATGACATTCTGAACATGAAACTATTTTTTTGTGTCCTTTCTCTATTCTATTGCATTTCAATATTTCAAATTTTTAGGAATATTTAAATTTCTCATTAAAAAAATAAATGGTTTTTAAGAAATAAAAGTAATTGTTCAAACGTATTTCAATTAAATTATATATATACATTCTTAATTTCACAAGAATTTAGCATCATGAAATATATGTATTTCATTTGGTGCGAGTAATATCTTTCTTTAATATCATTTTATCTAATTTAATAAGATTTTAGTATTATTAATTGGATGTGTTTCACTTCGCATGAATAACTCGATTCCATTTTAATATTATGAATGCGATGTATTTCATTTTATTTGGTTAACTCTACTAGATTATGGTATTATGAATTTGATGTATTTCATTTTGTTTCGACAACAAGACTCAACTCAATTTTAGTATTATAAATTGGAAGTATTTCATTATGTTTGCTCAACCGCATTGGATTTTAGTCTTATGAATTGGATGTATTTCATTTTGTTTAGGCAACTCCACTGGATTTTAGTATAACGAATTAGATGTATTTCGTCTTGTTTGGGAAACAAGATTAGAGTAGAGCTTAGTATTGTGAATTGAATGTGTTTCATTTTGTTTGGACAACTGCACTAGATTATAGTATTATGAATTGGATGTATTTCATTTTTTGGGGCAACCTTAATGGATTTTAATATTATGAGTTGGGTGTATTTCATTTTGTTTAGGAAATTGGACAAGATTGTAATACTATGAATTATATGTATTCATATTGTTTGGGCAACTCGAGTGCATTTTAGTATTGTATCTTGAATGCATTTAATTTTGTTTGGACAACTCCACTAGATTATAGCATTATCAAAAATCACCATCACAACTAACATTCTGTCGAACACTTGGCATCAATGCAACCTACAGATCTAGGATACAAGACGAAGCATAAACCACTGAAACAACTTATGAAACATAACCAGAAGGATCACCTCCTTCTCCATTGAACTACTACATCATCAATTAGGTCTTGCATTCATCCATTTAACAATTATAGGTAAATACATGAAATAACCATGACATAAACTAGTCATTCAATCATGCTTATAACTAGAATAAAACCATATAAATATCAGGGATATAACATCCATTAAATCCACATAAAAATACATGACCTAATGAATGCAAGACCTAATTGATGAATAACCATGACATGAACCCATCGTTCAGCCATGCTTATAACCAACATAAAACCATATAAATATCAGATATGTGACAACCATTAAATCCACATATAAATCAGTGCAAAAGTAAGAGAACTTAACTTTTATTAATCACATGCAAATTCGACCAGGTTTAGGACTTCCACATACCACCCGCCCATAGACATGGCTGAACCAAATCTCTCTTTCAGCCAGTCACCCCCGTGCAATATTCAAGCATGAATGTGGGATCTCATAGAAAAACAATCCAAGCACAACCAAGGGAATCCAGAGGTTAAACCATCTCCACCCTCATCAAACCGTGATGACACCAAAACCGGTGCTCTGACCACAACCAAACATAACTTGGAATGCCTTTCGGAATCAATCACTATCCTTGAGGAATTTTCTGTCTCCTTGTCTCTCAGGATTTACCGCAATCCAAACCCGGATCACAAGACTCTAAACCGAGACTTCTCTCTGAGTCTTTACTGTGTATCCTGCCAAAATCAGTCAAGGGATTTTGTTTGGGAATGAACCTTGAGACCACCTCTACCCTAGATTTTGAAATCCATCTGGAAATTCCAAAGCTCAAAAACTGAAATAACATCCCAACATACCATGGCATCCGAAAAAAGGCTAGACTAGGCTAAAATCCATTATCATAACTTGAAAATACCGTGCCACCGACATGCAAATTCACGCATGTCCAAACTAGCCAGGAAATCACACAAGTGAAAGGTTACTTGCATGTATTCCTCCTGAAGCTACTTGATCCTACTTTCCTTTCCTTGATCCTTGCTTGCTTTTCCTTTCCTTGCTCCAAACTATAGTGCTCCAAGAAAACTTTAAGTGACCAAGAGTGAGAGAGAGAGAGAGAGATAGAGAGAGAGAGAGCTCCAAACTTGAATTGACAAAAGCTTGCTCACTAATCCTCAGAATCATTTTTATGAATGAGGCCCCTATTTTCCTTATTTTCCATTATTTTCCTTCAATTTCCTCCTCACATGCAACCTGTGACCTTTTACCTTCTTTTTCTCCTAATTTCCTTTATTTTCATAAATAAATGTGTCAAAAATGTATTTTTTTCCTTTTAATGCCTTTGCCAATTTTCCTTAGCCAAAACACACATTCAGTGATGCCCACTAGGATATATTTTCCCAACATTCAACTTGGAATACATGTCCCTTACGTGTGGTATTATTTTTCCTTTATTAACTTTTATTGCATGAAATTTTCACCAGGGATGTTATAGAACCCTCCCCCTTGGGGAACACCATCCTCGATGTTAAACCACACCAAGACCTTAGAAAAACCACTTAAAAACAAACATATTGCCTATGGATATTTATAACTTAGCTCATTGCAGTATTTACAATGAAGAACCTACTCAAAAGAAAAACATCATGACAACATGACAAGATAATAACCATACTGCTTATTGGAGCTTTATAACTTAGCTCATGGAGGTATTTACATCCATATACATATACATATATAAATATAAAAACATCAACAAAACATATGCCAAAAATAAACCAACATTAAACAAAAACTGCTTTGCCTCAACTGGCCAACAATGAAGGATATAGGGCCCGCATCTGATCTTCCATCTCCCATGTAGCTTCTTCAAGCCCAAAGTGTTTCCACTTCACTTTAACTTTCTCTATGGCTTTGTTCCTGAGCATGAGATGTTTCTATTGCAATATGCACTGAGGCTCTGG
Source organism: Pinus tabuliformis (assembly GCA_031772625.1). Classification (NCBI taxonomy): domain Eukaryota; kingdom Viridiplantae; phylum Streptophyta; class Pinopsida; order Pinales; family Pinaceae; genus Pinus; species Pinus tabuliformis. The sequence goes on along the minus strand of CM062813.1, from coordinate 556,168,402 downwards.
CCGTAACTCTCCTTCTTTCTCCACCTGCAATACAAACCAATCAATAACATGATCAACATCCTTTATATACTTATCAAGCAATGAAATATCGAAAAAAAATGGACTTTCACTATTAGAGGCAGTGCAAGTTGATATGCCATTGATCAAATCCTCTAAAGGATCTCAAAATGTTATGAAACTAGCTCACAAAAAGATAGAAAAGATAGATAAACGCCTTCAAAATAAGGCTCTTCGAGGGGGGCAACCTCCTTTACATTACACAAATGAATTTCTTGGATGATACAAATGACAAGACCCCCTTTCTATATATAGGATTCTAAGGGGTCATAATATAATCAAAGCCGACATAACAATAATAATGTAAGGGCACAATAATAACAATAGTGTGCTTCTATATGGCACAATAATAACAATATGGGGACTACATGCGCACAAAAAAATAATAAGGGGGTTGTACTAATAACAATAAGGGGTTACACTAGTAGTATAGGGACCTAACATTGCCCTCTCCTTCAAAAAGTGTTGTCCTCAACGCTTGAGTAGTTCTTGATGCTTCTATATAAAATTCTTGTCCTCCCATGTGGAATCTTCAGTGGGTAAGTTCTTCTACCTCAGGAGATACTATGAAATTGATCGATTTTGTCGCTGTCAGTTTCTTGTTTCTGTGACTACTCTAGGTTCCAATATGATTTTTCCTTCCTCGTCAAGTTCTGGAAATATTGTTTGAACTGGGATCTTTTGCAACTTTTGAATGAGTGGCCACACTTCTTCGTCCTTCTTCCATTCATCCCTTGCTTCGTTTATCCAATTTGGTTGGATAATAGAAATAGCACAAAGCAATGCTTCCACATCCTCATCCTTTCTTGAGAGTGCATCTGCAACAACATTTTGCTTCCCTTTTTTGTAGATGATTTCAAAGTCATAACCCAACATATTTGTGACCCATATTTATGATCCATTTTTACCTTGAAGTGTCTTCCCATTAGGTAAGGTCGCCACTTCTTAAGTGCATGTAATATTGCCAACATTTCCTTCTCATAAATACCTTGCTTGAGATGTAGCCATATAAATACCCAATCTCCTACATCAAAACTTGTTTCACTACGGTGTTGATCTGCCTGTTGTTTCATTCGATTCTGCACCAAAGTGGCGTTATCCTTTAAAAGTTGGAGAACTTGTTGTTGATGCTCGATATGATCTTTCACTGCTTGAATATTTTTCTTCTTGATATGTCCTTCTATCTTAAGAGTTTGAGGAGTGGTAATTTCTTCCAATGCATTACAAGATATGGTCGGATTCATTTCTTGATGCTCGATGTGATCTTTCACTTCTTGATATGTCATTCTATCTTGATAGTTCGAGGAGTGGTAATTCCAACCAATACATTACAAGATATGGCCGGATTCATTTATTCTTTCTCGATGTGATCTTTCACTTCTTGAACCCTTTTCTGCTTGATATGTCCTTCTATCTTGAGAGTTTGAGGAGTGGTAATTCTTGCCAATTCTTTACAAGATATGGTCGGATTCATTTCTTCTTTCTCTGGGGTTGGTTTCTGGTGTATATCCTCTTCTTTTGATGTTTCTTGATCCTTTTCTTCCTCCTCTTCATAATTTATGTTACAAAATAATTTATTCTCAGCACACTTATGACCTTTAGTGTACTTGCTATCACAATTGTAACAAAGCCATTTTTCTCTTTTTTCTTCCAATTGTTGTGGTGTAAAACTTGTAGGTTGTGGAAGGCTAGGATAAAAAACACTTCCATAATTATAGTTGTAAGTGGTGGGATTCCTTGTTTCCATAATTTCGCTTTTAATTTTTCTTGCCAACGTGAATGCCTTCTCCAATGAATCACGTTCCCAAAGATGAACCTCATGCTGAATGTTATCCTTTAAAGTCCCCATGAAGACATAAATCCTTTGCTTCTCTAGACTATCATTTACCCTTATATTCAATTTTTGAAAGTCCTCAATGTGCTTTGCCATTGAACCCTTTTGTTTTAGATTTATCAATTGGATAAAGAAGGTGTTACTTTTTGTATCCTCATAATGTGCTATCATTTCTTCCGTGAAAATTGACTAAGTGACAAGTGCTTTACGAGAACAAAGCCCTTTATACCATAAAAATTGATTCGGTTCTAAATATAAAGATGCAATATGTACCTTTTGTAACAGTTTCACCTCATGTATATCAAAATATTGCTCCATCTGTAGTATCCAATTTACCGGATCCTTGCCATCAAACTTCCTCATATCTCTTTTTCTTGATTTTAGGAGCTCGCTCTTGAATATGTTGTATCTCTAAAATTTCAGATCTCCAAGGTCTGCAATTGCGGCCTACGGTAGCCCTTTGCATCCTCTTTCCAATGCCACAAGTCTAATCGAAATTGGATCCTCCAAGAAATAGTTATGCCCAATCTCTCAAGATGACCTAATTATATACTTTTTCAGTAGAACGAACTTGTACAAAGTGACTCGTATCAATGTTTCGACCTCCGCACTTGAAATTGATACAGAGAAAACTATAGGACATCCTCTTTCTGTAACTTCTTACGAAATTGAAATTTGATGCTCAGAGAGAAAATTATGACAATTTTTCCAAGGTCACCTGTTTGGATAGTAATTCGGGAGTATGTAAAAACCCTAACCTCCTCAGATAATACCTTGGCAAATATAGTGAGACAAGGTCTAAAATTTGGGACCAAGGTTCAGACCGATTTCTTCTCAAATGGGTTTTGTTTTTAGTTTCTGAAACTTTGTAGAGAAAATGTTATAGCGAAACTCCCATGATGACCTATTTTAGATGAAATTATGGATTTTGCAAAAAGCCTAACTTCCTCAGATCATATCTCCGCAAATATAGTGAGACAAGATCTGAAACTTTGACCCGAGGTTGAGTGAGATTTCTTCTCAAATGTGTTTTTTTTTAGCTTCTGAAACATCACAGAAAAATAGTTATAGCGAAAATTCCATGATGACCTATTTGGAACAGCAAAACCCTAGAATCCAAAGCTCTGATACCAAAGTTTATGAAACCAGCTCACAAAAAGATAGAAAATATAGATAAACACCTTCAAAATAAGCCTCTTCGAGGGGGCAACCTTGTTTACATTACACAAATCAATAATTCTTGGATGATACAAATGACAAGACCTCCTTTCTATATATAGGAGTCTAAGGGGTCATAATATAATCAAAGACGACATAACAATAATAATGTAAGGGCACAATAATAACAATATGGGGACTACATGGGCACAACAATATAATAAGGGGGTTGTACTAATAACAATAAGGGGTTACACTAGTAGTATAGGGACCTAACACAAAAGGCCCGCAATATCGTGGTGCCACCTTGGCACATGAACCAATCCTCAAAGAGATTTTCTAGGGTTTGATGTGAAAATACACATGCTCCCTAACCTTAAACTCTTTGAACACCCTGTGATGATATGAATAACTCTTCTGTCTATCTTGTGATGCCTTTAGATTCTTCATTATAACTTGCTTTTCCTACTCCATGTCCATCAACATGTTTGGTCCAATGAGTACCTTGTTCACTGGATTAGTCAATCTTATGGGAGTGTTACAACTCCACCCATACAATGCCTCGAAAGGACTCATACTCAATGACTCCTAATAACCATTATTGTATGCAAACTCCACCAATGGAATATACTCCTTCCATTTCCTTTGTCAGTGCATCACGTACATCCTCAACATATCTTCAATGATCTTGTTGACCCTCTTTGTCTGACCATCTATCTGTAGATGATAAGTTGCACTGAAGGCCAACTCTATATCCAAGCCTATAAATAAATCCTTCCAAAAATTGGAAGTGAACTTTGCATCCCTGTCCGAAAAAATCTTCTTTGGAACACCATGTAGTCTCACTATCTCTTTGATGAACCCCTGTGCTACTTCACTGGCTGAATATGTAGTATTCACCGGAATGAAGTGAGATAGCTTGCTCAACCTGTTAACCATGACCATAATAGAATCATGCTGCCTCACTATACTCGGAAGACCTGTGATGAAATCCAAGGAAATGAGACCTCCCATTTCCCTTCTGGAATCGCAATAGGTTGTAGTAGACCACATAGATGCTTGCATTCCACCTTTACCTGCTGATAAACTAAAAGTCTAACAATGAACTCAACGAATTCCTTCTTTATATTTGACCAATAGTAAAACTTCTTCACTGCCATCAATGTCTTCAGATATCCTGGATGACCCGATTACGGTTTCACATGCAACTCCCTCAAGATAAGCTTCTTGAGCTCACTACAATTCGACACATAGACCCTGTCTCGAAACCTGACCAAGAGATCTATTGTGAGATGATATTTTTCATCCTAATCCCCTGTACCTATACCTGCACCTGTACCTGCACCTAAACCTGTACCTGTAGTTGCACTCGTCTATAACTTGTGCATAATTTCCATGTATTTGTCATCCCGTTGTTGTGCCTGCAAGATCCTATCTTGTAACTTTGTCCCATAGGAGCTTATAGCTCATATATGATTTAAGTGTGCCTTCCTACTAAGAGCATGTGTAACTCGATTCTCCTTCCATTTGATATATCTGATCTCGAAGTCAAACTCACTAAGGGTATCCAACCATCTAGCTTGCCTCGCATTTAGATTCGTTTGGAAAACAAATACCTCAACTCACTGTGATCACTCATCAATGTAAATCTCCTACTGAGAAGATAATGTCTCCACATCTTCAATCCATGTATAAATTCTACTAGCTCAAGATCATGCATTGGATAATTCTGCTCATGCTCATTGAGTTTCCGTGACTCATAGCACACTACCTATCCTTCTTGCATGAGAACTCCACCAAGTCCCATATTGAAAGCATCTTTACACGCTACAAACTCCACGTTTGGATCCTTTATCTTTAGCACTGGCGCATGTGTCAAGAGATGCTTAAGCTTCTCAAAACTATCTTCACATTCCACTATCCATTCAAACTTCTTACCTTTCTGCTGCAATGATGTGATAGGATATACAATGCGTGATAAGTTCCTGAAGAACCTCCTGTAGTAACCTGCCAATCCCATGAATGTTCTCACCTCATCTACATTCTTAGGAGTTGCCCATTCCATGATGGTCCTTATCCTTTATGGATCTACTACTATGCCTTCCTTGGAGACAACATGTCCTAAGTAGTGTACCTCATTTTGAATGCAGCTACACTTGCTAAGCTTAGCATACAACTAATGCTCTCTTAGCAATCTGAACACTGCTTCTAAATGTTCAACATGTTCTTCATCATTCTTAGAATATACGAGTATGTCATCAATGAATATAATAACAAACTTGTCCAAATAAGGATGCAACACACTATTCATCAAACACATGAATGTCGTTGTAGCATTAGTCAAATCGAATGGAACAACAACAAACTCATAATGCCCATGCTTGATCCTAAATGTAGTCTTGAAGATATCATCTTCCTTAATGTGTACCTGATGGTATCCTGATCTTAAGTTGATCTTAGAGAACACTACTGCTCCCTTTAGCTTATCAAACAAATCATCAATCCTCGGCAATGGGTACATGTTCTTGATCATTACATTATTCAGCTGTCTATAATCAATGCACAATCTAAGAGTACCAACTTTATTGTTTAAGAACAAAGTTGGTGTACCCCAAGGTGATAGACTTGGTCTAATGTATCCTTTGTCCAACATTTCCTTTAGCTACAACTTCAACTCTACCAACTTAAGCGTGCTCATATTGTAAGGTGTGTTCAATGTTGGAACTGCCCCTAGCACTAACTCAATAGAAAAGTCTACCTCCCTGTGAGGTGGAAACTCTATAATGTGCTCCGGAAATACATCCTGAAACTATTGCAAAACTAGGTACCTTCTCAAGAAATTGGCATCCTCAACCTCCTTACATTTGTCATTAGAAATGTGTACTACAAACATCACAAAACCTTTTCTACAACTACACTTAGCCTACATAGCAGTAACCATCCTCACTGATGTAGGCTTCTTCTTTCCCTGCAAGGTCCTCTTTTATCCACTATCATCGACACACTCAATGGCCTTGTTGAAGCAATCCACTTTGGTTCTGTGAAGGTATAGCCAATCCATACCCAAAATCATACTATATGAACCTCGCTCTTACCTAATGGTGAACTCGCTTATTTGTACCTGTAGCCAACTATACCAACCAATATTTTGCATGCACTTATTTTCTCAAACCACACTTATCCACCAGGTTAGGATTAATATAGCTATAGCTAGATCTAGGATCAATCAAAATAGAAACAACTTGAACATAAAGCTTATCATCCATCTCAATGATCGATGCTTGATGATCTACCTGCATGTTTTCCATAGCTGCATAAATCCAAGGAATGTTATGACCAACATCACAAACTATATGTGCCTCTTTTGCACTGTAGATCTGGGGCCTACCACCACTTTTATACTGCGGAAAATCTCTCTTACGATGACCCTTACCACATATCCAACACTGCAATGGTTCCCTATTGTTGGCTTGTTGGGGCCTGACCCAAGTTTGGAGTTAATTAGCAAAACAAATACCTGTATTACTGGCCCTTTTGGCAACAGTCTGCGGAGGGCGGACTGAGGTCTCACCCAAAGTAGTAGGGGGGGTGCTGGAACTAGGTTTCTGCACCCTTGAGATGTCTGAGGGGTTGAGTTGATCCAACTATTAGTCCCTTTGTGCAGGTCACTTCGCACACTTCCCTGCCCTTTGCACCCTAATATATTCGCCTTCGCACAGCCCTAACCAAGGCTGTGGGGCTTCTGCGCTGTTGAAGCAGCGGTCTGCACTATTTCCCTAAGTTACACCCGAGATCTTACTTATCTTCTTACACCAGTTAGTAATCTTCATGTAAATGGATGCCTTATGTTATATTTATTCATACAACCCATTCATATGAGTTCGCACAGCAAATAAACAGTAAACTTGCAATACATACCCATTAATACATAAAATAGGAAAAGGTACATGAAAATATGGTAAAAATTATATTTATTAATTATTCCCATGGTTATAAACTTGACTTGCCCTGCACACTTAGTTGCAGGGGTTCACACACTCAGTTGCGGACTACTAGGCCTCTACACACTCAGCTGCAGAGCCTTCTCCTACTCTATGACCCAAAGACATGACTTACACTTGATTCAATGCTTTCTTAATCACTTAGACTCATCATGCTTCGATAGATCTATCTACTTTCTACACTTAGATCCTTGCTCTATTTATACAATCCCATGGTCTGCGGACCATGGGTAGATCTGACATTACATTACAAAACCAAGGGCAGACAACCCTATGACTCTATTATGACTTCGCGCTCCACGCCCACAAATCGCGGAGTCTTTACAATGAACTCAATCAAAACTTGGGCTTTAAGTCCAAAAACATGCCTTGGGGGGATTCCACGCCCAAAATACCCGCAACACAAACATCGTGACTTGCCCTCGAGTCACTCTGTTGGTGTGGAGATCTTCACGTGGAGTCCCTCCAACTCTGCTTGAACAGTTGCAAGGTTAGCAACACACTGAGTGGCTGCCTACTGAATCTTCTATACACGTTGTTTCAAGAACGTGGTGTCGGAACTGCTTTCCTGCATTTGTACCTGCGTCCCCTACATCTGTTTATAGTCCCGTGCCTTCTTCTGGCTACATGGGGTGTGAAGATTGTGCTTTTATTGGTTAGTCAGATAGCTGGACCACCCATGTATGGCTTTGATCGACTGCCATTCACTTTGCCTCAGAAAGGTTCTCCATTTAGCTTTACCAGCTGTACTGCGCCTCCGTCTGTGACCTCCTTAACAACATATGGTCCCAGCCAATGCATTCTAAACTTTCCCAGGAATTTATCAAACTTACTGTCATATAATAACACTAAATCGTTTACCTTGAAGGTGCGCAACTTAATATAGCGATCGTGCTAGGCCTTTTCGCGATGCTTTTGTACCTATTGATGGAAGCCAGCCAGGAACCGTTCCTCTTCCAGTTCTTCCAACTACGTGAGCCTCTCTTCCAGGGCTCCCCGGTTCATCATACCTATGAGCGCTGCGATCCGCAAAATAGGCACAATATACTCCATTGGCATGACAACTTCCACACCATAGACCAACTAGAAAGGTGTCTGTCTCGTTAGTTTCTTACACATTCTCCTATAAGCCCATAATAATGCCAATCATTCCGTTTCACGTTGCAGACTTTGGTCAGCACAATCTCCAATATTTTGTTGAATGTCCCATTGGCTTGTGGGTGATACGGTGTGCTTTTCTGATGATACACCTGAACTCTTTTGTTAGTGCACTGATTGTTTCGTTCAGGAAATGTGTACCATGATCACTCATCAAGGTCTTCGGACATCCAAATTGAGTTAATACATGTTCAAACAGAAATTTCGCAACCGTGGTGGCTATGCAATCTTTGACCAGTTGTGCTTCTGCCCAATGAGTGAGGTACTCTGTCGCGGTGATAATGTATCCTGCGCCCATCTTTCCTTGAGGTTAAATAGGTCCCACTGCCCACTTTCAAAGGGTTGCAGAGTCATTTGTGGATTCAAAGGCATCTCATCCCTCCACGATGGTTTACCTGTTCTTTGACATATATCACAGGCCTTACAGTGCGCTTTTGAATCTTGATGAAGCGTTGGCCACCACAACCCTGCACGGAGAATATTTTGTGCGGTCGATCGCCCTGCATAGTGTCCTCCTATAGAACCCCCATGTGATTCTACAAGGATCTTATTTCATTCGAATTCAGGTACATACCTTCACAGTATCTTGTCAATGCCCATCTTATATAGGTGCCCCGCGATGACAGAAAAATTTGCCGTGCGCACCACCAGTTCCTTCTTCTGCTGGACGGAGTATTCTTTCTACGTAGTTCCCATAGTGAAAAAGTGGATTATATCTTCGAAGTGTCCATCTGCTACGTGCACAACAAAGAGCTGTACGTCAATTAATCCTTCCTCCACACTAGTAGGTTCCTCTCCCGTCCTAATGCGTGACAAGTGATATGGTCCTGCATTCAGGCGTCCAGGCTTTATAATGAACTTAAAATCATATGCTTGGAACAATGAGAGCCACCTGCATATGCACCCCCCCAACATAGGCTTATTAACTAAGTATTTCAATGTAGAATGGTTTGTATACATCTTGAAGTGTCCCCCTATCAAATAGTGCTGATATTTTTAGCGCAAGTACACCATAGCCAATCCCTTGTATTCAGTGGTGGAATAGTTCTTTTCTTCTTTAGACAATCTGCGACTCGCGAACGCGATAGGGTGATCCAAGCCCTCTCCACCTTCCTATGTTAGTACCGCTCCCAACACTATACACGATGCATCGACATGGACATGAAACTCCTTGTCCCATTTCAGGAAGACCAGGATCAGCACAGAGGCCAATTTTTCTTTTAGTACAACCAAGCTCTTCATGCAGTCATCATTCTAGCAAAATGTGACATGTTTTTTCAAGAGCTTCTCCATCAGTGAGGTGATCTGGGCATAGCTTTTGATGAACTTCCAATAATACCTCGTATGTCCCAGGGTAGCACACAAATGTTTGACACTTCACAGCACTTCCAAATTCAGAATTATCCAATCTTTGCGGGGTCTACCATCAGTCCCTGTTTGCAAACTACATGTCCCAACAGGTTCCCAAAGGGAATGAGGAACGTACACTTCTTGAGGTTCAGCGCGATTTGGTGTCATCGACAGGTATCCAGCATCAACCGTAAGCTCACTACATGGTGCTTAACCAATCCAAATATAGTCTAATCATCCAGATAAACCTCTAGGAACTTGTGGATATATTCCTTGAAAGCTACAACCACTATGCGCGAAAAGATGGCCAGCGTGTTCTTCAGTCCAAACGGCATAACGGTGTATTGAAAGCAGCCCCATTCAGTCGCGAAGGTTGTCTTACTCCTATCTTCCGGTGTGATTTTGATCTGGTGGTACCCTGAGAATCCATCAATAAAAGAATATGCTTCCTGCCCCCCGACATTTTCTAGTGCTTCATCTATGAACGGAGTTGGGAATGGGTCATGCACACATGCGTCATTCAATTTTCTGAGGTCCATACATATTCTTATCTCACCCTTCTGCTTCTTTTCCTATACTACCATAGGGCTTGCCCAATTGGACTCTTCCACCGGCTCAATGATTCCAGCTGCGAGCATCTTGTCTAGTTCTATGCAGACCTTCTCTTTGTACTTCGGATTCAGGCGGTAAAGCCTCTACTTAACTAGCTTTGTGTCAGGTTTTAATGTGATCCGCATTATTGCTAAATCTCCGACTATTCCTTTTAAGTCCGTGATCTTCGTGGGGAACAGGGCTTGGTACTCGCAGAGTAACTTAGCGACTTTATCCACCGTTGCGTCATCCCAGTAATCACTGAGCATTGCGTACTTAAGTTCGGCTTCCGTACCAATGTTCACTTGCTTTGTCTTTACCGGCGCAGTTATGTTAGGGCCTTTAGTCAGTGGCCCTTGGACCTCACGATAGCCTTTAGTTTCAGGAATGTTAACTTTTCGCGGATCCTCGTCATCTTCTTTAGTATTTACATTCTAACACTCCAGCGCGCAGCTCATCTAGGTCGCCCATTCAAGCTGAATCAACTCTATTGGCTCTTGGGATATTTTAAAGATAACTTCTTTCACTTCTTGCAGCACGCCATCAATAGTATCCCACCAATAATCTTCAAACGTGAAGGTTAACAGGAATCCTTCACACAAGATATCCCATTCACTTGGCCCATCGCGAAGCTCCATCTCTACATACCAGTTCATGGGTATAACATCTAGGGTATGACAGAACAGGTGCACCCACTCAGGTTGCGGATCTTCCCCATAGGCATTTGTCCACTTGGTGAGGTGTGCATGTGGATCATCCCATCTATCATACTTGTCTTCTAATCGCATTTGAGGCTTCCCAAACCTCATGCGCATCATCCTCCTGTATTTGCTCCAGTCCTCAAAGCTTCATTGGTGCGTACCCCACCACTCACGGGCGTAGCGTGCAATACCCATTTCAAAGCCTCGGAGCATTGTCGTTTTGGCACTTCTCTTTTGAATTTGTTTAGGAAGTCATCTACCTCGCTCAACCCATCATACATAGGCAGATCCCTTACCTCTGTTGATATGCAATGCAACGATCTCGTCATCATGTTACAGTTTAGCGTGGTTACCTCGTGTAACTGGTTCTGCCAATGCTCTATCTCTTCATCAAAAATCTGATGTACAGGAGCTTTCACGCTCCCATGAGATTTACCCATCTGCGATGGGATTTACCCAATCTTGCTCTCGCGCGGTTATCTTGTAGATGCAGTCCAAGTCATCATCACTTTCATAGTCACACACTGGCTCCATGTAGCATGGTCCTTCTGCAGGGTCTAAAGGTAAAACTACACGTAGAGACTTTTTCTCAAAAATCATCTTACACTTCTCCAGACTTATCACCCCATTCATGTCAGTGGCCTAACCGATCCGTAATAGCGCAGGGTAGGGATTGCTATCATCAACGATCTCTATCACTTCAAAATCTGCCAGCACGCTTGCTCCTTTGATTTCTACAGTGATTCCCTGCAATCTTCCCATAGGTAGGATCTTTTTCTGGTTTGCCATTCATAGTTGGATAGGAGACCATTGTAGCGTAGGCCTTCCCATGCGCTCCCATGTCTGCTTCAGTAGAACATTCACGTCTGATCCTAGGTCCAGAATCACTTGGTCCATCTCATATTCCCCAATCTGCGTGGTCAATCTCATCTCTCTTCTTGTCCTCGTCGCATGCTTTCCAATCTTCTGGACTATGCGCAGTTCTCCTGGCGCAGTCCCAGCAAATCTATTAATGAGTTCCTGCAATCCCTTTATAGCCAATTTGTCACGTAGTAGCTTCATGCATGTTTCCAGGAACATTGTAAGAATTGATGGGTCCATGTCCAGCTCTGGTCTGTATTTGCTTCCTAAAGTGGAGGCGTTAGTGAAGCTCTTCCTAGCTTCCATGAAGGTTTACTTAGCATGGTCCAAATCAAATTCTGGTTCTTTCGTCGGAGCCTTGCGAACCTAGGTAATCTCTTCAGGCTACTTTCCTTTTTCATCCCGTATCGTAATTCCACTTTAGAGCACAATATTCACATTAGGGTATTCCTCACACGGCTCAAACCTCATCATTTGCAGGTTCTGAGACGGGGGAGGTTAGAGCGCTCCCTTGTTACACAACCTTGCTATTACTGTAGGATAATCCTCCATCTCATAATCAAACAATGTACCATATAGGCATGATGGATGTGTCAGATTCGTACAATCACAGGCATAATGTCCTGGCCCTCCGCAATTGTAACATATCAGTTTTTCGTGACCTCTTCCAGGTCCTCCTCCACCTTATCCTTGTCCGCACCCCTGAAATCCGGTTCGTGCCATCCCTGCGTTCTGGTCAAGGGGCCACATTTTGGCTTGAACTCTGTAGGTGGGAGTCCTATCCATCATGAGTTCATAGCTTCTGCAGGTACGCTTACCATGTCCCACTGATATCTAGAAATTACAAAACAATTGTTGTGAATTCTACGTGTACTTTTGTAATAAATGGCAGTTGTCCGTAGCATGCTTTCCTCCTATTTGACAAATTACGCACCATAATGCAGGCGCCGCTCTAGGTCCTACTTGTGCCTCTGGTCTCAATGACATTGGTCCTCTTCCTGCGAGGTAATTCATGAACAATGGGTAGTGGTCCTTGTCATGACCCTAACCGTTACATTTAACACACCATACTTCGTCGCGCACCTTTGGGCGAGCTATCCTGTCTTGCTTCAGACTCTGCATCTCAAGGCACAAGTTTTTCAACTGTGCATGGATCTGCTGAACTCCCAGGTTGGGATCATATATCAAGGTCTCGTGCAGTCTCATCGCGATCTCCAAGGCCTTGGCCTGAGTCGTTAGCCTCTGTTGTGATAGCGCGTTCCTTAGATGTGGCGTTAACGATGCTACAAACCATTCGCAGTGTTGTCCATCCGTCAACGTCATGTTAGCTTTGTGAATTGTGCACTTCAGTCTCTGATCCAACTCCCAAGGGGTCTCGCTGGGTAGCATCGTGATTTCTTTGAACCCAATGATCGATTGCGCCTCTGACTTCGGCCTGCTAAATTCCTTGTTCAGCGCAGTTTGGATGTCTGCGATCCCTGCATTTGGATTGTCATTATAATGCTTAATGTACCAGGTCAGTGCATGATCCTGCAGAGCACTGACCAATGTTGTCTTCTTTATATTGTCATCCATAACTCCCTGAACTTCCCATACATCTTTTATTACGAACCAAAATTGGTCTGGATCTTCATTTCCTACTCCCTTGAACACTGGCAACTTTATCGCACTTGCCATATTGACTCGCAGTGGTGGCAGAGGTTGTATGGGCGAAGATGGGGGTGAAGACAGTGAAAATGGTGGTGGTGTGGGTGGGGGTGGTATGCGCGAAATCCTTTGCCTTATCAAATTGATCACAGTTCTTGGTGAGACCTTCGCAAGCTCTTCCTCGTCCCCTCGCGGAGGTGAAATCAAGGGGCTAGTTTCTAGTTCTACACTACCTTCGTTTCTGTAAATTATCCCACTTTGTGTAGCCACAAAAATCAATTTATTTGCATAGCCCGCTTTTCACACAGTAGCATTTTAATCCAAGTTTTCAAATACGTAACGTAATTACCTCTCGGTCCTTTGAGGAAGCATCGTTCTTCCTCACTATAATTGACTAAAGTATCTACTCGAACTCAGTAATGAATCCTCCTATAATTCGATCGATCTAGTGATCAATAACACACACGATCTTATGCTCCATTGCTTCTAATCTGTGCATCAATTCTGGAGTCCACATAATAGGTCTGTCTAGCTTTCACCTTCCTTGGCTATCTTCTAGCTTCACGATCCACTCGTATAGCTCGGTAGGGAAATATGCGAAGAAAATTTTGTGGATATTTGTGTACAGGTAACAATTTAACCACTCTTCTTTTGATAGCCGTGGATTCCTGCTCTTTTGTGCCACGAACTCGTAAATCTTCCTATCTAGCCAATTTTCAATTTCTTTCTTAGTTGGATTCCAGTGATACGACATTATACATCTCTATGCAGATCCTGGTCCCGACAGCGCAACCATTTTTTGGCTTGTTGGGGCTTGACCCAGGTTCAAAGTTAATTAGCCAAACAAATCCCTATACTACTGGCGCTTTCAGCAATACTCCATGGAGCGTAGACTGAGGTCTCACTTGAAGTAGTATGGGGGGGGTGCTGGAACTAAGTTTCCGCACACTTGAGATGTTTGAGGGGTTGAGTTGATCCAACTATTAGTCCCTTTGCACAGGTTACTTCGTGCACTTCCCTGGCCTTTGCACCCTAATATATTTGCCTTTACACAACCCTAACTAGGGTTGTGGGGCTTCTGCACTGATGGAGCAGCGATCTGTACTATTTCCCTAAGTCACACCCGAGATCTTACTTATCTTCTTACACCATTTAGTTATCTTCATGTAAATGGATGCCTTATGTTATATTTATTTATACAACACATTCATATGAGTTCACGTAGCAAATAAATAGTAAACTTGCAATTCATACCCATTAATACATAAAACAGGAAAAGATACAAGGAAATATGGTAAAACTTCTCTTTATTAATTCTTCCCATGGTTACATACTCGACCTACCCTGTGCACTCAACTATAGGGGTTCGCGCACTCAGCTGCGAACTACTGGGCCTCTGTGCACTCAGCTGTAGAGCCTTCTCCTACTCTACAACCCAAAGACACGACTTACACTTGATTCAACGCTTTCTTAATCACTTAGACTCATCATGCTTCAATAGATCTATCTACTTTCTATACTTAGAGCCTCGCTCTACTTATACAATCCCATGGTCCGCGAACCATGGGTAGATCTGACATTACATTACAAAACCAAGAGCGGACAAACCTGTGACTCTATTATGACTTCGCGCTCCATGCCCACAAATTGTGGAGTCTTTACAATGAACTTAGTCAAAAATTAGGCTTTAAGCCCCAAAACATGCCTTTGGGGGATTCCACGCCCAACACCTACCGCCTCCTCTAGCCTGCTACTCTCCATGTCCCTTCTCAGCTATATTGAATCTCTTGTAAGGAATTGAATTATCATTCTCACTTGCATCTTCAGGTCTTCCTTTCTTTGGTGTCTATTTTCCTTTAGCTTTTTCATTTCTCTTCAAGTCATGTTTCGGCTCAACTTTTCTCTTCGACTCCTCATAACAATGCTTCAACTTACGAATGACCTCCTCCAACAATCTAGGCTCATCGAACTCAATCAACTCTCTATATGGAACTGGTAATCCATGGATGAATGTATGAACCTTGGCCTTCTCCTCTCCGAGGTAACACAAATATCTCAACAACTCCAAAAATATGCTAGTATACTCCTCATCTTTCATAGAACCCATCTGCAACTCATAAAAGTCCTTATCTCTGTCATCATAATACCTCTAAAGTAAGTACTACTTCTTAAAAAGCCTTTCAAATGCATGCTAAGTCAAATCATGCTCATGTTTCTCCTTGATATTCTTCACATCTTCCCACCAAATATACTTTTTACCTTTGAGACTGAAAAGAGATATCCTTGCTTTCATGTTTTCTGAGTAGTCATGCAATCTAAAGAATTTCCTCATGCCAAGAAACCAAGCCTCCACATCTTGCGATTTATTCATCTCTCCATCAAAGGAAAATGACTTTGCCTTCTTGAACTCATTTGGCAACTATCATTCCTCTTGTACGAATGATAATGATGCCGATCAGGATGTCTATCAGAACCAAAACTAGATTATACCTGTGTCTATCATCCCTCCTATCCAGAGTGTCCAACATGCTGCCATCTCTGATAGTGTCATATCTATTTGACCTATATCTACTGTGAGACCTACTGCCAAATGCCCCATTAGTTATATCCTCATGTCCATGCTTGATCTGAAGAGGTCCATGTCACTAAAAATCTGAAAAACTTTGAAGTAATACCACATTCAACTATTCTTGTTTTTCTTATGCTGCATGATTTTGTCATTGTCTGCTTTACAACTCCTTATTTCTTCCTTCAGGCTTCTCAATGTGTCTTCCAAGTCAAAAGAGTTCCCCACACCACATTGACCATTTGATGCATAGGGATATTCTATATAGTCTACAACCTTGCTATCCATCTGATCTCTTTCCTGCAAGGCATACTATGTCAGCTAAACCAAATCACCATAAATCATCGTACCTTCACATAACTTAGGGAGGATATCTTGTTTGCAAGATCATCAAACCAACATGATGCATGTATAACACAACCATAATAACATATATACATATATCAATAAGTGCATCAACTCATAATCATCATATTAACTAGGGTCCAGTCATCAATGCAAGGCCATATCAACAATGCATGCTATGACCTCATGCATGACAACGGCCATTACTGAAGTATACACATTTCCTCACCCAACTATCCATTTGCATAAGAAATGCCTAATCAACTACACATATGCATAACCGCATGTAGTCGAGCATAAGCACTCAATTTCAGTAATCAACCTACAAGACTCATGCATGTAATTAAAAAAAAGGAACGAAACCCAACATACAAGGATGAAACCAGGCTGCATATAATTGTATAAACAGTCATATACTTAGGACAATGCATTCCATAAAATGGACATCAAGTTCCTCATGATAAATTTACTACTACCATGATCCATATGATGCAGTGTAACAAGCACAAGCGATGCAAGTGTAAGAACCACACATGCAACTGCCATGCATGCATGACCAAAACATTCACCCATATTTGTAGCACCAGATATGACCCAAAGAGATCGCAACCATGCTTTCATACCAATCTATAATAGCCCCTCCTAGGTCTACCCAAAGTAACAATGCCAACCAGGGTAAACATGAGGAGAGATTCTACTACAATCAGATTTGACCTCCTATGTCACCTTAAGGAAGTTGAATCGGAAAAGCATCACATACAATTATCCAACATCACCAACGAAACCCTTAGGATACAAGTCAGCTAGTCAGAAAACCTATTCGTGGGTCCCGCTGTTATTCTGCAGCTCTTAGGCCATAGCCGCTCTCTTTCTATGTGAAAGGGAGTGACTAGAAGCCTAAAGTTGCTCTCCCAGGCCTACCTGCCAGCAACTATGAACCAAAATTGCTAGTTATGTGCCAGCAACCCAGAGATTTAAGCCACTTTACTAGCCCAAAATCCCAGCCTATTCCCAGAACTTCTTGTAACTACCAGAATTCATTGAAAACATAATAAACATGTTGAGCATCCCCAACCAAGACTGAAATTCTTTCAAACACTTGGCATCAATGCAACCTACAGGTTCAAGATACCAGATAAACCATAAACAACTGAAACAACTTATTAAACATAACCACAATGATCGCCTCCTTCTCCATTGAACTACTACATCATCAATTAGGTCTTGCATCCATCCATTTAACAATTATAGGTAAATACATGAAATAACCATGACATAAACTAGTCATTCAATCATGCTTATAACTAGAATAAAACCATATAAATATCAGGAATATGACATCCATTAAATCCACATAAAAATCAATGCAAAAATAAGAGAACTTAGCTTTTATTAATCATAGGAAAATCCGACTAGGTTTGGGACTTAAACATACCACCCGACCATAGACATGGTTGAACCAAATCTCTCTTTCATCCAGTTACCCTCGTGCCATATTCCAAGCATGAATGTGGGATCTCATAGAATAAACAATTTAAGAAAAACCAAGGAAATCCAGATGTTAAACCACCTCCACCGTCATCAAACTGTGATCACACCAAAACTAGTGATTTGACCACAACCAAACAAAACTTGGAATCCCATCCGGAATCCATCACTATCCTTGAAGAATTTTCCATCTCCTTGTCTCTCGGGCTTTACCACAATCCAAACTCGGATCACTAGGCCCTAAACCGAGAATGCTCCCTTGGGATTTACCGTGTATCTCGCCAAAACCGATCAAGGGATTCCTAGGCCTTTGGGAATGAAACTTGAGACCACCTCCACCCCGGATTCCGAAATCCATTCGGAAATCGCAAAGCTCAAAAACTAAAATAACATCCCAACATACCATGGAATCTAGAAAATGTCTAGGCTAGGCTAAAATCCACTATCATAACCTGACAATACCATGCTACTGATAACAAGAGAACCATACACCAACATGCAAAGCCATGCATGTCCAAACCAACTAGGAAATCACACATGAAAAATGTTACCTACAAGTATTCATGTTGAAGCTGCTTGATCTTGCTTTCCTTTCCTTGATCCTTGCTTTATTTTCCTTTCCTTGCTCCAAACTAGAGTGCTCCAAGAAAACTCTAAGGGACCAAGAGTGAGAGAGAGAGAGAGAGAAGAATGAGAGAGCTCCAAACTTGAACTAACAAAAGGTTGAACTAACAAAACCTTTCCCACTGATCCCCAAAAGCCTTTTTATGAATGAGGCCTCTATTTTCTTCATTTTCCATTATTTTACTTCAATTTCCTCCTCGCATGCAAGTTGTGACCTTTTACCTTCCTTTTCTCCTAATCTCCTTTATTTTCATAAATAAATGTGCCAAAACTGCCTTTTTTCCTCTTAATACCTTTGCCTTAGCCTTTGCCAATTTTCATTACCCAAAACACACATCCAGTGATGCCCACTAGGATATCTTTTCCCAGCATTAATCTTGGAATTTGTGTCCCTTACCCGTGGTCTTATTTTTCCTTTATTAACTTTTATTAAATGAATTTTTCACGAGGGTTTTTACAACTTCAATGGATTTTAGTATTATGAGTTGGGTGTATTTCATTTTGTTTAGGAATCTGGACAACGTTTCAATACTATGAATTGGATGTATGACATTTTTATTGAACAACTATTTTTGGGAAACGCGAGCCTCACATTATATATATACATATATACAACAAATCTCTTACTACCACCACTTTTAGGAGTGACCAATTCAAGTTTATGAGAATATCATTGGTTCATACCCATGTGTAAGTGACCATTTCAAAATAATAATAAAAATTATCTACTTCTTACACATCATGATTTTAAAATATCTACAACTCGCAAATTGTTGTTAAATGTTTATTTTGGGTGCATATAAGGTATCTTTTAGAACTCCTAATTGCCTCACATTAATTATGAACCTAGGTAAGTCTTTTTGTTTCAAGAGTGTACACAATATGTGCAAGTGATGGAAATCATTATATCTATAGAGAGTAATGCTTTAAGATAACTTATCAATTTCAATAAAAGAGTAAATGGATCAAACCATAAATCTCAAGCTTGTAACTTCAAGGAAATTAACCTATTAAAGCATCAAAACTAAATCTTGATAAACCAAACTCAATCTTAATCAAGAGATTCTAATTGCAATTACATCAACCGAGTGCACCGTAGCAATAACATAGCTCTTTCAGCTGAATATAAACTACTGCATAGAAACAAAGCACCTGATCTAATCAATAACACTTTGTCCTTTAATTAATGAGAAATGATTATTGTCTAATAATTAATTCAATCCATGACATAAAAGAATGAAATCAATTCACATAATTAAGAATTAATGAAATGAATACATAAACTCCACACTGATGAAACTAAATCAGTCGTAAAGCTATAAAACAAAATAATTAAACTTGTAGTAAAGGAAAAGTAAAAGTATAAAATAGGAAATAGCAGCGAAATCCACCAGTCACTGGGCCCAAGCCGCCAGCGAATACTGCTTAACTACTTCAGAATATCGCCAATGAACAGCAACACAGATTATGTATTATTCATCAGTTCCAAATTTCATTACAGAATGATGTTTCCTTCAAAATCACGCTCTGTATATTAAAATTACAATTGAAGTAAAAAGGCGAGAAGTTTCCTCCTCTCTATTCTCTAACTATTCTCCAATTCTCCCCATATTATCCTCCTCTCTTTAATCTCTATTTTCATTTAAATACATACAGAGCAAAGGGAAGTTACAACAAAGTTGATTACCAAATGATTTCAATTACAAATTTGGATTATACAAAACAAATTGATTAGCAAGATCATATTTGAAAGATCTTTCCATCGACATTCAATAGGAACAAGTCGAATTTGGTATTGCAACTGGAAGAATTTGGAAAATGGCCGCAACAACAAATATGAGAAAATCGTCTTTGAATAACCTTTCGTTTCTCTTAATACAGACCGAATTTTGGAAAACTTCTCATCACAAAACTAATTCGGTCCGTTTTGGACAAAACCCATGTTTTGGATTTTCTAGATTCTCCTTCATTTGTCCAAAATGTCCAATGCAAAACCGTCACTTCTTATTCCAGCAAATTTATGAGTTGGAATATTTAATTGTGAGTTGGAGATCAAATTTGAAATTTGGAAAAGATCTTGGAGGCTAAAATCATGAGTGATGTTACAACAAATCCATTAATAAACCATTATTGGTAAAATCATGCATAATAATATTCAATTTATTAAAATTAAATGAGAAAAATAGTATTTATCCATAAGGGCATAAATAATTATAAAATGGAATTATATGATAAATTATGATAAATGACATGATAAAAAATGGTAGAAATGGGTGAAATAGGCGCCAAAAAGTAATAATAATAATGACAAATTAGCGGCCCAATATACCCCCAAATAGAATATGTTGCATGTCCTCATGCAACCCCAAAGCCTTTGTATTAACCAAGCTATAAGAAATGTTCATCCCAAGTCATGAAAGTGATGGAACAAATGAGTTCTTTCTCAAATAATGAATATTCAATTTTAGCAATGTTGATGAAGGCGTAACAATTTTCACATTGACTTTCAACCATATGTATATGAAGTTGTAGCAAAATATGATATAAGTGGCGACAAAATTCATTAACCATTTTCTCAAAAACTACAAACCAGATTTTGCTGAAATTTGGCAAGAAGATTTCTACTATATTAATGCTTCTCTAATCCAAAAATCATATCGTTTTGATGCACGGAGCATGAGATATAAGAAAAATGGTTGTAGGTGACAGTGCATGATTTTTGGAATTTTACAAACTAATTTAACATGAAATTTTCTGGGTTTGTGTATTTTAATGATACCTCTTTGCTATCCAAAAATCACAAGAATTCAGTTCGTAGTTTTAAAGATATACGCAAAATCAATTTCTGCACTGTATAAAAATGAAATTGTATGCCTTAAATGAGAAAGAAAGTAGAAAACATCCATCATGTGTAGCAATTCCTCCCCCAAACTGGAGAATTAGCATGCCTTCATGCAATACTAGAAAACAAATTGAGGTGGTTGCTTCAATTGTGGTTGAAATCTATGCTTGGTGTAAAACGACACGGAATAAGAGAGGTTTTGAAAATGAATAAGGAGATCAGTGGATGATGGCATGATCATAATAAATAAATGAATGAAAGTAACACTCACCCAAACTGAAAGCTTTTATGACTATGAAAAATGGGAAGTGGTAAAGATGTGAAATGAATGATGATAAATAATGTTCAATGGATTTTCATGAAATTCTCCTAAACTTTTGATAAATCAGAAACTTATGCTATTTTACCTCAAGTTTTACCTTCAGAAAAATATGGAATAACATGAATGGACTGGTATTTGTTGAAGATGATGTTGGCTAAGATGATGCTAAAAATGATGCAAAAGGTGTAAGTCATGCAAGCACATGTTGTCTGTAAGTTGCTCGAGCCTCTTTTGTTAGTTGCAATAGTGTGGATTCGTTACAAATAGAGTTGCACCCCATACTTGTTGTTCTCCTGTAAAAAATTCACTACTCTGCATGCAATTTTCTTGAATCCATAGTTTTAGTTTTGAACAACAACATATAAGCCACATGCAAAGATTTCAATCAGAAAAAAACTTTTGTATAAATGCAATATTTTGTCAAATGAGCAAGTTATGGCGGAGTTGCATACCTTCCGCCCTCAAATCAGAAAATGGTGTCCATGATCATAAAGCATAGGAAAAAGCAAAAGGACGTTGAGATTTCATAAATGCAGTAGGAAAATCAATCAAAGCAGCATAATTATAGAAAAAGCAATCAAATCAGTACAAGTCAAAACATGTGAAATGCCTGTAAAATAAAACAGGGATTTAGATCATTATGTCAATAGATATTTACCTTAGGTGGAAAAATATAACGCAAGAATGATCACGATAAATGTTAATGACTGGTGGTAGAGTGATTGGACAATAATGATGTAATGCGTATAAAGATATAGTTTACCATGCATGTTGGCTAATTGAATTAGAAATGTTTTTCAAATGGTAAATTCTCCTTTAGAAATGAATCCATAGGGAGTAATAGAATAGAGAGTATTTGGCAGTGTAACATAGTACTTCAATACCACAAGCAGAGCCACTGCTGCCAGCAAGCGTTCATAGCCTTGATAGGGTTGCTTTTTAACCCTAAAAATGAGCCAGAATCCTCCAGTTAGTATGTAAATGGTTTTATATTTTTTATAAAGAGACCACTATGCTGGCATGGTAACCAGATAATCATAGTGCCATTCACTAGGATATAACAAAGTGATCAGGTTGGCTCGTGATGAGACCCCCTATCCTTCTGATGGTTTTAACTATCAAGAAGGTCATTACCTTGGTGTGGTGGCCATAATGGAATGTCACTTGTTACACCCTTATGATCATGGTAGGTTGGCTTGTGATGAGACCCCCTATCCTCTTTAAGACAATGCTTGTTACATTTTCATATTTTTATATTTTAATGCTTTTATTGTAAAGAGAGGGAGGCTCATTTACTCCTTAAGAGTCAGGGATGGCGTAAGAAGTAAAAAAAATGCCAATGAAAGTTATGCTTTTCCCCCCATATCATCATATCAAAGGGATTTATCCTTTTGAAAGTGTAAAAGATAAACTAGCATGGTATTAGAATAATAAATCATTTTATGATGTGTCCAAAGAGAAGATATTCAACCAGTCATTATATAGGTGCACCATGTCAGCTTCGGAATATAGATGACCATTAAAAGGTTTTATAAGTCATAATCGTATTAATATTACTGTTTTTCTTTATCTTAGACACAAATCCAACTAGGTGGTTTTTTTATTCAAAACATAAAAGAAAAAGAAAAATGACAAAATGACTGGTGATGAAACATTAAAGAGAAATCGCAATTATTCCTACAAAAACACAAAAAGTGTTGTTCAATCAATTAAACAGCAATGGTTCAATCGTTTGAACAACAAAAATAAAACGCACAAAAGTGTTGTTAAATTGATTGAACAACGATTGTTCAATCATTTGAACAACAAAAATAAAACACTCAAAGGTTTTGTTCAATTGATTGAATTGTACTTCATGCCACGAAAAGAAAACAAGATGAAGAATAAAAGAAAAATGGGGTTGAGATAAGCTAAGAGTAATCACACAAAAGGAAAAGAAGTGTTGTTCAATAGATTGAATAGCAGTTGTTCAATTAAATGAACAACAAACAATACAAAAAAGAAGAAGAAGTGATGTTCAATAGATTGAACAACAAAATAATGCAAGAAAAAAGTGACGTTAAATAGATTGAACAACAAAATAATCGCAAGAAGAAAAAGTGATGTTCAAAAGTTTGAACAGCAAAATACAAAAAAGTGTTGTTGAAAAATTTGAACAGAAAAACACGTAAGAAAAAGTGTTGTTCAAAAGTTTGAACAATAGCTGTTCAAAAGCTTGAACAACAAAATACACAAAAAAAGTATTGTTCAAAAGTTTGAATAGTAGCTGTTCAAAAGTTTGAACAGCAAAAGATGCAAGAAAAAGTGTTGTTCAAAAGTTTGAAAAGCAGCTGTTCAAAAGTTTGAACAACAAAATACCCAAAAAAATGTTGTTCAAAAGTTTGAACAACAAAACAAGCAAGAAAAAGTGTTGTTCAAAAGTTTAAACAACAAAATACGCAAAAAAGTGTTGTTTAAAAGTTTTAACAACCGCTGTTCAAAAGTTTGAACAACAAAACACACAAGAAAAAATTGTTGTTCAAAAGTTTGAACAACAGAACACGCAAGAAAAAGTGTTGTTCAAAAGTTTGAACAACAGTTGTTCAAAAGTTTGAACAGCAAAATATGCAAAAAAGTGTTGTTCAAAAGTCTGAACAGCAAAACACGCAAAGAAAAAAGTGTTGTTCAAAAGCTTGAACAGAAAAATATGAAAAAAAAAATTTGTTTAAAAGTTTGAACATCAAAACACACAAGAAAAAGTGTTGTTCAAAATTTTGAACTGTTGGAAATAATACTAAGAGGGGGGGTGGGGTGAATCAGTATTAGCAAGTCAATAATATTTCATTTCCATAATTAGATTCATATACACTACTTCAGTTAATTAAACTTGTGTATATACGTAGCTGTATGTAAGGCAACTAGCGGATACTCTTCAAACTTATGACTTAGTTAATTCATCATATGTTGATCTTTAATCTGTGCATTAGAACCATATAAACAGTAACCAGGTGCAGTAAAATAGAACAAACAATCACACACATGAACACAAGATATAAGGCGGAAACCCAATGTGGGTGAAAACCACCTGCTGTAATCTTCTCTATCTTGTTTTAATAAAAAGCTTCTTCTTACAATTTTTGTATTGGTGCAGACTTATACCAGTACGCAGGCTTCTACCTGCAGCTTCTACCTGCAGAAGGCTACAACCTTCTCTCGTTCTCCAGCTTCTCCTGGAAAGGAGCTACAACCCCCTAGCTCTTTTACTAGCTGTTGTGTTTACTAGTACGTAGGTGCAGGCCTACAGAAGGCTACAACCTTCTCTTTTCTTCCAGGGACCACGTCTCATAAATTTTCAGACTGGATCCATCAATAACATCAATCAACCATCAATTATATCTACATCAACCAATCTCCTTTGCACTAGGGAAAATTTTAAGAACCCCCCCTAAATTTACATGTATAATAAATGGGCGAATCTCCATGGTATATAGGAAAAATGGAAGGCGATTTTATCAATAATATGATATGTATATATAATTTTTTGGCGAATCTCTCACCAAGCATGGCGAATATTTTACTCAATTATAAAATCTTGTGTTTATTGAATACACAAATGAAATCATTGCATTTCTTTAAAATATCTTTTGAAATCAAAATTACCGAAATTATAGATAACCGAGTGGGTGTAGGATAAAATTCCCCCATGCCATTCACAGAAAGCATGAGAAAAAACCTAATACTATATATAAAACCAAGAAAAATTCAAATTCATCACTTCTAGGGACCTCGTAACCACCCCGCCAATACACAAGTATGTTCCTGTTTGCAATTATAAAAATTACCCAAATTACAATCTGTTTACACCAACATATGTTGGAAAGTTATAGAAGGATGACTAGTGCAATCAATCCATTCCTTTTAGCCCTGGATTTTTTTCAGTTTAAAACAGAAGTATACAAATATACTTGTCCAATGTTTATGCTTTAACCATTCACCTTAAGATGTTTTTACAATATAATTTCCTAAGTCTATTTAATATCTTCATTATCATAAAAACCAACCTATATCCATCTTAACTCCACATCTACCACTCTTAGGGGGATGAAATCTATTTATCCCTCTGAGCACTTGATAGACCCAGAATTAAGATGGATCTAAGATGATAGAATTTCCCCTTTAAATAGTCTATGCTCACATGAATACCATGTTATTACCATGGGTCAATAGCATGGGTTATCATAAAACTGGAGCTTAAAAATTACTATTAGTAATTTATAAAAATTAATAAAATTAATAGTTGATTTTTATTTTATTTTTTATTTTAACGAAGCTAAAATGTTTAACATACATTAAATTAAAACATCCATTTTTACTCTTGATCAGATCAAATATTTTTTCACTCTATGCTAGTTTGCATATCATGATATTTGATACCTCTCGGGGGTTAGTAAAGATGGATCTATGCTGGTTTAATTCCCCCATTTAAATAGGCTACATTCCAGGTGAATACCATGGGTCAATACCATGTGCCATTTTGGTGAATACCATGGGTCAATATCATGTGCCATTTTTATTTTTAATAATACTAATATTAGGGTTAATAATGTTTTTTTTGCATGGTATTAATAACAATATATTCCATGGTATTTGTCCCATAGTATTTTGCCCATAGGTTTCACCTAAATATAACGCATTTTTTGAGTGTTCGTAAATATAAGGTGACTTATGGAGTAAATATAAAAAAATGTTTTATTTGTTTACCATACCTCTCGTTTATTTATATTTCTATTAATTTACCATACCTCTTTTACAAATATGGTATCTGGCCCATAGGATTCACTTAAATAAAACCTCTTTCTTGAGCCTTCATAAATAAAACGAGGGTTATGGACTAAATATAAAAAGAGGTTTTATTTATTTACCATGCGTCTAGTTTATTTATATTTTTATTTATTTACCATACCTTTTGAGTAAGTATAAAAAGACGTTTTATTTATTTACCATACCTCCACTTTACTTATATTTTTATTTGTTTACATCCTTGCATGTATATAAGGTGACTTATGGAGTAATATAATTATTTATTTATTTATTTACCATACCTCTCATTTATTTATATTTTTATTAATTTACCATACCTCTTTTATAAATATGGTATTTGGGCCTTTGGCCCATAGGATTCACTTAAATAAAACCTATTCTTGAAAATGGGCGAATGGAAGGTTGTAACTCCTAATTTCAAGGGCTAAATTTACCTTTTTTACCCTCTCCCTTAAAATAAGGTGGGCTATTTGAGGTGATTTGTAAAAATTTACTATGATACAAAATATTCGCCCACTAAAAATTTAAAACCCCTTAATTTCGCCAAAGGGCTAACATTCGCCCCTAAAATTTTCTATGCTTTGCACCAACCAAAACTGAATCAATCAATTACTTCTCAGAATGCTGTAACCAGAATATAGTAACAGTAACCAGAACCCAAACCAGAACCTAGAACACTGCAACAACGAACAGAAGTAGCTAAAGCATACTTTATTAGGTATACGCTACTTCAATGTGTTGAACCTACGTAGATACATCGTTATCTCAAGGCTAACCTGCGTATACGATGCTTTTATATGCAGAACCAACGTGTACACGCGCCTTTGCCAAAGTGAACTTGCGTATAGATATATAAATGATGATTTAAACTTTACAACAATTCCAGACATCAGTTATACCCAGATCATCATATTTATAGATTACAACATGCACTAGTTATTCAAATAAAAGATCAAAACCACACAAAGATACTTCTCTTCAAGCCTTAAGATCTTGACCCATTAATATAACTTATCCTTCATCAAGCACTCAGGTTCATCCTTGATTCAGATCCAGCTGTGAACCATAACCAAATGACCTGTATTCTAGATCTTTCTCTTCATTAGATATTCAATGCTTGAATGCCTTTGCCTAATGATGTTCTCCTCCTTTTATAGTCTTAGGCCTTACTCAATACCATGGTCCAAAATCACTTAGAATCAATATCTTGGACCAAATACCTGGGGTCAAAACTTCGAACAATATACCTTGGACCAATACCATGGATCAAAATACCATGGACCAAATACCACAGACCAAAACTAAGTTTTCCAACATGTACGTGCCTTTCCTTCCATGAAAGTGTGTGTGTACGCTATACGCGCCTTTGGTATTCGAACCCACGTGTACATGCGGCTTGGTCAATGGGGAACCTGTGTATACTTCTCTTTCTTCATTTTGTGAGCCTAAACTATAATCTGTCATCTATGTGAGTTGCCATCAAGGACAACACCTGTGTCATAGTGCCAAATCTGTATCATAATGGCAACAATCTCCCCCTTTGGACTTGATGGCAACCCCAAGTCACTCTCCCCCTTTGTCATTAAAGGCAAAGGGTTATGCTCCCCTTGAATGCATGGTGAATTCTCTTATATGTTGAAGTGTGTTGTCCATGCTCCCCCTGAATATAAGCAAGGTCTGCAACAAGATGATTCTATACATATATCATAAATGACCTTCCTATCACTAATGACTCATACATACATCCATCTCCCAACCAAGTGCAGATATACCAAGTTTGACTCATCCACCCAACCAAGTGGGTATATACAAAATGATTATACATGTCAGAACAAGAACATTACATCATCCATCCCATGCATAGTGGGGAAACAAAATAGGTCGTTTCATGGCCTTGTCAATAAGAGATATGCATGACATAGAGACCAAATATCTAAAACAAGACTATGATAGTTATCAGCAACTATCATCAGTAACATCTGTCAATCACCATCCAGACCAGCAACCATGATCTTCCCCTGAACCTGTTCCACCTGAATAAAAAACAACTGGGAATTTGTACCTAGACCTTCTAAGATAACGCCAACAATGCATTACTATAAGTACATGCTCCCCTTGAATCTGTGACAGATGATCACTGTTAGACCCATATCAGACTTCTTTCATCCATTGTTTTTCTTCAAACCAACATATACGCGACTATATCCACAGAAACCGGCATATGTACGCGGATACGCTTCATGAAACTCGCATACAACCACTTTTCTCTGAAATAGATAAGTTTTAACAGCAAGATGATGCATCAACTACTCCCAGCTTCTGTCTGAGATATTCAAATGTCTCTTTGGGCAGTGGTTTGGTGAATATATCAGCAACCTATTCTTTGGAGGGAACATACTCCAATTTGACCTTTTGTTCAAGCACTTGTTCACGTAGAAAATGATATTTGATGGGTATGTGCTTGGCCTTGGAATGCATGACTGGATTCTTTGAAATACTGATTGCACTTGTATTATCACATAGAATGGAGATGGGTGGAGTACATGTGATCTGAATGTCTTGAAATGTTTGCATCATCCAAAGGAGTTGTGTGCAGCAAGATGCAGCAGCCACATATTCTGCTTTAGCTGTAGATAATGCAATTGAACTTTGTTTCTTGTTGAACCAAGACACTAATCTGGAACCCGTATAGAATGCACCACCACCAGTGCTTTTTCTGTCATCCACTCTTCCTACCCAATCTGCATCTGTATATGCATGAAGTGTAAGATCTGTATCCCTAGGATACCATAAACCAAAATTCTGAGTTCCTTGAAAATATTTGAAGATCCTTTTGACTGTCTGAAGGTGTGATTCCTTTGGATTTGCTTGGAATCTTCCAACTATTCCCACTGCATGCATGATGTCTGGTCGGGTACCTGTTAGACAAAGCAAACTGTCAATCATGGATCTGTAGGTTGGTTGATGTACTGCTGCTGATTCATCATTTGAGCTGAGATTGCATCCTGTTACCATGGGGGTACATACTGGTTTAGAATCTTCCTTGCCGTATTTTTTCAAGATATGCTTGAGATACTTGGTTTGTGATAGAAAAATACCATCTTTATTTTGTTGAACTTGTAGGCAAAGAAAATATGTGAGCTCACCAAGCAGGGACATTTCAAATTCTTGTTGCATTACCAAAGTAAAGCTTTGACTCATGGCTTCTTAATTGCTACCAAAAATGATATCATCAACATACACAACAAGTATTAGCAATTTATTGTTATCAATCTTTGTATATAGATTGCTATCAGCTGATCCTTTTGAAAAACCTTGTTGATGGTGGTATTTGTCAAGATGGTAATACCAGGCCCTTGGAGCTTGTTTTAGACCATAGAGAGCCTTTCTGAGTCAGAAGACAAGTTTTGGATCATTTCCAAGGAAGAATCTGTCTGGTTGCTCAATATATACTTCTTCTTCTAAGTTTCCATTAAGAAAGGCAGATTTTACATCCATTTGGTATACTTTGAATTTCTAAAAGCTAGAAAGAGCAAGGAACATTCTTATGGCTTTAAGTCTAGCAACATGTGAAAAAGTTTATTCAAAATATATACCTTCTTGTTGAGCATATCCTTTACAAACAAATCTGGCCTTGTTTCTAATAACTTCACCATTTTCATTCAGCTTGCTTTTAAATATCCATTTGGTTCCTATGATATTTTTATCATGAGGTCTAGGAACTAATTCCCAAGTATTATTCTTTTCAATTTGCTCAAGTTCTTCATTCATGGCCTTGACCCAACATTCATATTTGCATGCTTCATTTATATTTTGAGATTCGATGGAGGAAAGCAATGCTAGATAGCTTGAAGCTTCTGTAGTAGTTCTTCTTGTCTGCATAGCTGCCTCTTTTTGTCCCAAAATTTGAGTCTTTGGATGATTTTTATGAACATACCTGGATGGAGTCTTTTGTTCTACCGTTATCTGTTCTTCTAGTGCTTCATTTGTTTCTTCTTCTTCAGAATTAGTATGATTTTATGTGGAAGGATAATCCTCATCTTCTTCACACTCTTCGGTTTTTACCTACTTTGGATTTTTGCCTGCTTCATCAACCACAACATGAATACTTTCAATAATTTTACCAAGTCTTATATTATAACAGTTATATCCTTTACTTCGGGAGGAATAACCAAGGAGAATGCCTTCTTTTTCTCTAGGTTCAAACTTTCCTAGTTTTTCATCAGTCCTTTTGATGTATCATTTGCTTCCAAAAACTTTGAAGTATTTTATAGTAGGAGTCTTACCATACCAAAGTTCATGTGGAGTTTGAGTGTTGTTTACCCGAACGTTTTCTTTGTTGAGGATAGTGATAGTAGCAAATGCAAATTCACCCCAGAAGGTTGCAGGAGCTCCAAACTCATCTAGCATGGCACGAGCCATTTGTTGAACAATTCTGTTCATCCTTTCTACCACTCCATTTTGCTGAGGAGTCCTTGTGGTGGAGAATTCTCTTTTTATTCCATGTTCTTCACAAAAGTCGAAGAATTAATCCGAGGTAAATTCCCCTCCTCGATTAGATCTGAGGCATTTGATTTTGCGATCTGATCCATTTTCAACCAAAGCTTTGAAGGCTTTGAACTTTTCAAATGCTTCATCTTTATGCTTTAGAAGTCATATCCAACACATTCTGGAAAAATCGTCAATGAACAATATAAAGTATTCTTCTCCACGAGGTGACTTTTTCCTTGATGGACCACATAAAATCAGTATGATCAATTTCAAGAGGCTTACCAGTTGATCCTTCCTTCTCAAGGAAATGTGCTCTGGTTTGTTTACCAAATTGACATGATTTGCATATTGTATTTTATGGAATGCTGATATCAAGAAGATCAAAAACAACCTAGAATTTGCATGCTTTCCTTATTTGAGGGAAGCTCAGATGCCCCAATCTTTTATGCCATAGCCAGTGTTCATCATTTTTGCTCAGATAACATTGTTGTTGTCCTCCCTTGAGTATGTATAAATTATTTGGAGTTCTTATGCCTTTGATCACGGTTTCTACTGTATCCAGCTCATGAACAACACATCCATTTGATCGAAATACTACTTTGTTTCCTTGATCACACATTTGACTGACACTCAATAGGCTATGCTTTAGACCATCAACATACATAAAATTCCCAGCTTTAACCTTTTCTTTTAAGAGAACATAACCTTTACCTTTTATGACAGCAGGAGTGTCATTTCCAAATGAGACCTTCTTTTCCTTTTCTAAGGCATTGTATGACTAAAGTTTTTGTTTATCGCTCGTCATGTGTTTCAAGCATCCACTGTCGATGTACCACTGATTTTCTTGTCCTTCTGCATACAAGGCTATACCACATATTTCTATTTGTAGTTCTTTCTTTCTCCATATTTTGGGACTCAATGAAGTTTGCTCCTTCTAAGATGTTTTCCGGAATTTACTCCTGCATTCAGAATCTTCATGACCGAAGTTGTTACAGATAGAGCATTCTATTTCATTTTCAAGAAGCGAAAAGTTATCGTAGGTCCTTTTCATGATCCCTATCACATTACTTTGATTTCGTGCTTCTCTAGTCATGATGGTCTTGTAAGCAACACATTGAGCAGCTTTGTGTCCAAAGTTATGACATGAAAAACATTGGCCATTAAAGAAGTTCTTGCGATTTTCAAATCTACTGACCTGGTGATTCATTCTTGAAGCAAATTGAGTATGATTTACCTGAGATTGGTTGTAACTTCTGTTCATCTTTGAAGTTGACTGAACCGGATTTACTTGGTGAACTGCTTTGTGCCTTTGCTGACGATTGTCAAACTGTTCACTGCTCTTTGCTGCGTCAAGATAGCTTTTAGTGGAGGTTGATGGCTTCTGTGCTTGAGATGCTTCTTCAATATATCCAAGATCTGTCTTTATCATAGGAGAACACTACACTTTGATAATTTCATCTAAAGTTTCTGATCCTTTAGCAAATCTGAGATTGAGAGCTTTTGTTTTCTCAATATCTTTTCTTAGACCCACAACTTCACATTCTAGTTTTTCATTGTGTTTTTCTCTTTCAGCAAGTTGGAATGTCAAGGTATCTATAATCATACACTTTTCTTCTAAATAGATTTTGAGTTCAAAGATTTCTTCATAAAGATTATCTTCATCTAAAGCATCCAAGAAATCATCATCTTCAAAAACCATCAGAAGTCTATAGTCATTATTATCTTCATCACTGTTTGATAAACCATCGCTATCTTCATGCGTATAATAGCTCTTCTTACTTACACTTTGTTTTCTGTTCCATTTTGCTGATTCCTTACCTTTATCAAGCTTATCTTGATGCAGACATTTGGCAGCATAGTGACCGACTCTTCCACAAGCAAAACATTTGAAAGGTAGTTTACCTCTAAATCTTCCAGAACCCTGTTGAAGGTTTTTGACAAAGTTTTCTTCTTCCTCTTCTAATGAAATATGTCTTGCTTCATTGAGTTCTTCTCTTCCTGAATCTTTGAATGCGGCTTCTCTCATGTTTGATGGACCTCCTTTTCTCATTTCAAAAGCAGTTAAGATTCCGTGCAGTTGTGTCATAGTGATACTCTGAAGATCCTGTTTTTCTTCTATGGCAGAATTTTTTTATTGAAACTTAGTAGACAAGGATCTTAAAACCTTTTCAACTAAAGTAACTTCTTTTATCTCTTCACCCAAGTTCTTTATGCAATTAAAAATCTCATCTATACGTAAGAAGTAATTAGCTATACTTTCATCATTGTGCATTTTGAGAGTTTCATATTGAATTATGAGAGATTGCAGTTTTGCATGTTTTACCTTATTGTCTCCTTCATAGCTTAGAATGATCTTGTCCCATATTTCTTTGGCGGTTTTAAGCTCCATAACTTTTACAAATTCTGATTG
This sequence comes from Pinus tabuliformis, assembly GCA_031772625.1. Lineage (NCBI taxonomy): Eukaryota > Viridiplantae > Streptophyta > Pinopsida > Pinales > Pinaceae > Pinus > Pinus tabuliformis. Next base: position 556,135,156 of record CM062813.1, on the reverse strand, counting down.
TGACAAACTCCCCAATAATGTATTGACAACCTTGGCATTGGTTTCATATTGCTTTTTACCTGCCGTATCTGTAGGAATTGTTGATGGAATGTATATCCTCCTTCCAAGATTTCCCAGACATCTGTTCAAGAGATTGAAGATAGGTTGTAGTTCTTACCTTCCAATAAACGAAGTTGCTCCCATCAAAGACTAGTGGTCTAATGGATCCCTCTCTTTCGTAGTTACTCATGATGAAGGACCTGCTATGATACCAATTGTTGGAAATAATACTGAGAGGGGGGGGGGGGGTGAATCAGTATTAGCACGTCAATAATATTTCATTTCCATAATCAGATTCATATACGCTACTTTAGTTAATTAAACTTTCATGTATACGCAGATGTATGTAAGGCAACTAGCACATACTCTTCAAAATTATAACTTAGTTAATTCATCATATGTTGATATTTAATTTGTGCATCAAAACCATATAAACAGTAACCAGGTGCAGTAAAACAGAACAGACAATCAAACACATGAACACAAGATATAAGGTGGAAACCCAATGTGGGTGAAAACCACCTGCTGCAATCTTTTCTATCTTCTTTTAATAAGAAACTTCTTTTTACATTTTTTGTACTGGTGCAGACTTATACCAGTACGCAGGGTTCTACCTGCAAAAGGTGACAACCTTCTCTTTTCTTCCAGGGACCACGTTTCATAAATTTTCAGACTGGATCCATCAATAACATCAATCAACCATCAATTATATATGCATCAACCAATCTCCTTTGAACCAACCAAAACTGAATCAATCAATCACTTCTCAGAATGCTATAACCAGAATATAGTAACAGTAACCAGAACCCAAGCTAGAACCCAGAACATTGCAACAGCAAGCAGAAGTAGCTAAAGCATACTTTATTAGGTATACGCTACTTCAATGTGTTGAACTTGCATAGATACGCTGTTATCTCAAAGCTAACCTGTGTATACGCTGTTTTTATATGCAGAACTAGCGTGTATATGCGCCTTTGCCAAAGTGAACTTGCGTACAAATCTATAAATGATGATTTAAACTTTACAACAATTCCAGATGTCAATTATACCCAGATCATCATATTTAAAAATTACAACATGCGCCAGTTATTCAGATAAAAGATCAAAACCACAAAAAGATACTTCTCTTCAAGCCTTAAGATCTTGACCCATTAATAGAACTTATCCTTCATCAAGCGCTCAGGTTCATCCTTGATTCAGATTCAGCTGTGCACCATAACCCAATGACCTGTATTCTAGATCTTTCTCTTCATTAGATATTCAATGCTTGAGTGCCTTTGCCTAATAATCTTCTCCTTCTTTTATTGTCTTAGGCCTTACTCAATAGCATGGTCCAAAACCACTTAGAATCAATACCTTGGACCAAATACCCGGGGTCAACACTTTGGACAAGATACCTTAGACTAATACCATGGCTCAAAATACCATGGACCAAATACTACGGACTAAAACTAAGTTTTCCAACATGTACATGCCTGATCCAGGTGGATATTGGTGGCCACCTGCCAAGTCCACCTAGACCCCCACCATTGTTTCTCTCAGCATTTTTAGTTCCTTAATTGTAGCACAACATACTATTTTTAGCAGTTTTTCGGGTCCTGAACTTCCGGAGCCGGTTTGAGGCCCTAAACGACATTTTTTGGGAAATCTGGGGGCGACATGGGTCTATGGACCAATGTTGACCTTCCCAAAGTGATAGTTCTCGGATAGATATTTCTAACGAGCTATTGTACACGTCAAACGGAGATCGTATGCCAAAGTTACGACCCCAGGAAGTTGATGTACCAATTTACCCAAACGGGGCCCACAGTTTGGCGTTTCATCTTCTAAGGTTAGGTTTTGGAATGTTAAGGGTTTTCCATTGTTTCTCAACAATAAATAGGCCTTCGATCCTCATTGTAACATAGTTCAGAGGCATGTAGCCACCACATCTCTTCTTAGAGATAAGCTACCATCGCCCTAGCTAGTTTATTTCCATTACTGTTTCTAAGCATATTTTAGTATTTTACATTAATGAAATGAAGTATTATTTCCACTTCATATCTGGGTTTATGGTTATCTCTGTAATTTGTTGCATTCCTGTTTAAGCCTGGATTAGTGGTATCAGAGTGGTCTGCTTTTTCTCTGTTTTTATTTGCATGTCCCCAACGAGGTCGGGATATAAGGAGTTAGGGCTTGAATTGGTTGAACCTTTGCGAGACCAGCCTCGCAAATCCTGACAGCCTCCCATGGCGGATGAGAAGAAAGATGAGGGGGTAGGAGATCCTATCAAAATCTTGCTCGAAGAAGCCCTTGAGCGACAATGGAACGCGATGATGGATAGCTTTGCCCAGATCCTTCAACGGCTACCCAGAAGCGATGCATCGGCTTCCATCAGCTACTCTGGAAATGCCACGCCCTTTAAGGTACAAGTTAATTTTGAAATCCCCATATTCAAGGGTCAGATAGACACAGATGTCGTAGATAAATGGTTAAATCTGCTAGAGGGTTATTTTTCTGTTCATGAATTTTCAAGTCAGGAAAAGATTGTTTTCGCTCTTCTCAAAGCAGCCCCCCACGTCGAGGACTGGTGGGAAACCTACTGCGAGGAGAAAGATGAAAATACCGGCTCACTATTTTCAGCCGCACCCACCTGGAATTCATTTCGGGATGCCATCAAGGAGCAATACTACCCTGTCAGAAGCTATGAGGATGAATACATAAAGTGGAGCACGCTGCGGCAGGGAAGGGACCAAGAAGTGTTGGAGTTCACCAATATTTTCCATACCCTTCGCACAAAGTTGGGTATCAAGGATACGGAGCAACATTTGATACTCAAATACCACAGCTGCCTCCACAAGTACATCCAGGAAGAAATAGAATTCCTGAACATCTCCTTGCTCGGCACAGCATACCGATATGCCATCAAGGTCGAGCAGAAGTTTAAACAAAAGAAGCGAGACTTTGGATCTGCGAATTTGAAGCAAGGGAAAGGTGCCCCTAAACCACAGAAAAAATGACAAAGCCAAGGCGGGGCAGCCCAAGACAACTCGCCAAAGCTGCAAGGAAAGAACAGCACTGCGAAGCCGAAAAGGACACGGGAAAATGATGTGAATTCCATAAGAGCTCCACTCACAAAAAAAGTGAGTGTTGGGCCAAGCAGTCACTGGTGGCTGAGCTAAAGGTTTCAGAATCAGATGCATGTTCCGACTGTTAGTCAGAACTTGAAAAGGGGAATGGAAAAGGAAAGCAGATCATTGATGTGGATCCCAACACCACTGTAGCTACCTCCAAGATCCAGAAAAATGAACCCGAAGATCCAGAGGAGGAGGAGCGTCTCTTCCACTCCTAGATGTGGGTAAAGGGCTCCCCACTACAGTTCATTATTGATAGCTGGAGCCAAAAGAACCTCATTTTGGCAGAGGTCATGAAGCGGTTGGGCCTACCGACCACAACACATCCACAACCGTACACCATAGGGTGGCTTCACCAAGGAAGGGATCTTCGCTTGATTCAACAATGTCGCCTTCCATACAACATCAAGCCCTTCACGGATGAGGTATTTTGTGACAGTGCTCCCCTTGAACTTTGTGATGTATTATTAGGACAACCATACTTGTGGAAGTGACATGTTGTGTATGAATCAAGGCCCCGTGCTGTTATTATTACATTGGGAAATAGGTTGTACAGGATACCAGAGGTAGCACCGCCTACCGCCATCTCTTTGATTACTGCAAAACAATGCAGTAAGCTCATTTCCAAAACTGGGAAATTTGTTTTTCTGATGATACACCCTCAAGGAAAGAAGAAGATAGTGGCCACGGCCTCCAGATAGGGCCCCTCTGCACGACAACTACATATGGACAAGGTCGTGGAGGAGTACAAGAACATCTTCACCTCATAAAAAATCTTCACCTCCCCTGCAGGGGTTCCTCTGCACTGTCAGGTCAAGCACTCCATCGATCTGACCCCAGGTGCACCGCTACCCAATGGACCAATTTATTGGCACTCCATTCTGGAGAACGATGAAATCAAGAGGCAAATTCAGGAGCTACTGCACAAAGGTCACATCCGTCCGAGTTCATCACCTTGTGGGAGCCCGATTGTGTTGGTACAGAAGAAGGATGGGACTTGGAGACTCTGTATTGACTATCGGGTGCTGAACAAGATCACTGTCCGTAATAGGTACCCGATCCCACGGATTGATGACCTCCTGGAACAACTAAAGGGGGTAAAACATTTCAACAAGATCAATATGAAAACAAGATATCACCACGTACTAATCGAACCCTTTGATGTGTGGAAGACTGCCTTCAAAGCCAAGGAGGGCCTTTTCGAATGGTTGGTTATGCCATTCGGATTGACGAATGCTCCTGAAACCTTCATGAGGCTAATGGACGACATCTTGCGGCCATTCACCAACTCATTTTTAGTGGTATACTTGGATGACATTCTGATCTTCAGCCAGAGTTGGGAAGAGCACCTCCACCACATCCGACGGGTTCTCCAAACACTGCGGCAACACAAGCTATGTGCCAATTTGGAGAAATGCACTTTTGGCATGACCCAGGTTCAGTATCTGGGATACATTATTGATGAACAAGGGGTGCATGTGGATCTAGCCAAGATCCAAGTCATTCGGGATTGGCCATCTCCAACCACTCTAACAGAGCTCCATATCTTTCTAGGTCTTGCCAACTTCTACCGCAGGTTCATGTTGGGGTCTTCTCATATCACTTGGCCCTTGAGTCAAGTCACCAAGGGAGGAGCGAAAGCAAAATTCTTTTGGTCTGAATCTCAACAGAAGGCATTCATAGAGTTGAAAGATCACCTCTACATGGCACCAGTGCTCGCGTTACCAGATTTACGACAACCATTTGAGGTCGAGACAGATGCCTCTGACTATGCTATTGGGGCAGTCCTTACTCAACATGGACATCCAATGGCATATCATAGTGAAACACTTTCAGACACAGTCTGGCAGTATCCCACTTATGATAAAGAAATGTATTCCATTGTGCAGGCCTACCGACAATGGAAGAATTACATTTTGGGGAAGGAAACGATCATCCACACAGACCACCGACCCCTGCAGTTCATACAGACCCAAGGGAAATTTCACAATGATCGCCATCAGAAGTGGTCTACATACCTGAAACAATTCCATTTGAATATCAAGTATAAGAAGGGCAGCACCAATAGTGTTGCAGATTGCCTTAGTCGACCATTGATCATGGCTTTAACCACCGTGCTTAACTCCCGTGGGCACGAGACTTCTGATTGGCCACTTCTCTACAAAAGAGACCTAGAATTCGTCCACACATACCAGACACTCTTGGAGGGTCGGCATGTTCCAGATTTTCACCTCTAGGATGCCCTGTTATACCACTTGGGTCACCTTTGTGTTCCTTCAAGCGAGCGTGCCAAGATGATTTGGGAAGCACACTACAGTCGGATTGCTGGGAATTTTGGGGTCGAGAAAACGGTGGCAGTATTGCAAAAGTATTTCTATTGGCCGAATCTCCGACAGGATGTTGGGAAGTACATCAGATCATGTACTGCTTGTGCCATCGCCAAACTGACCATCCAGAAGCAAGGCCTCTATATCCCACTGCCTACCCCTAGTCAACCTTGGGAATCCATCTCCATGGATTACATGTCAGGCCTTCCTTCCACTAAGCATGGAAATGACTGTGTTTTTGTGGTCATCGACAGGTTCTCGAAGATGGCCATTATGGCGGCCTGCAAGAAGAATATCATGGCAGAAGCCACTGCTAAACTCTTCTTTGAATGAGTGTGGGTGCACTTTGGGATCCCACAGTCTATCATCTCAGATCAGGACAGTCGGTTCCTTAGTACATTTTGGTCCAGTCTCTGGTCAATGCTGGACACAAAACTCACTAAGTCCACAACCTTCCATCCTCAAACTGATGGCCAGACAGAGGTTGTCAATAGGATGATTATACACATTCTGTGCATGTACAACTCAAAGCATCCAAGCACATGGGATGAGAGCCTCCCCTATGTTCAGCACAGCTACAACCGAGCTCTTCACAGCTTGACCGACCATAGCCCTTTTCAGGTGGGCTTGGGATTCCAACCACTATGCCCCATTGATGTGGCCATGCCACTTGCAGCTACTCACACATATTCGGCTCATGTCCAGTCCGAAACAGACAAGGCAACCGGCTTCATTGAGCACATCCAACATATTCATCAGCATGTCCATGACATTTTGGAGAAATCAAATGCCAAGTACAAGCAGCGACATGATCAACATCGGGTGCCACACAAGTTTCAGGTGGGAGACAAAGTCTGGTCGCATTTGCAAAAGGAACACCTTTCTAGAGCCTATCGGAAACTGAGACCACTCTGATATGGTCCTTACACCATTACTAAGGCTATGGGAGACAATGCATTTGAGCTCAGCATTCCCCCATTCCTTGGCCTGCACCCAGTGTTCAATGTGGACTGCCTTCAGCCATACTTTCCACCATTGCTAGACACATCTGCCATTGCAGAACAGCTCACACGGACAGAATTAAATCCAGATTGCATGGAACAAGCTGCAACTAATCAGATCATGGACACACAGATCAAGAACACTCGCTAACATAATATACAACTGTATCGGGTTGTCAAAGCAGGCCAACTCCTTCACCAGGGCAAGTGGCTCACCAGGGACCAAGTTCAACAAAAGTTTCCTCATCTCATGTGTTAGGATATTCCGACACATAGGATATAGTTAAGTTCAACTTGGTCTAGTATAGAGTTAGGTAAAGTGTGTTTCTTTACCGTTGTACATTTTGTAACTTACAATCCGACGGTCACGATATGTAGTGATCCGACGGTTCACTCTCACCTCGGTATTACCGACACTTGATCCGTGGCTTGACACCCGATTGGTCCATGAATTCTATTTAAAGTGCATGGAGGGTCATTGTTCGGGTAATCCGTGCATGAGAGAAGCTTATGTAAATTTTCATTCTTTGATTAATAAATTGCCTGTAGTACCTACGTTGGGACAGGCCGTGGACTGTTTCCCTCCTTGCACTTTGAGGGTTTTAACCACGTCAAAAATACTGGTGTATTGATTTGAGATCTGGTTGTGAGCAGTGTCCTTTTGGTGTTCTTTCTGAGGAACTTACCCTGTAAATTCCTACATGGTATCAGAGCTATTTGAGGGCCGCGTCCGTTGGTGATCCAAATCTGAAGCCGGTAGAACTGCATGCGGCTGTCGTTTCCTAGATCTGCTGTTTCTGACTGCTTTCGGGCCGAGAGGACTGCTCTGTTGCGTTCGGAGCATCTGTTCCAGTGAGGAACCCCTTTCGTTTCACACGAAAAGGTTTCCGGTAGCCCTAGCTGCGTCATTTTTCAGATCGGGAGGTATACAGTGTTTTTTTTTTGCAGTTTACTGTTATTTTCTCTCTGCTTATTTCGGTTTCGGTTTATTTAGCCCTTTTTTTTAACCGAATCTATACCTTTCATTTCTGCGTATGCTCTTTGCCCTGCGACTCTGTGCGATCTGGGCAAATCAGAAACAGAAAGGAAGGATTTTTCTCATGCGTATGCTCTTTTCCCTGCACCTTAGTGTGATCTCAGAAAATCAGAAACATTGAGAAAAATATTTAGTTTTTCGGCTAACGCTAACTTTGAGATTTTTTTTTAAAATTTCTAGTTTTTTGGCTAAAGCTAACTTCGAGCCGCAAAGTTCGTTTTTCTTTGCATATTCGTGTTGGGTTTTGTGTTTTGTGTTTTGTAGGGAAAAAGAGCTTTCTCAAGGCAAGCACGCAAACCAAGGCCCCCCCCCTCTCTCTCTCTCTCTCTCTCTCTCTCTCTCTCTCAAATTTTTTGTATAGATCAATTGGTTCAAAGCTATTTTAAGAGAGTAGAGGTCTTGGGTTCAAGTCTCCATTTTGTGGGGGCGGATTTTTTTTTCATTCCCGCACTTTGCCGGCAACTTCAACAATTTTTTTCAAAAAGCCATAACTTCTTCATCCGGAAGCCTTTTTCAGAGCCGTTTTTTTTAAAACCGCCTATTTTTTCGAGATCTATCAATTGGAACACTTACTTTCAGCATCTTCAGCTTCAGTTTTTCTTTAAAATGGGAAGTCCATCAGATGGATGTTAAATCTGCCTTCTTGCATGGGGACTTGCAGGAAGAAATTTATATGGAACAACCCATTGGCTTCATACAAACAGACTCCAGCCTTGTTTGTCGACTTAAGAAATCCCTTTATGGCCTCAAGCAAGCTCCTCGGGATTGGTATGCCAAAATGGATAGCTTTCTTTTAGAATCTGGCTTTTCTAGGTGTCATTTTGACAATACTGTCTACACCAAGAAAGTGGGCAACTCTCTTATCATCCTTGTTCTTTATGTTGATGATCTTATTCTTACTGGTAGTGATCCCAACCTTATAAACCATGTGAAGTCCAGCCTTAAAAAGAAATTTGAAATGACAGACTTAGGACACTTACACTATTTTCTCGGTCTTCAAGTCTTGCAATCCCAGGAGGGTATTTTCCTTTCCCAGTCCAAGTATGCTTGTGATATTCTTCGTCATTTTCACATGGAAGACTGTAAGCCAGCCCCTTCTCCCTTTCAGTCTGGAGTCAAACTTTCAGTCTCTTGTACTTCTCCTGAAGTTGATGCTACCTTATACCGTCAACTTATCGGAAAACTCTTGTATTTAACCCATACTCGTCTTGATATTTCCTTTGCTGTTGGCCTTGTTGCTCATTTTATGCAAAACCCCCGTGAAAGTCATTGGAAAACAGCTAAAAGAATACTTCGTTATGTTCGAGGTACAGTACAGTTTGGGATTCATTACAGTGCCAAAGCAGCTCCTCTGTTAGTTGGTTTCACTGATTCTGATTGGGCTGGTGACCCTGATGATCGGAAGTCTACTGCCGGTTATGTCTTCACTCTTGGTTCAGGACCTATTACATGGGCTTGTAAGAAACAGGCTGCCATTTCTCTTTCGTCAGCAGAAACAGAGTATCGTGGTGCCGTGGAAGCTAGTAAGGAAGCCTTGTGGCTTCGTCAGATCCTATCAGAGTTTGACTTTGAGCAGCAGCATCCAACCACACTTTGGTGTGATAATCAAAGTGCCATTCAGCTATGCAAAGATCCAGTCCAGCATCAGCGTAGCAAACACATTGAACTACACATGCACTTCATCAGAAAGCTCATTCATGACCATGTTCTTGAAGTGCAATATTGTCCAACAGATGATCAGGTTGCAGACATCTTCACAAAGGCTCTCACAGAGGCGAAGTTCACTAAACTTCGATATATGCTTGGAGTTCAGGAAGTTGTCACTAAGGGGGGATAGGCTCTAGTGCCTCCTTTCTTCTCCTATTGTGTCATATTTGTAAATCCTTCAATCCTATCCCAAGTTGTTCTTAAGGGGGGATGTTAGGATATTCCGACACATAGGATATAGTTAAGTTCAACTTGGTCTAGTATAGAGTTAGGTTAGAGTTAGGTAAAGTGTGTTTCTTTACCGTTGTACATTTTGTAACTTACAATCCGACGGTCACGATATGTAGTGATCCGACGGTTCACTCTCACCTCGGTATTACCGACACTTGATCCGTGGCTTGACACCCGATTGGTCCATGAATTCTATTTAAAGCGCATGGAGGGTCATTGTTTGGGTAATCCGTGCATGAGAGAAGCTTATGTAAATTTTCATTCTTTGATTATATAATTTGCATAATTAATTGCTTCGGCCCAAAAACTAAGACTGAGTCCTTTAGATTGCAGCATACAATTAGCCATTTCCTTTAAGGTGCGATTTTTCCTTTCAGCTACACCATTTTGTTGTGGAGTGTATGGAACAGTATGTTGCATTTGAGAACCATTGCTTCCTAAGGGAGGAGGAATGATCCAGGTGGATATTGGTGGCCACCTGCCAAGTCCACCTGGACCCCCACCATTGTTTCTCTTAGCATTTTTAGTTCCTTAATTGTAGCACAACTTACTATTTTTAGCAGTTTTCGGGTCCTGAACTTCCGGAGCCGTTTTGAGGCGCGAAATGACATTTTTTTTGGAAATCTAGGGGTAACATGGGTCCATGGACCGATGTTTCCCTTCCCAAAGTGATAGTGCTTGGATAGATCTTTCTAACAAGCTATTGTATGCGTCAAACAGAGATCGTATGCCAAAGTTACAACCTCGGGAAGTTGATGTACCAATTTACCCAAACGGGGCCCACAGTTTGGCGTTTCATCTTCTAGGGTTAGGTTTTGGAATGTTAAGGGTTTTCCATTGTTTCTCAACAATAAATAGGCCTTAGAGCCTCATTTTAACACAATTCAGAGGCATGTAGCCACCACATCTCTTCTCAGAGATAAGCTACCATCGCCCTAGCTAGTTTATTTCCATTACTGTTTGTAAGCATATTTCAGTATTTTACATTAATGAAATGAAGTATTATTTCCACTGCATATTTGGGTTTATGGTTATCTCTGTAATTTTTTGTGTTCCTGTTTAAGCCCAGATCAGTGCCTTTCCTTCTGTGAAAGTGCTTGTGTACGCTATACGCGCCTTTTGGTATTCGAACCCACGTGTACACGTGGCTTGGTCAATGGGGAACCTGCATATACTTCTCTTTCTTCATTCTGTGAGCCTGAACTGTGATCTGTCATCTATGTGAGTTATCAACAAGGACAACACCTGTGTCATAGTGCCAAATCTGTACCATAATGCCAACATGAACAACAACTCTTCAAAAGTTTTAATAGCAAAATACGCAAAAAAAATGTTTTTCAAAAATTTGAACAGCAAAACACGCAAGGAAAAAAGTGTTGTTCAAAAATTTCAACAGCAGCTGTTCAAAAGTTTGAACAGAAAAATACGCAAAAAAATGTTGTTCAAAATTTTGAACAACAGCTGTTCAAAAGTTTGAACAACAAAACACGCAAGAAAAAGTGTTGTTCAATCGTCAACGGAGCGGAAACTACAGCTTTGAAGGAAGCAACACTTGAAACACAAAAACATAAGAGAAATTAGAAAAGAAACAACACTTTATTTAAAAACAGTAAATAAATAAATAAATTAAGTTACAATAGCTATGATGTTATTTCCTAAGGGAATATCAATTTGTCAATGGAAAAAAATGATCTCTTAGAAAAATGGTTTGGCAGTAGTGACATGAATCTTCAAATGGAAATAAATTCTCCATTTCTTCTGTTATGAATCCATTAAGTAATTAATTGGATGAAATGTCCTTGTTTAAATATTATTTCAAGAATCGCTCGTTCATAAATTGACCTTCTTTATTCTCCTAGGACCTGCAAAAAATGAGTGTCTACTTGCAATAAAACATTAAATCATGGAGAAAGAGAGGTGATCGGGCTCCCCTAATCCAAGAATTATGAAAAAAATAACAAGTAGTTACTCTGTAGAACAAATCAATATAGAAAATAACAAAGTAAAATTAATTTATTACCTGTGGGAGAGCAGTGACCAATCATGTTAACCTGCAATGTTTTAATCATAACTTCTTTGTTTTTCGTCTGATTTGAGTGATTCCAAAGACAAATGAAAGTGAATTCAGAGGGATATTTATAATAGAAACAAGTTTTAAAAGTTCCACGATATGATATGTCAATTTTACTTAGAACGACCTGCATAACATAGTCATTTTCGATTTCCCAGCTTAGACCAACAGATGATATTTCAAGCATACATTTTTCATTTGATGATAGATTGAGTTGATTCAAATTGTAAATGAAATTAGATTCATTTATGTATCTCCGCTAGAAACAGGTTTTGAAGACAACAAGAATTGATGGGTCAAATACTTTAATGAACAACTGGAAAAATTGAGTTTTAAGAGTACTGATTTAGCATAGACAGTCAGTATTTGGGTCATAACATTCTCATACGATATCGAAATAGAGTGATTCAAATTGCCTTGTAAACTAGATTCATAGGGGAATATAATTTAGAAATAGGTTTTAAAAATATAGTCATTTAGGCCTCCAAAAACTGACTGTCCCAACTTTGTTCCTAAGCTGCCTACTAGACACCCTGTCAATGTTTTGGTTATAACTTTTTCGTTCAAATCCAAATGGAGTGATTCAAATTGGGTTGGAAAGTAGACATCAAGGGATACTTAGGATAGAAACATGTTTTTAAAATATTCACTTTTGGTCCCTCAAAACATGACTGTCCCAACTGTGTTTTCAGAATTTTCATCAAGCCCGCAAGCCAAAAAATATGATATTCAAGCAATTTTTCCAAATTGGTGATAAAAATGAATATGAGTGTTTGTAGAACTGTTATTTTCAATATAATACATCTACATACACAAATAAATTAAAATATTTATCACTGATGTTGATTTCCACAGCATGTTGCAACAAAAACAACTATTTTTACATAATAATAAAAAAATGTATTATTTATGTTCTTATTTATTTATTTTCCTACACTAAACTACTCTACTTTGAAAAGTGAATATGCTTACGTATAAGAATACTTTTTTTTTTTGCTGAAGCAAGAGTCGTTCCTTCTGTTTCATTAAGCCATAATTTTTTTTACATAATGTACAAATGTCCACCCATCACTGTGGACCCAGGAAAATTAAATTGCTAACCGCCTAGGCATGACCCCCAACCCTACAAAGGTAACCTCCAAACCCTTGGATTACAAACAATGATTGTACCATATGGTCAAAAGAAGGTGTGAAAATTCGCGAAATCTCCCGCTCTTCTGCTCCCCGTACTTGTCTCTTTAATCAAAACCGTCCATTTTCCTCGCGCAATCCAATGATCGAGGAAGATATCGCCCAACGAAGACGATTAGTGATTAACTGCCCAACCCCACCAAATTTCACAATCATTCCTATCCGTAGATCCGCTCAGTGAAATCCAACGGTTGAGAATAATATCGCACGGTTCAAGGTCTCTGGACATAAGTGTGCGATGGGGGCGGTATCCGTATCCACCCCCCTGCCACGTGTAGGAAGCTGAATGGAATCGCTTCCAAATCACTAAAACCATTTCCCACTTGAGAGTCATGCGATCAACCAAAAACCACCAGGGAAGTGGTTTTACCTCCCGAAAATGGAAATTAGGGATATTCCGGCTGTCGGAAAAGATGGGATTCCTGTCCCTCGCATCCTTTCTTCTATACCTGAACCTGAAACCATAGAATATTTTGATCCTTCCCACTGGTCGACCACCCAATAATCTGAGAAATCCGGTCAAAATACACCGGGGTTTTCTGAGGCCAACAGTGGCCTACTCCCACCAAAGACCAGTCTGATAAACACTAGTGAATCATAATGAGATCTAGTCATTTCGAACTTGCCTCCTTGGCTCTGTTTTGAAACACTTCCCTATCCTCTTCCACTTGATCGTAACAAAGTGCTTTTAGTCTGCTCTGAGGCAACTCCTGCCACTCCATCGAAACCCTGCATTCTATACAGCTCACACCTTGGTTGGCCAGAATATCTGGCAGTTTATTGGCCTTTTTGTGAACATGGTTGAAACTTACTGTGCAAAGTCCTTGGAGGTGACCCTGAATTCTTTTGAAAACCCGGATTAGCCTCCAGTGTTTTGAGACTTTCTCCGGCACTATTCCACAACTAATTCTTTTCACTGAGTTAATGATTAACTCAGAGTCCGCTTCTATAATTACATTTAAGTAGTTGTCCTGCTTCAGAAACTCTAAGCATTGCTCCAAAGCCATTAATTCAGCCATGTTGTTGGTGGCTCTTCCTAAATGGCAATGGAAGATGAAGAGAATGCGTCCTTCTTCATCCCTTAAAACCCCTCCAAAACCAACAGTTCCCGGGTTGCCTTTTGAAGCCCCATCAATGTTGTATTTCAAAAAACCTTTCGGGGGAGGATGCCAGAAATCCTTCTCAGTTTCCATTGTGATTACTTTCCTATCCAGGCCTTGAGGAATAAGCCCCTGCATACCCAGCTGCCTGAGAATTCTTAAATCAGCCTCTGAGGGAGGATTCTTAGGGTGATTACGCACTGTGGTGCCAACCGTCTCCTTAAGCTGTTTTAAGATTAGCTCAAATAGGCGATGAGAGGGATTCTTTTCATCCTTAAATATTCTCTTGTTCCTTTATTTCCAAACATTCCATATAATGAAGCTTGGCGTAAGGGCCCAAGCCGAGCTAAGAAATTCATAATCTAAAAAGTTTCTTCTCCAATTGTTTAGGGTATTAATGATACTCCCTTTGTCCCTATCAGTCTGTTGAAAAATGGTGGCAAATGTATCCCATAACCTGGAGGTGAAGATGCAACTATTGAGTATATGCTCGATTGTCTCCTCTTGAGCTTCACAGAGCTGGCATCTGGAAGGCCCCAGAACACCCCTCTTCCTGAATTCTAATATTTTTCCAAGTCAAGATTTTCTTGTTATGTACCAACCACATGAAGAGTTTGATCTTCATCCACCCTTGGTGCCTCCATAGGTTCTTCTAGATCCTATCTGGAACATGGGAATCTAGCTCAAGGAGAATACCTTTAGCTTCCTTAAGATTAAAGGTGCCCTCTTTATTGTTACCCCATATTAGTTGGTCCTACCCCCCTGTTACTAAGATCATCCTTTGTTCCAACATTCTCATAAGTGCCTCTGCTTTTGTTTTCAAGGGGCTATCATCCCTACAATCTATGTTTCTCCAGATTCTCCACTTTCCTGTATTATGAGTATGATCCCAGAAATCCTTTACCTTATTTAATCCTTGGGTATCTGTCTCGTGCTTAAGGCCCAAAAAGTCCTCTTTTAACAGTGTTGGTTCTTGTTGCCATTTATCCTCCCAGAATAGTGCTAGATCTCCCTCTCTGATTTCCCAGAAACTATTTTTTTGTACTAGGCCTTTGTTCTCCCAGGCTTTATTCCAGATGTATGAGCCCTTTATATTTCCAGACATTCTTATGAGATCACTAGTTTGCCAGGAGCTGGCATATTTTTCTTTCCAGATACTTGCCCATTGAGCCTTTGGATCTTTAACCCAACGCCACCATAGTTTGGCCCCTAAAACGTTGCTAAGAATCTCCTGATCATCCAAGCCTAGGCCCCCATGGTTCTTGGGTCTACATATTTTTTCCCATGAAACTAAGGCCCATTTCTTACTTGTCTCCTCCTTACCCCAAAGAAAGTCTCTTTGGATGTTTCTGAATTGATGTAAGACTCCTTTTGGAGCTGGGAGAGCTGATAACATGAAAACAGGGATTGATTGAAGCACCACCTTTGTAAGTACCAACCTACCAACCAGATTTAAAGATCTGATGGTCCATTTTTGGAATTTATCCTACATCTTATTGATCAATGGTTCCCAAATTCTCTTATGCATCAGTTTAGCAGTTAGAGGAACCCCCAAATATTTTGAAGGGAGGGAATCCCTTTGAAAGCCTAGAATTCTGGAGATATTTCTCTGAATAGCAATATTGGTATTAAAGAAAAAGATTTTTGATTTGGAGAGATTAACTTCCATACCTGTAGCCATGGCTGTTATAGCTCCAAATCTCACTCTTATGGTTTGTGATGTTTTACTCATGGCCTAGGGCAACCCCTCCTTCCAGACCTGGTCCTAAAATTTAAAAAACAGTGTTTTATCCATTATACGCGACATTGCCCTGAGTTAAACGCGTGTATACGCGGGTCTATGTATATTCAACCCGCGTGTATGTATTAAAACACTTAAAAAAAATATAAAACTCCTTATTTTCGGGCAGAGATCGCGAGTCTTACCTGCTGATCAGCTGTTAGTGCCCGTGGCCCAACTGTTCCCAACCAACTCCTACCTAAAAAACTACTTTGGAGATGGTATAAAAAGACCTCAAAGGGAAGACCTAAGGGAGGAGAGAAGAGAGAGAAAGGTTATTATGCTGAGATTTTTCCCTTGACCAGGTCTGAAGTCCCTTGTGCCTTCTGCACTTCCCCCATTTTGTACAGGAAACCTTTGTTTCCTTGTGTGTTGATGTTCATCCACCATTTATGACATCATGGAGAGAGTCATGGAAGGAGTTTGTTAGAGGCTTGAGGCTGGAACGAATCCGGAAGGAAGCTTTGCTTGGAGCCTGCTGAAGGTGACTCAGGTGGAAATATTCCTTTTTATGTACTTTATTTGTCTATAATAAAAGAAAAACATGTCCTGGTTCCTGAAATGAATCTTCTTTATGTTAATGATATTCATGTTTAGAATTCATATGTAAATGGTTGTTTGGATTTCATAACTAACTACCTTTCTTTATAACATAAAGATGGTTTCTTTATAATTTTTTGTCCATGTACTGTTGTGTTCTTTGAATTGTTTGTTTTGCAGGACAAAAGAGAAGAAGGGAACTTCAAGAAGGGTTTGGACCCTAAGGGCCTTCTCAAACGTAGGACCAAAGGTACGTACCCTTATCATAGAATTTGCTTGCAATAGCATAATGGCTGTGTGAATGCATGTTTCTTTGAATAGATAACTTTTAGTCTGCTAGGGTTTCAACCCAAAAAGCCCTAGGGGAACATTTCCCTCTATCAGAATTGGCGACTCCGCTGGGGACAACACTCTTGTTGTTCCTAGTTTGGGTGTTTTTCAAGCCAATCAGGGCTCAGTTGCCTTGTCTGCTTGCTGTTACTGTCTGGTCTGTTCTTGAACTTTAAGCTTTGCCAGTTTCTTCAGTTTGTTTTTTTATTTTTCTTGAAGCTTTTCATATACGCTGTTTTTCTTAGATACAAAGGTGTATATACGCTTGTTTCTTTGAGTGAACCCGCGTATACGCAGGTTTCCTCAGATACAGTCGCGTATACACGCAATCTGTACTTCAGTACAGTCGCGTATATATTGTAATTTTCAAGATTTATAAATCTTTTTAGTCTCTGAAGGTTTGTCTGGTGGTTTGAGTCAGTCTGAAACAGTCATTTTCCAGTATCATTTATTTGTTTTACAGCGAGCATCTTGTTCCAAATTCTCTCTGATTATAAGGAGTATTGGTCTTGTTTTTTGTTGATTGCAAGCGTCATCGTTTTTTGCTAAAGCACGCAAGATTTCTTGCTAGGAATCTTGGTTGCTCTGTTTCATCAGGGTAGGAAGATTGATCACAATTTTTGTGTTAATCTTGCTTTTGGTGACTTTTTGTTTGCTTGACAAAATCGCTTTTTGTGACCATCCACTTCTTTGTTTCATGAAAGTTGTTGATTGACACTTTCTTGGAATTTGTCTTTTTGATCTTTTTGGTTTTCATTGACAAAGATTTCATTGATGCTTTTGATTGTTAAGAGAGATTGCAAACACATTTATTTTTGTTGAGTTTTCATCCGTTGTGTGGTGTCGATTCGCAAAAGTGTTTAATTGCCTATTCTTCAATCACAAGTTTCAGTGTTGTTGAGAGCATTTTTTTTTTTTTTGAAAAGACTCTTTTGTTTGTTGCTTTGAAGAAAATCTTTTGAAAATCTTAGTTTTGCTTTCTTGAACTTGCTTTTCATTTGGTTTCCTTTTATGAAGTGAAAGTGCTTTATGTTTGTCTTAGAACTTGTTTTTAGTGTTTAGACGAAATGAATGGTAGCATCTCATGTTCCATCTAGACATTGTAAGTGGCAAGATAAAAAATTGATAAGCAAGCAACTTTCATTTTTGTTTTTAGAGTAGTTTTAAATCTTGCATCCACATATAGTTGTTGCATTAGGATAGATTTGCATCCCCTTTTAGGCATACATAGCTTTGTTAGCTTTTGTGAGTGCGAAGTGTGAATTAACGAAAAGAAAAGAAAAATTTGTTTTATTAGAAGTACCTCTGAACCCTATAGAAATTGCTCTTCATCGAAAAACGAAAAAGTGCATGTGCATGTAGTTAAGCTTTTATTAATTTCTTTTGCATCAAAGAACACCACTAGTTTCACTTCAGTTACCTTGTGACTTAAAGAACAACCTAATAAAATCAAGCGCTAACTAAAATTCACTAGAACTTTTTGTTTTAGTCAGTTACACCAAAAAGATTAGGATTTTAGGGCCTTGGATTAGGCGAGTGGAGATTTAACTCTCCAAGGCCATATAAACGTCAAACATAGGAGTCTAAATAACGAGAGAAAATCCAACAGCGTTAGGAAGACCAGGAAAGCTCTGGATCTGGGAGTTAAGCACGAGGGTCTGTGAAGATAGGGAAGAGAGATACCCCCTCTCCTACTTGTCTGAACTTACCTCACGACTGTTCCGCCTAGCTTCTGCGACGAGTTGGTATCCATAGTTGCTACTCCTAGGGAACTACACAGGTGGCTGCGGAGGGGAATCCCGTGGCACCTGAGGTTGACGTTGCATCACTCTCGACAATACTACTGGAGGGCACCCTTGCGAAGCTTGGGGGCTTGCACCGGCGCAGGCTGTTATTAGGAGGTTAGCGTAACTTCCTCTGATACCTTCGCTGATAGGACTGGGCCCTCATCATCCCAGACTATCTTCGGAAGGTCCCTTATTTCACTTTCTCGTATTTTGGTGTCCGGTCTTAATCACCCGGAGCGGAAATAATTGGAAGTTGTTTGACTGGCTGTATCTTTAGGGACTTTATAATGTGTGCTCTGTGCTCTTAGTTGGCCTAGCTTTCAATTTTTTGAGTCTTTAGTTAGATCATAACAAAAAATTCAAAGTGGCTGACTGATCTCCTAGACAGTCTCGAAGACTTCGTGGTCTTTCGCCACCAAGTTTAGAGCCTTCTCCTAGAAGGCGCAGAGGCAATACTACCGATGGGTTTCGTCCCACGCCGGTTGACGCATCGGGGATTGATCCTCCTCTCGGGGGCATTAGCGGCCAAGCAAGGCCTGGCACTTCTGAACAAGAGAGGAATACTCCAGTCCTTTCTCAAGTTCTCTTTCAAGCGGAGAATAACATAGAGGTAGAAGAACTCTCAGAGTCATTAGCGGCTCCGAATTCTCCCCTACCATCTAGTCATCCAGACGTATTGCAATACGTTGGGACTCCGACGCATAGACCATCAAGTCCAGGTTACACTACGCGCTTACCATCGATGACCACTACTGGAAGCAT
Organism: Pinus tabuliformis; assembly: GCA_031772625.1. Classification (NCBI taxonomy): domain Eukaryota; kingdom Viridiplantae; phylum Streptophyta; class Pinopsida; order Pinales; family Pinaceae; genus Pinus; species Pinus tabuliformis. The sequence goes on along the minus strand of CM062813.1, from coordinate 556,116,141 downwards.
GGCTTCTAGAAGTGCTACGTCTATGCAAACCCCAACATCGGTGCAAGGGGGAGGAACCATTTCCATCTCCTCTGCTTCCTTGTTTGGATCTTTTGCTAGCACATCTTTAGTTGGGTCTACCTCCATTCCATCCACGAGTGGAAATGCCCAAACCAATGCTTTTGGTACTAGATTCTTCCCATTCGGCACCCACTGGGTATTCCATCGGTTCCGTTTAGTGCCGCTACATCCATGATGGGCGGATCAGCTTCATTCTAGGGTTTTCCTTTCGGAAGTGGTCATATACCACATTCCAACCCGACGGTAGGATCCATGCCTTTTTCTTCTGTAGGACAAAGCAGCAAACCTTTCCAAGGTTGGAATAACCCCGGGGTTAGTAGGACGGGAACTGGGAATCCGTTTATCGGCCAACAAGGGAATAGGTCGTACTCCACGGTTAGTTCATTTCAAAGTATTCCTCCCCTTGCTTCGGCTTGGAATCCGTATCAGGGGTTATCAACTCCTTACAATCCTTTAGGAGGAAACTTTGCTGGTTATGGAGGCTATACGGCCGGAGTTGGTCAAACTCCGAATTTTGCTGGATCACAAGGCTTGCCTTTTGGTTCAGCTGGTTCTACTGGTTACTTCGGGCAGCCTGGTGCCTCCCAAATTCCAGGACAATCTTTTCAGAACTTTGGGAGTTCTACCCAGTCTGGGTGGAATCCCCAAGGTCCTCCTAGGCTTCCATTTCTGGCAACGTTGAACTTTCCAGATCTCACTAAGTTAACAAATGACCTAATCAAGTACAATCCGGCCTGGCCTCCGGTCCCAACCAAACTCCCTTCGGACATTCCAAAATTCGAAGGGAAGAGTGGTGAAGACCCAGGCGACCATGTAACCACATTCCATTTGTGGTGCTCATCTAACTCCCTTATCGATGACTCGATTAGGTTGAGACTCTTTCAGCGCACCTTGACTGGTAATGCGGCCAAATGGTATATAGAGTTGCCAGGGGCAGCTTTACATCTTTCGCTGACTTAGCCAATATTTTCTTAAATCACTTCCAGTTGCCTATTCGCTATGATGCCGAAACTGAACTTCTGGCCACCTTTCGTCAGGATAAGGCAACTCACATTTCTGACCATATTCAGGAATGGAGATGGAGAAAGAGGCTCATTAAAGCTGAAATCCCTCCGGAGTACCGTCTCGAGTGGTTTTTGAAATCTTTACAACCCGAGATCTCCAAGGATGTCTCCATGTCTGGGGTCTATTCTGAGGAGCAAGCCATTTTTAGGGCCCAAAAATTAGAAATGATCTACTCTCAGTCTGGGATCCTACAAAAATACTTTCCAGATGCTCCTAGATCTAAGGTTGACATAGCTAAGTCGAAGCCAGGTCCACACGCGGATGGTATCATTGGGTTAGTAGACACAACTACAGTGAACTTGTTGAATCAATTGCAGCAGTTGTCCTTGCAAACTACTTCTAACAACCAAGTCACATCGTCTAATCCCCCCACTTCCCAAACTTCTTCAATTAATGTCGTCTAATCTGATAACCCCAAAGGAAATCAAAATTCCAATGGGAAAAAGAAAGGATGAGGTAAGAAAAAGAACCAAGATGGGAAGCCTGATGCAAATAAATCCGGCAACAATGCCGGTGGTGGTAGAAATGAGTCGAGAAAGAAAGTCAAGTTTCCATGCAAGTTGTGCAGTGGATACCATCTAACTCATCTCTGCCCTAATATTGAAGACGCTCAGTGCTTCTTAGGACAGCAAGGGACTTCTAGTTCTCAAGCTGTGTTAACCAACTCGTTTCCCCAAGGGCAGCAACTTCTTGCTGGCGCGAGTTCAAACCCTGGAACCTCTGTAGGGGGCAACCAGGAAGGGGAAAAATCGTCAAATGTTTTCATTATGGGTTATAACGTCCATGTGGCTACTCAGTCACGTGATTATGGTGAAGCCGAAACTTCCAAGGACAAGACTGTTCCCGAAAGTACTGACCTTCATATTGAGCGAACCCCTGTCGAGACTATACCACAGATACCGAAAGGTTCAGCTAAACGCGCGACTATTAATCCTAATGCTAGGGCCACCCAGAATTACTCCTTTGTGGAGGATCTGGCTTAGAATCCGTGCGCCATGTCCGCTTTAGAGGTTCTCCAGTCGTGTCCGACTCAGAGAAGTGCTTTACTCTCCACGATTGGAGCAGTCGATCTAGCTAACTCTTTAGTGCTCACTTTTGTCATGTTAAATGTCAAAAAGCGACTCCCTCATCATATGGCTTTCCAAATAAAGTCTACATATTGGAAAATTAATATTTTTCGCACCGTTATAGATGAAGGGGCTTCCACATGCGTCATGTCGATGTCATGCTAGAAGGCTATTGGATCACCTTCGGTTGTTCCTTCACCCACCGTCTTGATTGCATTTGATGGTCATTCTCATAAGCCGCATGGGATTATCCCGACCTTTCCTATATGTGTTGGGGGAAAGGTCGTCAATATTGAAGTAGAGGTCATAGACTCTAACCTAGACTATAATATCCTATTAGGAAGGAACTGGGTATACGAAATGGATGTCGTTGTTTCGACTCTGTTTCGTGTCATTTGTTTTCCTCATGAGGGGAAAATCGCTAAGGTTGATCAATTGGACTATTGTCCAGTCGATCCTCAGGCAAGATCTGACTCTACTATCCCTTTAGTGGATAACCCTCGCCCGCCGACTGAGAATTTAGGAGTAGGGATGTATTCCTCATTGATGGGTACATTTGATCTTCCCTCTCCTTTCGCTAAAATCAATGCTATTTCATCATCTAAGGAGTCTCCTCGAGAAGAGTTCTTCCGAACTCATTATTTTTCAGACCCTTGGACCTTGCCTTCACCTACGACCACATTAGTTGAAGGAAAAGTAAATGGAATAACATTCCCTATATCTGCAGCTGAGCTTAGATATCAGTCTATCGTAGACTCTGCAGACAACCACTCTACTCCTTTTTCCGAAGAGGAGTTAGATGGTCATGTGGCCCCGGCTTGGAGCCTCGATTCTACCTCTGCCTTGGACTTCTTAGATTCGGTTTTACCTTCTGAAGAAGCAATCCTCGAAGTAATGATGGGTATATATCGACCTTGGGAAGACTTACACCATCGTTCATACTTTCTTCCTCCATTGCAGGAAGTAGAATCTAGATTCTCCGAGCTCCTCACTAGTGATTTTTGTACGGTGTCAAACCCTTTGGCTCCAGCACACCTTCGTGCCGAAGGAAATATGTTGGTAATTTCAAAAAAGATACCTATAAACATCTCTAGGGACCCTAACATCATCGAGAATATCTTCATTGGAATTGAGTGTTCCCCTGAAGAAATTCAAATTTACACCGACCTATTTAAGGAATTTCGTGATGTATTTGCTTGGTCTTATGACGAAATTCCTGGCAATGATCCTTCTATAGTTCAACATGAGATCAAGACGTATGAAAACGCGAAACCGGTTCATCAAAGGCTTCGGCCGGTTAACCCTAGGAAAGCAGCAGCTATCAAAATTGAGGTTGAGAAGCTGCTAAGGGCAGGTTTTATATACCCTGTTCCTCTTACTGATTGGGTTTCTAATCCAGTCCCCGTGGATAAAAAGCAAGGAACAATTCGAGTATGCATCGATTTTAGGGACCTAAACAAGGCTTGTCCGAAAGATAATTACCCCACGCCATTCATTGATCAGATTATTGACGAGTGTGCGGGTAATGAAATTTTTTCCTTCATGGATGGTTTTTCGGGTTATAATCAAATTTCTATCCGTCCTGAAGATCAACATAAGACAGCTTTTATATGTCCCTGGGGTACCTTTGCATATAGAAAGATGCCTTTTGGTCCGAAAAATGCTGGAGCCACTTTTCAGCGGGCCATGTCATATGCTTTCCACAACATCAAACATGTCATTGAGGCATACTTGGATGATCTCGCTGCTCGTTCTCGAAAGAGAACTGATCATCCTAGTCATCTTCGATTGGTTTTTGAACGATGTCGTTTTTATAAAATCCGGTTGAATCTCAACAAGTGCGTTTTTGCGGTTACGTCCGGTCAGTTGTTAGGGTTCATCGTGTCCAATGAAGGGATTCAGGTTGATCCCTTCAAGGTTGAGGCAATAGTTCAGTTGCCTCCCCCGTCCTCAATTCAACAACTTCAAAGTCTTCAAGGGAAGGCTAATTTCTTAAGACGATTTATAGCAAACTATGCCGAGATCACTAAAGGGCTTATGCGTTTGCTACGGAAAGGAGTTCCATTTGTGTGGGATGACTTTGCGCAGCGGTCATTTGATGCTTTGAAAAAGGCATTAGTCTCTACCCTGCTTTTGAGTCCACCGGATTATGGCAGAGACTTCCTTTTATATCTCGCTGCAGCAGAATCAACCATTGGTATGGTTCTTGTTCAAGAAGACGATGCTCTCGCCGAGCATGTGATTTATTATTTGAGCCAAGGCTTAATAGGTCCTAAACTTCGCTATTCTCCGGTTGAGAAGTTGGCCTTGGCAGCTGTCCACGCTGTCCAGAGGCTCCATCATTATATCCTGCTACGTAAAACTTTTGTCTTAGCGGTGGTTAATCCATTTCAATTTGTCCTTAGTAGGTGAGTGATTGGGGGCAAATATAATAGATGGATAGTCATTTTGCAAGAATTGGATCTTGAGTTCTTGTCTTCCAAGTCTAAGAAATCCATGGTTTTCGCGGAGTTGATTTCTAAACTACCCTGTGCAGAGGATACTGTTTATGAGGAAAGTTTTCCCGACGAACATTTATTCCTCATCGCTTCACTCGACCCTTGGTATGGAGATATCATTTTCTATCTCCAGACTTCGAAGTTTCCCTCTACTTTCTCCAAGGATGAACGCCGAAAATTACGTCACCTGGCTAAAAGGTATGTTATCATTGGTGACACATTATACCATCGAGGGGTTGATTCAATCCTTCGACGCTGTTTAACCTTAGAGGAAGCAGAGTTTGTGCTCAATGACTGCCACAGTGGAGCTTGTGGTGGTCATCTATCAGGGCTTGCTACAGCCCAGCGCATCTTACGTGCCGGCTATTTTTGGCCTTCACTCTTTAAATACTGTGTGGAAGCGGTCAAATGCTGTCACCCTTGTCAAATTTTTACTCGAAAGATGCGCGCGCATCCAGCTCCTCCTTTTCCCGTTGTCACCATTGGTCCCTTTACTAAGTGGGGTATTGATTTTACAACTTGTAATTTGCCTTCAGTGGCAAATCACAAGTACATTATCGTGGCTGTGGACTACTTTACGAAGTGGGCTGAGGCCATGCCTACTTATAAGAATGATAGTGACATGGCAGCATTGTTTCTTTTCAATCAGTTTATCTCAAGATTCGGTATCCCAAGAGAGATTGTCACTGACCATGGCAGTCATTTCCAGAATCAACTGATGTTCGAATTGGCTCTTAAATTAGGTTTCCGCGAGGAGCATTCGTCCCCTTATTATCCTCAGGCCAATGGATAGGTCGAGGCAGTCAATAAAACTCTTAAGACGATACTCCAACGGACGATCGATAAAAATCGGTCCAATTGGAACATTATGTTGTATTCGGCTCTTTGGGCATACCGAACCTCCATCAAAACAGTTACTGGTTTTACACCTTTTCAGTTGGTTTATGGGATGGAATCTATCTTTCCGGTTGAATGTGAAATTCCATCTCTTAAGTTAGCTGTTGAGCGCCTTCCTGAGACTTCGAGTCTCGAAGAGCGCCTAATTCATTTGGAACACCTCGATGAGCAGCGTCGAGATGCCGCCACGGTGAATGAGGCTCATAAGAAAAGGGTTAAAACACAGTATGATAAGTCTGTCCGTCCTCGAGTCTTTGCTGAAGGTGACCTTGTCTTGGTCTATGACCAAGATAAAGACACCTTGGGGGCAGGCAAATTTAAGCCTATGTGGTACGGTCCTTTCATTATTAAACGAGTTTTAGAAAAAGGGTCGTATGAGTTAATCGACTTTGAAGGAAACAAACTGGCGGAGCCCCGAAACGGGCTCTACCTAAAGAAGTACTTTGCTTAGTTTTGGCCAGGCAATGGCTTCTTTGTACTTTATGTATATTTGTACATATATCGTCGAGAGTTTTCTGATATCAGCACTTTTTGGTCTGCTGTGGCAGGTGTTGATGGATGATTTGGTCTATTTTGGGTTCGCCGATGGTGCTAGTCGGCACACTCGGAATCTTGCTTCCGCAGCTTGGGTACTTTATTATCCAACTGGTCAATTGATGGCATCAAGAGGCGTATGTATCAGTCCTGCTTCAAACAATATGGCCGAGTATACTGTTGTTATTAATTTATTATCCGAGGCAATCTCTCATGGGATCGACTCGTTGGTAGTGTACCTTGATTCTCAATTGATAGTGTCTCAATTAAATAACATTTATCGGATACGGGATCCATCTTTATATCGCCAGTATTTAAGGGTGAGGTTGTTGCAAAGATCATTTACTTATATTAATTATTTGCACATTCCAAGATCTCATAATTGGTTAGCTGATTCTATCGCTAATCAGGCATTAGACTGGCACATCAATCATTCATCATAATAAAATCAAGCATCAAAAAGTCAATCTGTATATCTATATATATATATATATATATATATATATATATATATATATATATATATATATATATATATATCTATATATATATATATATATATATATATATATATATATATATCTTGTAAGGCGTCTCGAGTGTACATATGTGTGTCCAAAAAATATACAAATTTGGGACTCAAATTCCCATAATCATGTCCGGCATATCTAATGCCTCGGCTCAGGATGAGCGTCTAAGTATGTAACTATAGCATTGGCCACACGCCGAAAAATGCGAACCAAATCACGTGGCATGCCAACCACATGACACTGCATATCCTCAGGAAGGTCCTCTATGACGGCCATCGGTACTCGGCAGCTCAGTCTCGCTAAGTGTCGTTGGACGTTGTTTAGAGTTTGTTCTGTATCAGCAGTCGCCTCTTCGGCTCCTCGGCCACGCCGTCCATGCCGCGGGAATCCATCTGGTCGTACCGGCCCGATGTCTGGAACATGATCATCATATCAGTCATTTGAATCTCATCAAAAATATTTTTCAAAATTCATCATTATATTTGAAAAATCCAAAAAATTATAAAATCAAAAAATCTTACCAATCTCGCCCCATGCTGCGTTCGGTGGTAACGCTAGATCAGGATCTCCTCGGAAATCCAGCCCAGCATAGGGGTAGTCATCCACGGCGATGATCTGCTGATCCCACCAGGTGAAGAAGTCATCGTTGAAGGCAGTCCTTGGGACCTCCCCACCCCCAAACATTTCATCAGATCAGCCCACCGGCCCATGCGTGGATCGCGTGGGGTGCTGATGGAAACTACTACCCTAGGGCGGAGTGTGGGAACCTTCTCGAAAAAGAAAGTACACAAGATGCTCCCATATCCAAAGTTTTTAGTCTGACCCCTCTTGATAGAAGTGAGCTGGCTCTTCATGTTGGCCAGAAGAGGAGTACACCAGTCGAACACAGTAGTGAGACAGTCAACTGCCACGCTCATGTTTTGCCGTGAAGCCTGATGTAGAGAGGATGATCCGTTCACTCGAGCCATGGTGAACAGGATTATCCTAAGTGATAAACTCGCCACATGTGTGATGGAAATCTGGCTCCCAACTTTTTTGGGATGTCCCGGGCAGTATATCTGTACATAGTCCTCTATCGAGAGGCTACTCCGTGTCCTACCCCGGGACTGTACTACCTCTCCCCTTCGGGAAAGGCCCATGATAAAATAGATATCCTCCACTTCTACCCTGAGCAGCATCTGATCGATCATAAAGGCTTCCTCATCGACATCCCAATAATCAATGAGCATCTCAAGCAGGTGCGTGTTCGCTTTCATATTTGGCAATTTGAAAAATTTAAGCAAACCGCATCCCCATAATGCATCTAATGCTTCTGGAATGTTCATAACTTCATTGTCTACCGCTACGTGCTCTCTTTCACACCACGTGATAGGCATCCTGAGAAAAAATCGATTTAAAACCGTTAGTTTTTGTTTAAAAATGATTCGCGGCGTATACGCGGGTCCCTGTGCACACAGTAGCGTATAGGGCCTGCATGTACGTGGGTTCAATATTACCAACCCGCGTATACGCCGCGGGGAAATTTTTGACAAAAGTTCAACGGTGAAACATCAATCAAAAATCTTAAAACCTGTCACAATCAATTGCAAGCTAAGTATAAGAGTTACCTGGAGGTTTTTGATGAATTTGAACGGTTGAATCTGGTTGTGGGAAGTTTGCTCCTTTTGCTCCAAAACCTTTGCTCTCAAACTCAAATGGTAAAAATGGTGAGTCAAAAATGCTTTTTATAAGTTTTGAAAATGCAAAATTTTTTCAAAATTTTATTTTGTTTGGCCTTATGTGCCTTTTAACTTGGGAGCTTGGAATGTCGAGATTGGTTTATTTTTCAGGACATTTTAGACGTTTTTCGACAGTTTCGAGATGGTTCCATAACTGCTGATCCATCATGGCAGGTATCGTTTTCTCACTGGCATATAGGTTAGGGACATCATTTTTCCGTTGCATTATGCATACTAGCCTCCATTTGCCGATACATCTGCCATAGGGTCGATTCCATCGTGTTATGGTTCGTAAGCCATCTTCACTCGCCGATTCTTTAAATCATGACACGATGGTAGAACCATCCTTTACATGGGAATCCTAGTTAGCACCTCACTGACATTTGTTGCCCATGCTGCTCCGACTTGAGTAGGCTCGGGAGTCCTCTGTAGTCCCGCCATGACTTATGCGTTGAAGACTCATTCCTCTTAGCTTCTCTACTTTGTTCTGGCCTTATACCCTAGAGGCTCCTTTGTGTTGAGTTGTACTACTGCATTTGCATGTTGACCACTTGCACCTTTTGGCCTAGAGCCGGCTTCACTTGGACTCGTGTTTAAGCCAACTTTTGACCATGACGTCTGCAAAATCAACCTTGCATACCTTTGACTTCTGTAGCTTGACACACCTTGACCCGTGGAAGGAACATACCTTTGAGTGTCACTGACCAGTTTTCACCTCCCTGCATTGAGCATAGGAACGTTCCTTTCCCAGGAACTAGATCATATGTTTCACCGACACTCGTTCTTTCCACTGTACCATAGCATTCTTTTATTCTTTTTCTAACTTAACAGAAAAAGACAAAAAAATTAAATATTCCAAAAAGAGTGGGAACGGGACATTATTTCCATTTATTGTTGGCAGCTAGAGTCAGTCGTGTCGCCCTTGAACAAAGCACTCAAAACAAAGTCTCCTCCGCATGGGTGGGATTTAGTTTGACTTAGGTACGCCATAACCTTGTTATTGAGTCAGTTCTCCCCCGATTGGTTATCTCTTCCAATCATATGGAGGGTTCGTTCGTGCCTCCTGCATGGCGAACTTATATAGAGTCATCATATGCTGCCACATAGTCACATTGAGTCGTGCTTTTGTTCAAGGGAAGTTAGCCTGAGTCGGCCTCTCTGCGGTGTCTCTTGACTCATTTTTCAGTCGGCCATCCCTGGTTGTCAGTGTCATGTCTATTATGACATCAGTTATATTAGTCCTTTACTCCTGCCGGTTAGAGAAGGTCCCCATTGACTTCTTGCTGGCAGGTCTTATCCTTTTTGACGACAACACCTTGCTCTGAGGACAGGCCTAGAGCCGCACCCTGGCCCTATTTTCATTATTGATAGGTCACCTTGTGCTCAGCATCGATTGGTATCATGGGTCTTTGACTGAGTGGTTTCCCTTGTGTTCGACGTCAGCTTACATTATCACACATTGGGATTCATGCAGTACCTTGGTTTCCATTTGACCCTATTGGTGGATACCTCGCCTCTGTGTCAGCTTTCATTATTGGTTGGTTCAGAGGGTTTCTGCCGTGCGCTAGCCACATCTTGTGTATGCTGGAAACGTACTTCAGTTGGGTTACTACATCTTTTTCATCTGATTCCTTCCACATTATTGGCCTAAGGGTTACACTCTTGCTAGATTGATGAAGGATGCCTTAATGCCTTCCTTCTAGCGGATCTTTCCCTATCGACTCCGACTCATTGCTCTGGGGCAAAGATCTAGAGTCCATTTGGCAGTACCTTGGGGTTTGCAGTCATTAGTGGCAGATCCTTCGCTATCGACATTGGGAAACCATCATTGTCTCCTGATCGATAGATTCTTACAGGTGTTTGACTCCAGCTCATCTATTCACACTTGTTAGATTGTACTAGGTACCTTGACGCTCATTATCATTATCGATGAGTAGTCTCGCATTTGTTAACGGTATACATCAATGACCGGTAATCAAACGATTTCTCACATGGTAGACTTCAGATCATTTATTCCCATGGTGTAGAAATGTACCACGACGGTCGGTGAAGACCTCAGGTTGTATCAGCATTCATTGGTTCACTTGATAGTTGCTCTTGTTGCTGCTAGTTGATACCACTCCACTTTATATGTTGCAGTCAGTCATGGTGACATTCTATATGCTGGCACCTGAGTTTGCAGTGTAGTACCATCCTATTCCATCATGTTCCGTTGGTACCTTTTGGGATTAGTCTTTGATATTAGTGATCCGTTGCATCTTTCAACATCATTGACAGTCTTATATGTGATATTCATACATGTACTTGTTCATTATGATCAGATGATCCGTTATGTATCTTTCAGTCATTTATACTTGTATACTTAGTGGATCCGCTTGTACTTGACATGCAGACATGCTTTACTTTTTCTGAGCATGGGTATGCCCGCCTCAGACAATGTTTCTTTCTGATCTCCTTTGGTGGCTTGGCAAGCTGAATTCTGGTGAAGTCCTCCTCGGTTTTTGACAGACTTCCTTTCCATGTACTCGCATAATATATTTCAGCCATCATGTACCCCTTCTGACCTCATATATTAGGGGGCATCTGTTATAGCTCCAAATCTCACTCTTATGGTTTGTGATGTTGTACTCATGGCCTAGGGCAACCCCTCCTTCCATACCTGGTCCTAAAATTTAAAAAACTGTGTTTTATCCATTATACACGACATTGCCCTGAGTTAAACGCGTGTATACACGGGTCTGTGTATATCCAACCCGCATGTATGTATTAAAACACTTAAAAAAAATATAAAACTCCTTATTTTCGGGCGGAGATCGCGGGTTTTACCTGCTGATCAGCTGTTAGTGCCTGTGGCCCAACTGTTCCCAACCAACTCCTAACTAAAAAACTACTTTGGAGATGGTATAAAAAGACCTCAAAGGGAAGGCCTAAGGGAGGAGAGAAGAGAGAGAAAGGTTATTATGCTGAGACTTTTCCCTTGACCAGGTCTGAAGTCCCTTGTGCCTTCTGCACTTCCCCCATTTTGTACAGGCAACCTTTGTTTCCTTGTGTGTTGATGTTCATCCACCATTTATGACATCATGGAGAGAGTCATGGAAGGAGTTTGTTAGAGGCTTGAGGCTGGAATGGATCCGGAAGGAAGCTTTGCTTGGAGCCTGCTGAAGGTGACTTAGGTGAAAATATTCCTTTTTATGTACTTTATTTGTCTATAATAAAAGAAACACATGTCCTGGTTCCCGAAATGAATCTTCTTTATGTTAATGATATTCATGTTTAGAATTCATATTTAAATGGTTGTTTGGATTTCATAACTAACTACCTTTCTTTATAACATAAAGATGGTTTCTTTATAGGTTTTTGTCCATGTACTGTTGTGTTCTTTGAATTGTTTGTTTTGCAGGACAAAAGAGAAGAAGGGAACTTCAAGAAGGGTTTGGACCCTAAGGGCCTTCTCAAAAGTAGGACCAAAGGTACATAACCTTATCATAGAATTTGCTTGCAATAGCATAATGGCTGTGTGAATGCATGTTTCTTTGAATAGATAACTTTCAGTCTGCTAGGGTTTCAACCCAAAAAGCCCTAGGGGAATGTTTCCCTCTATCAATGGCAAAGTCATTCAGGATTTGTTTGTAGGCTAGAGCTTCTTTGACTGTGGGGATTCCCTGTAACATGGTATCATCTACAAATTGTTGATGAGTCAGTGCCTGACCATTCTCAGTTAGTTGAAGGCCCTTAATCTTACCTGTTACTTTAGCATGCTTGATAGACCGACCAAGTCCTTCCATCATGAGGATGAAAAGAAAGGGAGAGAGTGGGTCTCCCTGCCTGAGGCCTCTTGAAGGAATAAAAATCTCAAAGGGAGAGCCATTAACCAATATTGAAAAGCTGGAGGAAGTCATCAGGGCCATAACCCATCTGACCCAGTTATGATCAAATCCAAAAGCAATAAGAACTTTCTTGATATAGGTCCAGTTCACCTTATCATAAGCTTTGGCTATGTCCAGTTGCATGATCATTCCAGCCTGCCTCTTGCTAGTTAACGAGTGAACCACCTCATGAGCTTGAATGATGTTATTTAGAATTTGTCTGCCTTCCACATAACCGGATTGTTCCCCTGAAACTAGAGTAGGAAGTAGAGGTTTGAGTCTGTTGGCCACTACCTTGGATATTATCTTGTATACCACATTGCATAAAGCTATGGGTCTATACTTATCAGGTGTTTGAGCGATGTCCTGTTTAGGGATCAGGGAGATGAAGGAGGTATTGAGCACTTTCAAAATAGTTTTATTCAACCTGGAATCCTCCACTACATTCAAAATATCCTGTTTAAAAATATTCCAACAATATTTAAAGAAATCCACATTGAAACCATCTAGGCCTAGTGCTTTTCCATTTTGCATATCTTTGAGGACCTCCCTGACCTCCTCTTCAGTTACTAGTCTGTTAAGGTTGAAATTGTCCTCTCTAGACACCAACTTAGGTATATGTCTAGTTAAGTCCCTGATGAAATGCTCTCTGTCTGAATTGTTTTCCTGAGTTATGCCTCGGAAGTGCTGAACTAACACAACTTCTATATCCTCATGGGAGATATGAAGCTCCCCATCCTCATCCTTGATCGAAGAGATTCTGTTGTGAGCTCTATTTGCCATGGTGGATCTGTGGAAAAATCTAGTGTTACGCTCTCCTTCTTTTAGCCATTGAACTCTAGATTTTTGTCTCCAAAATATTTCCTCTTGTTTACACAAATTCTCCCATTCTTGATGATGTTTATCAACTTGATCACTTTTGACTTTATCAAAGCCTTCCGTGATTAGGGCTTGGTTGAGTTCCTGCATTTTGTTTTCAACAGATTTTTTTCCCACAAAAATGTTGCCAAAATCATTCTTGTTCCAATCTTTAAGCTTGAGCTTGATGTGCTTTAATCTTTTGTGTAGAAGGAACATTCTTGTTCCCTGAATCTGCAAATCTTCTGACCACCATTTTTCAATATTGTTGATGAATTCTGGGTGGGAAAGCCAGATATTCTCAAATCTGAAAGGTCTATTCCTGGGAGTACCTATGCCCTTGATCTCTAGTTGAATTGGCCAGTGATCTGAGCCTCCAAAGGGGAGAACTCTCGCTATTATTTCCTTATCTATGAGCATAAGATCCTCTGAGATAATGAATCTATCTAACTTGGAGGCTACATGAGACTCTCCTCCTCTTTTATTATTCCAAGTAAAGAGGCCATTGTTTGTATCAGTATCAACTAGTTTCATATTATCTGTAAAGGTTTGAAATGCTAAAGAGTCTTTACTTAGAGCCCTGGTTCCCCCTTTTTTCTCCGAAAGTGATTTGATCATGTTGAAGTCCATGTTTGTCCCTGAGATCCACAAGGGAATCTAGAAACCTGAGTTTATCATCTATTCTTTGAGGGCCATAAACATTCGTGACCAGATAGGTATCCCTATCTCCTACAGGATGAATAATTACTGATAAATAATTCCTAGATGCCTCAACATCTATTATACCAATTTTTTGGGGGTTCCAAAGAGTGAGTATGCCCCCTGCTGTATTCTCTGCTTTGACTTCTAGAAACTCAAATCTACTGAGCCATTTGCTATGAATTTTTCTTAACTTGTGAATGGAACATTTCATTTCCTGGATGAAGATTATATCCGACGTTGCTTGTTTCATTCTATTACTAAGCATTCTCTGCTTTCTTTTACTACCTAGACCCCTGATATTCCAAGATGTGAACTTCATAATTAAAGATTTGTAAAGGAGTAGCTGGCTAGATCTTTCATCTTACCTGAATCTATCATTAGCTTTCCACATTCCATCAATAGCTCATTCTACTTTTTTCTACCTCTTTTCTTTCCTGGGTTTCTAGTTGCTAATCCAGGAGTTGTTTTCATCATTTTCACACCTTTGTTATCCTGCTTGTCAATGTTTTTTTCCTTCTCCAACTCCTTATCTTGAGTTTTCCATAAAAACAACTGCTATATTTTATTGAGATCTTCTTAAGGTAACGAATCTACCCCGCCCGTGGTTCCCTGTATCAAGAACCCTTCCAGATCTAGGTGTTCCCTGTCAAGAATCTCCTGTAGCTCGTGGTCCTCCAATTCCATTTCACTCTGGGTCATTTCCTGATCCATCTCCAGTTCTGCATCACTCATCATAGTCTCTTTCTGTTTATCAATATCCTGTGTTTGTTCACAGTTTTCTTCTTTCTCCTTCTCCCCAGGACTTTCTCCCATAGCTTGATCTTCTTTTGTTATCTCTTCATCCTCTTCAAGAACTTGGAACTTGTTCTCACTGACTCATTGCCCTTCATTTTGATGTTTCTTTGGGCCTCTTTTGTCGCTTTTTCCTCTGTTTACCACTTTGTGAAAGCTATCTGTGTCCTTCATTGTGTTAGCTTTGTTCTTGTTTTCTAATTTATTGAGAGGGTAGTCTCTGAATAGGTTCCCATGTTCATGGCATCTACAGAATCTAAATGGAATATGCTCATAGTCTGCTGTTTGCACCCATTCTTTGTCAAAAACTTCCAAGATTACCTCATTTGGAAGAGCTCTGGATAGATCCATTTCCACACATATCCTTACAAAGGAAGTATATTTTCCCCTTCTTGTGGCTTCAAAAGCTTTGACAAAATGACCTAATTTATTGCCTATGGCAGCTAACGATTCAGTTTTCTAGTAATCAAGAGGTAGAGAATAGAGCCTTACCCAGACCGGTACCGAAGTAAAAGTCTCACGCTCCGGGACAAAATTCATCATCCATGGCTGCATATAGAGGCTTGCTGCTACATAGAAGTAGGGCCCTCCTTCAAACACTCTGTCTTTGTCTTCAATATTTGTGAACACCACAGTGAAGAATCCCTTTGACCCAAGATGTAGGTCAATGCTTCCTTTAGGTTTCCAGTGGTATTTGATCCACATCTGTAAAGATTTTTCAGTGGGCCATAATCCCATGAATTTACAGATGATAGCATAAGTCCGCATGTGATCCCTGTGCGCCTACAGAGCAGGATCATTTAAAACTACTCTGGGTGTGATCTCAGCTTTGGGTTTACAAGGTCCCTTTTGTTTTTTGTCTTTTGTTCCTTGTTTTTTGTCTTCTTCCTCCTTGTCTTTTGTGCTATTATTTTCCTTAGTTTTGGTTCCATCTATCTCCTCTTCCATATTCCTTTTCCCTTCCTCAGCAATACCTTTGGCATTTTCTAGAGGTTTCTTGCCTCTATTGGCTACGGCCTCCTTATAGGAGGGAGTGGAACTCCCTCCTCTGTGTCCCTCCATGTAGATCAACCCCTGCAACAGTTTGAAACCCTAGCTGTTTGCCTTCCGTTCCGTCAATCCGAGGCACTCACCTTCAATCATCTTATGTATAAGAATACTTACAGTGGATCCATTTTCAAAATAAGGCCTCAAGTATGTACATACCCAAATTTGAAAAATGCATGTTAATAATAAGTAGGGTATGAGAAGTAAACTTCCCTTGAAAATATGGTGCCAAAAATTGTTGAAGTATGGAGTGAGGTTGCAAAAAAATGATGGAGTGAAACCAATCTTCAATATATCCCTTACTTTTCTGATTTCCCATAACTATCATATCATGAAGTTCTTGAGTTCTTAAAACGGCTTGTTGATGCACGCTAGAAGAAACCTCATTTTCTTTCATAACTTTGACAATTTTTGGATTTGAAACATTCCCAATCTCAATATAAGTTTTCTGCAATGGCGCATGTGAGATAGAATGGGTGGGAAGGGTAGGTAAATTTTGTAGTTCAACACTGTAAGCATGTTGTACTAGTTTATTATGATGAGGGTGTGGAATGAGTTGAGCAGGAAATTGTGTAGGGCATGGAGAATTTTGATGATGTGGTTGATTGGGTTGTGTGGATGATTTTGATGGGAAAGCAAGATGTTGTGGAAGAGTTGGTGAAGAATATGGATGATGTGTTTGTGCTACAAGATGTGGGAGAGTATTCATGTAATCATAAGATGAACCATGCCAAACTTGTAGACAAGATTGGTGGGGGTTATATTGAGATTGACATGGCTGCCCTAACACATGAGTATTCCATAATGGATTATGCAAGTAAGAAAATGGAGAGGAAGTGTTTTGAACCATACATGTAGGCCATGATTTCCATGGTTGTGAAATTGTTGCAGCTTCCCCATCTCTTTGATATGCTACTTCCATCCTAGATAAGGAAGAGTGAGTATCTATGGGATGCTCCTTTTGGCAATGAGGGAAAAACACTTCTTCAATTTCTTGATTTTTCTGAACCTGCAAAACATCCAATTTTGAATTTAGAGAGCTAATAAAATCAATTTTTAAATGTTCAAATAAATCATTGATTTCAACTCCTATATCTCCTGTTCTTGTAGTAGATTTGGAAAAGAAAGAAGAAACTTCTCTAGAATTCTTACCAGCCTTAAAGATTCCTCTTGAATACCTTATGCATAATTCACAAACATCATCATATGATAACTGAAAAACATCACCTTTTCCCATTAGATTTAAGAGTTCTAAAAATTCATCTTTGATTCCTTTAAGAATGAGTGTTTTTAAGATCTCTTTTTTCAAATGCTTATGCTTTGATTTTTGACAGTTGTAATAAAATCAATCTACATAGTCCTCCAAGCTTTCATCTTCCCTTTGTATAAAATTGAAAATATCTTCATCATCCTTGCAATAGTCTTGGTACTTCTTCAAGAATACGTTCTTCATGTCCTCCCATGTTTGGATGCAGTTCCCACCAAGGCTCATGAACCATCGGAGAGCTACTCCTTTTAGAGTAAGAGGAAACACTTTCAAACTTTGATCATTAGTACAATAATCATATCCTCTACAAAGTACTTCAAACTCAAATAAAAATGTATCTGGGTCTTTGTTTGCCAAACCGTGAAAATTTGGTAGAAACGATGGGGGAATTATGTGCATTTGTGTCACTCCTCTTACATCTTTGATAGGGAATTCAAAAGTAGAAATGTGAGCCATTTATTACCATAATAGAAGATGTTCTTCATGTGTTTCTTTGAGGATCCTCCTTCAAATGTTCCTGTCAATTGGTTAATGAAATGGGTGGTGCTTACATCACTACTTAAGTGAAATCATGAGATTTGTTTTTCAAAATTTCTACCCTTTTTTTTCTTAGTCATTCACACAGAAATTCAAACATTTATTTCTACTTTAATTCCTACGTAGTTTTACTGAAAAGTGGGCACATGAGCAAGAACTTTACTTACTCATACGCAGCTTCTTACCTTCCGTTTATAATACCTAGTTCTTGCGCAACAAACAAACATCAAACTTTTATTTCTACTTCAATTCGTATGCAATTGCGCTGAAAAGTGGGCGAGGGAGCAAGCACTTTACTTACTCGTACATAGGTTCTTACCTTCCGTTTTTAATACCCAATTCTTTCCCAACAACAAATATCAAACATACATCACTTCTATGAAATAGAAACACTCTCCCCAGCAACAGCGCCAAAATGTTGGGTGCATATAAGGTGTCTTTTAGAACTCCTAATTGCCTCACATTAATTATGAACCTGGGAAAGTCTTTTTGTTTCAAGAGTGTACACAATATGTGCAAGTGATGGAAATCGTTATATCTATAGAGAGTAATGCTTTAAGATAAATTATCAATTTTAATACAAGAGTAAACGGATCAAACCATAAATCTCAAGCTTCTAACTTCAAGGAAATTAACCTATTCAAGCATCAAAACAAAATCTTAATCTAAACCAAACTTAGTCTTAATCAAGAGATTCTAATTGCAATTACATCAACCGAGTGCACCGTAGCAATAATAGAGCTCTTTCAGCTGAATCTAAACTACTGCGTAGAAATAAAGCACCTGATCTAATCAATAACACTCTGTCCTTTAATTAACGAGAAATGATTCTTATCTCATAATTAATTCAATTCACGACATAAATGAATGAAATCAATTGACAGAATTAAGAATTAATGAAATGAATACACAAACTCTGCAGTGGTGAAAGTAAATCAATCGTAAAGTTGTAAAACAAAATAATTAAACTTACAGTAAAGGAAAAGTAAGAGTATAAAACAGGAAATAGCAGTGAAATCCACCAATGACCGGGCCCAAGCCGCCAACGAATAATACTTAACTAATTCAAAATATCGCAATGAACAACAACACAAATTACATATTATTCATCAGATCCAAATGTAGTTACAACATGATGTGTCCTTCAAAATCACGCTTTGTATATTAAAATTACAATTGAAGTAAAAAGGCGAGAAGTTTCCTCCTCTCTATTCTCTCCCTATTCTCCAATTCTCCCCATATTATCCTCCTCTCTTTGATCTCTGTTTTCATTTAAATACACAGAGAGCAAAGGGAAGTTACAACAAAGCTGATTACAAAATGATTTCCATTACAAATTTGGATTATACAAAACAAATTGATCAGCAAGATCATATTTGAAAGATATTTCCATCAACATTCAGCAGGAACAAGTCGAATTTGGTATTGCAACTGGAAGAATTTGGAAAACGGTCACAACAACAAATCTGAGAAAATTGTCTTCGAAGAACCTTCCATTTCTCTTAATACAGACCGAATTTTGGAAAACTTCCCATAAAAAAACTAATTCGATCCGTTCTGGACAAAACCCATGTTTCAGATTTTTCATATTCTCCTCCATTTGTCCGAAATGTCCAATGCAAAACCATCACTTCTTATTCCAACGAATTTCTAAGTTGAAATATTTAATTGTGAGTTGGAGATCAAATTTGCAATATGGAAAAGATCTTGGAGGCTAAAATCATGAGTGATGTTACAACAAATCCATTAATAAACCATCATTGGTAAAATCATGCATAATAATCATCAATTTATTAAAATTAAGGAGAAAAATAGTATTTATCCATAAGAGCATAAATAATTATAAAATGGAATTATATGATAAATTATGATAAATGACGTGATAAAGAATGGTAGAAATGGGTGAAATATGCATCAAAAAGTGATAATAATAATGACAAATTAGCGGCCCAACAATTTAGAGGAATCAATCCATGATCAAGATTAAAATATTTACCCATAATACATTTCACATCGACAAAATTTAAAGAACATTAACATTAACTAAACTAAAGTTAAATTAACTTGCAATTAATATTTTTAATTAGTTAAACATATATATATTTTTAAAAACAATTAACAATGTTATTTACCCTACTTTACCAAGGAAACCCTTAACTTGTAAATCATCTTTACTACTACTAAGAAAAATATAATAATATAAAGAATTATTATAAGAAGATATTTTAAGATAAACAAAACCATAAATATGACTCCAAAATAGTTAAATCTAAAGATAATTTTTTTTTTAATCTAAACATACATTCTTAATTTTTTTAATAAACAAAATAAAATTCCACTTCTCATATGCTTTGATAGCATTTAAATATACTCAAAATAATGAGTTCCATAATTAACATTTATGGATTGTGCCATTCCTAAGTGTTTATAGGAAAATTGTATTCAAACAAAAGGATTTCAATATATCACTTAAAATAATCACAACTTAAATTTACATACTCACAAATATTCCTTAGCCATCCATAAGGAACAAAACCTACTTACTTAGTATACTTTTTCTCCAAATAAAACTAATACATACATACATACATACATACATACATACATACATATATATATATATATATATATATATATATATATATATATATATAATTCCTAAACATAAAATAGATCAAATTTTCCAACCAAGATTCTTCATCTAGAACCTAGCAAGAGTGTTCAAACTTGGGCTTATTCATCGAAGCTTGGATGAAAATGGTTAGAAATATGACAATCCTTGTCTTCCAAAATATACCATTGAATGTGTATTATATGAGTTTAAGCTTTTGAAATATCATTAGCATAATGTTTCCTTATTTGAAAATATCATTAAAAAAAGGCAATTGAAAGCATTGCAAATTTATTAATCTTTCTTCGAAAAGGTTATACAATTTTTCTCTTTCATCCATTTTATCATATTTATTGAATCTTCAAAGGAAAATTTATGGATTTTTTTTTTCTTTTTAATAAATGGAAAAAAAATTAGTGTTAGATTCGTCAACTCAATAGAGTTATTAGCTCTTAGGCCCACTCTAACTTTAAAATTTAAACTATAACCTTCATGTTCATGCATATATACCTCACTTGTTATAAAAGTGTGCAAAGTGTTGAAAAGCTTAGTATTCTTGTTTTGTGCTCAAACTAAAGTAGGGGGGTCCCCTAATAAAATTACGGAATGTGATGTAGTTTATCTATATGTCACATGATTCTATGTTTCACATGAGCATTATTAAAACTTTATTTAGCACACATATTGTTTCAGTTTTGAGAAATTTTAGATTCCATTTTATAGTTGATGTCTCATATTACAATGTTAAATTACACATGTATCTTTATATTGTCACAAGAAATGCTAAAGGGGATTAACAAAAAATCCTTGATCATGTGTGCTGTTAGTTCCAGTCTTCACGATCTGTCACCAGGGATCAAAATCGGCTCTTACTATGTCTGGTTTTCAGAGATGTTTTGCACATGAGTTTCAGTGCAAATCATATCCTAAGTATGTTCATCAAAAGGAGCTCGGAAAAATATTTTCAACGGTATATCACAGTCCCATAACTAGCTCCCGGATTAGAAGATATGATCGAAATGAATGATTGATTCTTGGTTATGCATGTTTTGAGGTCAGTTGCTGCACACAGGGACAAGTTTACAATATAATCAGTTTGGACAAGAATTTTACAAAAGTGGAAGAGGCTTTTGTCCATCACATACCAAATAACAAAAAACTCCTTCAATTTATGCACAGGTATTACTATGTGGGAGATATGCAATGATATTTGAAGCCTACATTAAAACAAAACAAATTTTGAGTTATTTCATTGTTTTAGTCATTTTAGTACGGTGACATTTTACAATAGATGGCAAGTAATTTTGAGAAACCCAAAGATTTTTTTGTTAACCACAAGCCATATAACAAAAACCTCTTTCATTTTATTCACAGGTGCTGTAAATTTGGATATGTGACTAGATCTTTACAGCTCATTTTCACAGATTTAAATTTTTAATGATTTTCTGTTTTAGAGATGATTTTGTGGCACAGATTGCAAACAACTGGAAACAAATTTCCAAATTTGGAGAGTTTTTTCTCCAACATGACCTTATCTACAAAAACCTCTTTCAGTTTTGTAACAGGTGCTATGGTTTAGGAGATACGAGTTCATCTTCAACACCTATTTTCATAAATTTGGTCCAAGTTTAATGTAACTGATTCTATTTTGAAGAAGATGGTTGAGCTCAATTCCCTTAGTATAGGGATGAGAAAATGTATATATTTTATGAATTTCATAGTGTAGAGGTTTGATTTTGGCAGCAGAGAGGTTGCTTGGCATTGTGTAAATTTTTCTTGAATATCATTTTAATAAAGCAGTTTTCTGCCCTTTGGACCTGGGATCCATCACGGTGTTATTGTTCAGTATGTTTTTCATGTAACTCACTTATATATTTTGTTTTTTCTGCCTTGTTACAGCATTATCTAAGAGATGTGTTAGGAATTCATCCCCTATGATGCTCCTTTCATGATGATTTTGCTTTTAGATGTAATGGTTGTCTTTGCAGAATTCATCCTTTGCTAGATGCTCTGTTCAGCAACCTCATTATTCGCTTTCATCTAAAGTTGCTGCTACAAATCCATCCTTTATTTGATACCTGCAGGGCAATGGGCTTTCTCCGCTATGCTACTCACATTCACAATCTTTATCTGGCTGAACATGGTGCTTAATTTGCCCCAAGTTTACCGGTAGAAACTGGCATTGACTCCATAGCCCAATCACCCTTTCTCTTGTTGTTTTGACCCAAAATTGTCAAACAAAATCCCTGCAGTCCATACCTAGACTAAAATCCATATTTTTTCAGTCATCTTGACTGAAATTCACAAGGAGAGAGCCCTCTCCCGGCCTGGTAGGGCTAGCTCCCAGGTTAAGCTCGGTTTGTGGTTATCCTAAGATTGCCTCTCTTCAGCCTGAGGTCAATCTATGCTCTAACATGTGCTAGAACAAAATGATTGCAATAGGGTTTGAGTTTCTTGATAAATCTTATATTGAATGTGCATTATCTTCGTTAATGTAATGCAACTAAATAATGTGTTATGTATTTAAAAAATTTTCAGTGACATCACTTTGCTGTAATAACCATATAGATAGATTGTGATCACACTTGGATGAGGGTAAGAAAGTCTATATATAAGTTTTCATCATAAAAATATTATGGATGTTGGCATATTTCACATTGATGTCACATGTACTTCTTAACTAGGATTGAATGAAATGATAAACTCATTTCTTCACCTGCTATTATTGAGAGGCATTATTTATTGTTTGAATTTATATAGTGATGTACAAATCTATCTGAAGACCCATTAGGCTATATAACATGAATTCTTTAGTACAAAGGCCAAGCTAATTTCTAGACTACCTATTAAGAAATAAGACTTTGGAACAATTCAATGCACAAATGTCCAGAACTGTAAGGTCTCACCTTACAAACCATTAGTATTATACTAAGGCTGACTCAAAATGTGATACTATTTTATTATATATATATATATATATATATATATATATATATTATTGGTATTCTTTATACTACACACTAATTTGTACTAACTAACTAACCCATGGTAATTTTAATCTTCTCATCAAAGCTAGAGGGTCATGGCTAGTCAAGATCCAAAACTTACAAAAATATGATTTAAATGATAGAGTCTTTAGTGGGATAAATAATATCAATATTTACAAACCACAATTTCCAATAAGCTAATTGCTCATTCTATTGCAATTTAATGTGTTTAATAGTAACTAAATTGATTTTGTTCTAAATAACATGCCTATGAATTCTTTGTTAAAAAAAGGGAAAGAAAAAAAAAAGATAATTCAACTTATAAAGGAGTGGTTTCCAATGATTATGAATTCATATGTGAGCTAACATTACAACAATTCACTTACCCAAATTTGACTTCCATGGATTTTTAATTCAATGGAATCATCATGCTTATTCATTGAGATATTTACCTAAACACCTTGGTTGCAAATCCTAAATTCACTTAGTCATATTTACAGACAATTCATAGATGTAATTAGCTAAAACCATTGAATCATTATGTAAAACAGTTTGCAAGCATGAAATGTACAACCATTGAGGCATTTTTTCAAACACTTACAACCATAAAAAAAAGTCACAAAACAAGTTGCTAACTATTAAACTATCAAACAAGAAATCACAAGTTATTTAAACTATCAATGTATTAGCCATTGAGACTTTAAAACAATAATTCCAAGTTTATAAAATAGGTTGGTTTCATAAATATATATTACGAGGTAAATCACATCTAAAAAAAAAAGCAAAACAAACCACTAGGCAGGAACAACAAAGCTGCAAAATATACTATATTAGAGAACCAGATTCTGGAACTCTGTTGTATGAAATCAATATTGGGGTGATATGGCCTTAAGTTATAGATACCCCTTGATGTTAAGATGAAATGAAATAGAAATGCCTAGAAACAAGATTCTTTAAAACCACAACCAAAATCAAATTCCTACTGTCTCATTTATTAGTTCTGTCAAACATATAATGTGCAAAGTTATCTAAAGCTGTAAAATGAGAAGGAAAAACCAATTTATGCTAGTAATATGTTTTTATAAAACTCATGGCAGCTTGAATACTTCAGCCATTAAGACATGTTGTCAATCAACTAGCAACGAAACTGTAAAAAAAAGACTTACATAAAATGAACTACATTTATTTAAAAATTTATTCAACATTTAGTAAGCATTTGATATACATCTAAGTTTCAGTCAACAACCAAATAAGAAAACCCATGTAATGAACTATAAAAAAAACATAATATAATGTTGTCAACATACCTGGCAGTGAATTTATACAACTCCAAAAATATGGGAGTATGCTCAATTTCCAACGAGAGTATGCTCCAACTCCAATATCCTCACCAACTCACTGTGAACCACCCGGTTTTCCGCCAAACCATATCCACGAAGAACTTCTCCTGCTGGAACCCCCGAGTTGCAAAGTCTCACAAGCAGTACCAAAAGATAACAGTAGAGAGATTTGAACTAAGGAAGAAAATTTTCACTTCCTCTCAATACCACTCATGTCCAACCTCGATAGATAGAGCTCTTATAATTTTAGTAACAATTTCAGATTTATTTTGGAAGCAATTGGCTACTCTCCATATCTCTCCCTCTCATCATCTTCCTCAACTCTCTTCCACTCTTGGCATGATAATACACACGCATTTGAGAATACATGAGACTCATATATAGGAGGAGCAACCAATTCTTGTCATAAAGGAGGAGTAATGTGCATGCATTGTATTCCATTTAGAGGAGTGTAACTTATGCCATTAAGGAGAGGTATGCATGACTTAGTTAAGTTAAGTGTAACAGATGCATTAAAGGGAGCATAAGAGGAATATTCTATGACATATTTTTAATGAGCGAAAAGGAATATGCCATTCTTTGATGAGTGCACAAAACAGAGTGTAATCTATTATTTAAAAGAGAGAGAGAGAGAGAGTTACATAGAGCCATGAGAGTCATGAAGGAGAGAGTTGTGAAGTGATTGAGGAGATGAAGTTGACTTGTAATTCCTTTTTAATAATAATATCATAGTCTCATAAAAGATAATAATAATATTAATAATATTGAGTATTCACTCAAGACTGAACTATTAGGATTGATTAATGATAATTTAAGTGGTTTTCCTTCAACTATGCTTGATTACTAATTTATGCAAGGTGATTTACTATTTTTGAAAACTCATGCGTGAGATGCTAGACATGACTTTCTATTTTTATAAAGTCATTCCAGAATTGTGAGAATAAAATTTTATTTAATGAAATTCATCCATGAGTTGTCGATTTTCAACATCCATGAGTGGTATTTTTCTTCTGGATAATAGGGATTCTATACCCGTATTTCATGCATCTTCGTGTCTTAGTAGATTGAGGACTCCGCACCCTCATCTACTCCAAAGATCCAAGATTCAACAACTTGATCTTTTTAAATATTCAGGACTTTGCACCTTAAATATAAAAGAATCCACGTCTTTATCTTTCTTGGATTTGGGACTCCATGCCCTAATTTCCATGCATTATCGTCTACTGTGCTTTGAAACTCCATGTTTCTCCTTATGTTACTGATAGTGAGATTTTACCCATCTAATGGCTTGCTAGTAAGACCTTGTTCAAAGACCTGCACACATTACAATCTCATAGATCAAAGGAATCAAATGAATTCCATAATGAAATTAACTTAATCACATTTTACCAAGAATGGTGCATGACTTCCACAGTCATTTTGGTTTTGAGGAAATAACTTCCACACTCATTCATAACTGAACATCCTTGTTGGAAAGTGACGAGGTCCTCTACGACATCCTGCTTAGTATAATATTAGACATATATAATTACACAAATAACATATCATTCATAAATCATAATTAACCATCTATTCCACATAACCATGAGCAACCATGGGTCTATGTGCCTCAATCTTGGATCAGTATCCATGTTATACACCTACTTAATAAATAAGATGCACAAAGACAAACATATTTATAACATTTACTTAACCAAAACCATCTAATACAGTTAATCAAAGATACCACACGTAAGAGGAAATACAAGTATATAAAACATTGTTCCCCAATCCAATGATCAATATTCCATACATAAACATAAAAGGAAATATAACTATGTATATAAAACATTATTCCTCAATCAAGTGATCAATCTGCCATATATATAGCTTGTCAAAAATCACCCTTGATAGGAGTGACAAAACTATACTAGGAAAAAAAATAGGACACTACATACTCCCCCTCTTGTACTAAACTTGTCTCGAAGTTTGACTAAACAAAAAATGAAACTCAAGGCACATAGAAGATGCATATTTCCAAGTGGAGGAACTAGGACTGTATGGGTCCCATTAGAACTTTACTTGGTCCAACATGCAACATCTGAGCTATCAAGTACAATGGTCTAGAATGAAAACTAGCTAGGCCTTCAGAGTCCCTTCGTTTGTTACCTGTAATTGATGCCAATCGAAAATGTGATAAGAATCATGAACATACTTACGCAGTACCGAAATATGAAATACATCATGCATATGATGAAATACTGTTGTAAAGCAAGAAGATATGCCAGAGGTCCAAACCTTTTTATGTTCACAAAAGGCACACCAAATCAACGAGAGAGATTAGACCATTTCCCAAACCTAATAGAGCTTTTATGAGGTTTTACTCGAAGAAAAACAAATCCCCCTTCTTTAAAACTACGATCCACTCTGTGCATATCAACATAGCTCTTCTGTCTATCATGTGACTCCTTTAATCTTTTTATTATACGACACACTTTTTCTTCCATTTCTTGAATAATTTTAGGACCTAACGAGAATCTGTACTCTAATCTACCCCAACCTAAAGGTGTTTTGCATGGTCTTTCATACAAAGTTCATAAGGTGCCATGCTAAGGGAGCGTTGATAATTTTTATTGTAAGAAAACTCCACTAGAGGAAGATAATCTTCCTACTTAGATTGTTCATCCATCACGTACATTCTAAGCATGGCCTCTAACACTTGATTTACTCTTTGAGTTTAACCATCAGTTTCTGAATGATAAGTTGTACTGAAATTTAATTGTGTCTGAAGGACTCCATGGAAACTAGTAAAAAATATTCCTGTGAATATAGAGGCCCTATCTGATATGATTTTATTAGGAAAACCATGAAGTCTAACGATTTCCTTAATAAATACTTGTGCTATTTTAGGGGCTTTGTAAGTATCTCTAATAGGTATAAAATGGGCACTCTTAGTAAGCTTATCTACCACCAGAAAAATGGAGGTATTCCTTTTGGTTGTTTCACATAATTAAACAATAAAGCCCATAGATATTTCTTCCCATTTGGACTCAGGAAGGTTATGCGGCTGTAAAAATCCTATTGGATGACCATGTTCTATTTTAACTAGCTGACATTCCAAACATTTTACCACAAAATTTGCTACATCCATCTTCATGCCTGCCCAAAAGAAATTTTTCTTTAAATCAACATACATCTTTTGGAGTCATAGGTGAGCCATATATCTTGCATGGTGAGCTTCTTTCAAAATGAAATCCCAAAGCCCATCTTGATCTGGAACTACAATCTTTTGCATGAATCTCACCATACCATCGTCATCACAAGAATACCCTTCTACCTTGCTTTTCTTAGGCCCCTCCCCATAAAGAGAAACTTTAACTTCCTTGCACCATTCATATACATCTTGTGCCCTAAAGATATGCTCTTTTAAATCAAGCTTCAATGGAATTTCTGAAAAGATGCATGGTCTTCGACTCAATGCATCACGTACTTTGTTCAATGTACCCTTGATGTAAGTTATGTCAAAATCATATTCACTTAGGAGTTCTAACCACATTCTTTGCCTAGCATTTAGATCACTTTGAGTAAATATATGTTGCAAACCCCTGTGATTTGTTTTCAATTCAAATTTCTTGCCCACTAGATAATTTCGCCAAAGTATCAAGGAATGAACTATAACTGCTAGTTCTAGATCATGGGTTACATAGTTTTCCTCATGTGGCCTTAACTTCCTAGAGTCATATGCAATCACCTTACCATCTTTTGATAATACTGCACCGAATCCATCTTTTGACACATCGATAGATACTATAAAAGTTCTATCCATATCTAGAACCTTAAGTATCGGAGTTGTAGTCAAACATTGTTTGAGCTTGGAGAAGGATTGCTCACACTCATTTTTCCAATTAAATCATACTCCCTTCCTACGCAATGAAGTGATTGGGATGGTTATTTTTGAAAACCCTTCCACAAATCTCCGATAGTATCCTGCCATATCCATGAAGCTATGCACTTCATGCAAAGTAGAGGTTGTTATCCATTCTAAAATTGCATCGATATTTGTTGGGTGAATATAAATTCCTTCACTAGAGATAATGTGTCCAAGATAATAGATTTTTTATTGGAAAAAAGAACATTTCGACATTTTTACATAAATTTTATTTTCTCTTAAAAATTGCAACACTAATCTAAGGTGTTTCTCATGCTCTTCTAGGGACTTTGAATAGATTAGGATGTCATCAAGAAATGCTTGTACAAATTTGTCCAAGTACTTCCAAAATACACCATTCATCAGACTCATAAACACTCCCGGGGCATTAGATAACCCAAATGAAACAACCAGGAACTCATAATCACTAAAACGAGTTAGAAAAGCAGTTTTGGAAATATCCTCTTCTTTAAATCTAAGTTGATGATATACAGATTGAAGATCGATCTTGGAGAATATGGTGTCTCCCTTCATTTTATCAAATAAATCATCAATGTGAGGAAAAGGATATTTATTTCAAATAGTTACTTGATTCAATTACCTATAGTCAAAACAGAGCTGAAGAGATCCATCCTTCTTCTTTACAAATATCACAGGAACTACCCAAGGTGAAACACTAGGCCTAATCATACCCCGGTCCAATAACTCTTGAAGTTGAACTTGCAACTCACGAAGTTAAAAAATAGACATTTGATAGGGATATTTGGATATAGGTTCAATACCAGGATTTATCTCTATGGAGAAGTCAATATGTCGCTTTGGAGGTAAACTAGGCAACTCCTCTTGAAACACATTGAAGAATTTTGAAAGGAAAGGATATTCTTCAAAGGATGAAAGCTCTCCCTCATTTAAAGTCATTATAGTATAAATTTGACATACTTTCCTAAGACTTCTCTTCATCTGCAAGAATGAGATAAGTCTTAAAGAAAGAGGTCTCTTTTCCCCATGAAGAACCATAGATTATCCCTCATTACTAAAAAAATGAAGGGTTTTTCTTCGACAATTAAACACAGCCTAGTGGGTTTCGAGTAGTCCATTCCAATTATCACATCATAGTGACCAAATTGCATCACATAAAGATTCACATTTGTGACACACACTCCCTAGTCTAAAGGGCACCGCTGCACTAACCATTCAACCTTTTGAGATTGCCTTGAGGCCATCTCAACCTGATAAAAATCATTTTTCTCTATTTCCACCAATTTAGATTTCAATAAAGAAAACTTTCAATTGCCCTAGGATCAATCAAAATAGTAACAACCATACCATTTATCTTACAAGATGCTTCAAGCACTGTAGACTGATGCTCAACCTGGTGATTTTTTGCAACTGCATGAATCTTATGGGCTCTGCCTATATCTCTAACAATGGCCTATTCCTACTCTGATTGTGCTTCAGTCTTATTTTCAGGGAAATCTCTCTCATAATGAGGTCCTCCAAAAGTCCAACATCCATCAGTGGGAGCAATTTTCATAAATTTGACCCTTTATTAGGTGATTCTTTAGTGCAAGAATTACTTTGTTGAAGATTTTCCTTTGGGTTATTTATTTGGTTCTTAAAAGTATGGTTCTTTTGAAATCTTGAATGATGTGAACCACCTTACTAATATCTTACATATTGGCCTCCCCTTTGAGGAGGTTTCCCATGGAATGAGAGATTTAGGGTTGTATCCCCACCTTTGTTCCCCAACAACTCTTCCTTGGCTATAATTTCTTGTTACACTGCTTCATGCAATGTAGTAGGCCTCAAAATGCTCACCTTTTCCTTTATAATAGGATTCAACCCATACAAGAACTTGTTTCCCTTGAGGGCTTCAGCGTTTATATGGGTAGCATATCTAAGAAACTCCATGAATCGCACTTCATATTCAAGGATTATCTTAGTTCCTTACTTAAGATCATGGAACTCATTCAAGTTCCCCTCCAAGTATTCAGCAAAAAGGTACTTTTCTCGAAATTCCTCTTCAAATCATTCGCATGTCAAGGTAGACATGGAGTATCCCAATTTTGATTCTATGTTCCTCCACTATAATAATGCGGCCTCCTTAAGTTGGTATATAGCGAACTTTTCCTTTTCGTTGCTAGAATAGTTCTGCAACTCAAAACATAGGCACATCTTTTCCAACCAAGCTTCTTCTATATCCCCTTTTGTGGTACGCTTAAATATAGGAAGCTTAACTTTTTATAACTCTGTATGTACATCTCCATAAGATAGTATTTATTTCCCCTCTTCCTGAGATGAAGAACTAGGCACTGACAAATTTCCTGAAACCACACTAATCAGTCATCTTTTGGAAAGATAACATCATATACCTTACTTCCCTGATGGCTATTTGCTCAAATTCTTTAGCTTGGGGAGGTGGAGATGAGAATTCCTTCCTCCTCCTTGATGTTCTCCCCATGATTACTTAACCTCAGCAAGGAAAAATTCAGGTAAGTAAATGACTATTAGTAGGCAAGCCCTAAGTCGTAGAGTTTTAAATTGGTTCTCATACCATATGTAAGGTCCCACATTACCAACCATCAATATTATACTGAGGCTGACTCAAAATGCAATATTATTTTATTTTATTTTAAGTTTTTAAGATGTAAAAGTCAATGCAAGGTTATATATATATATATATATATATATATATATATATATATATATATATATATATATATATATATATATATATATATATATATATATATATATATATATATAATACTCGGATGCAGGTGATAATCAAGCCATTAATGGCGATTAGACGGATGGGCGGCGGGAGGACTGGCCACATGGCCGCCTGCGTCTTCTCCCATGCCAACCTGAAGGGCATTCATGGCACCTTGCAGGTGCCATTAAATGGGTGCTCTGGCCGAGACCTCACCATAATGCTCATAGCCATGGCCTCCACAAACCATAGCGTTGTTCCTCCTCCCCTGCTCCACTGCGTTTGTCCTCCTCAGGCCGCGGAGCCTTGCTCACGCACAGTGATGGGAAGTTGTTGTTGGCTACTCAGCTGTATAGACCTTGGCAATGGGTTTCACTTCTCCCACACCAGGCTCTGTAATTTAGCTCCTGCTCAGACTTCCTTCGCTCACTCTCTGCTCAGTCATTCCACCAATCTCCTCGCTAATAACTTTGCTTTGAATCCCGCCATGGCTCGCATCCACCACCGAATGCGGAGCAGGAGAGGGGCACTTGTAGCAGGGGCATCTATCCTCCTGCAATGCCCAGCCCAGACTCTGTCTCCCCCTCCTCTTCTACTGACATCCCAAATCCTTATGGCTCCTTCTCTAGCTAGTATCCTGATACCCGCAGCGGCAGGGGACGAGCTCAACTCCAAGGTGCAGGAAGGAGGGACGCCATTGTCCATACAACCAATTTTCCCCTTCCCCCTCACCCAACTCCCCACACAACGCAATTTCAATTCCACAGCACCCTGCATCGACCCATTATCACCGCCACCGTCACCATCACTTTCTTTGAGGAAATCGACCCACCGATTGCTCTGCCAGAGAACAATGGTGAGCAGCAGAGGGCCGCACAGAGAAACAGAAGCAATCGCAACCCAGGCAAACAGCAGCTCGATGAAGATGTTGCCACCCTGCATGGCAAAGAGATGGTTGGCAGTCAACAGGCTGCTGAAGGCAGAATTGGCGACACACAGGCTTTAGGAAGCAGACCGGGAGACACATCAGGACCACATGCAGTTGCGGGCAGCTCCGCGGGTGCTCATCCAGCTCAGGGAAGCGGCACGTCAGCGGAGGAGGAGGATTGGTACCAGTACGCGTGTCTGATCGAGGAAGAACCTACCCCAGACAATCTCTAGAATCGACACTTGGCAGCCAGGTGTCGCCCTTCTGCCAGTTGGGTGTTTTTTCTGCTGACTGGACAATTTCGGTTATGTTTTTGTTCTGTCCAAACTTTCCCGGTTATGTTTATGCAATGTTTGATATGTTTTTGGTTAAAACTGATAACCCCTGTGTGGGTTTTTTTGCTTTCATGGACTGGTTTCCCCATTGTTGGGGCAGTCAAGGTTAAACAATCATATTTTTTGATGAACGATGCTTAGCACTACTAAGGCCCGAGCCTCACTGTAATTATATTTTGTTTCATATTAATAGAATAGTTTTACTTAGAATATATATATATATATATATATATATATATATATATATATATACACACACACACACTACACACAAATTTCTACTAACTAACTAACAGATGGTAATTTTAATCTTCTCATCAAAGCTACATTGTCATGGTTCGTCAAGATCCAAAACTTACAAAAACCAATTTAAATGATAAAGCCTTTAGTGGGATAAATAATATCAATATTTACAAACCAAAATTTCCAATAATCTAATTTTTCATTCTATTGCAATTAAATGTGTTTAAGAGTGACTAATTTGATTTTGTTCTAAATAACATGCCTATGAATTCTTTGTTAAAAAAAAGAGAAAGAGAAAGAATATAATTCAAATTCTAAAGGAGTGGTTTCCAATGATTATGAATTCATTTGTGAGCTAACATTAAAACAATTCACTTAGCCAAATTTGAGTTCCAACAATTTTTAATTCAATGGAATCATCATGCTTATTCATTGAGATATTTGCGTAAACACCTTGGTTGCAAATCCTAAATTCACTTAGTCATATTTGCAAAAAATTCATAGTTGTAATTAGCTACAACCATGGAAGCATTATGTCAAACAATTTTCAAGCATGAAATGTATAGACATTGAGGCATTTTATCAAACACTTACAACCATAACCCTTAAGGCAATTTCACCACAATTTGCTAACATGAATCTAATATTACATAACTTATTTTTCATTTTCAGTAATACCAATAAGTGAACCTAATATATAAAGATAACTATCATCCATATTCATTTTGTATATACAACAATTTAGGCACATAAATGACTATAAATATTTAATAAATTTTACAAATAGCTCGTAGCGATGTAGCTACAACCATTGGAAAATTTTGAACAACAGTTAGGAGTCACAAAACAAGATACTAAATATTAAACTATCAAACAAGCAGTCACAAGTTATTTAAACTATCAATGTATTAGCCATTGAGACTTTAAAACAAGATTTCCAAGTTTATAAAATAGGTTGGTTTCATAAATAGAGATTACCAGGTAAATCGCAGCTAAAGAAAAACATCAAAACAAACCACTAGGCAATAGCAACAAACCTACAAAATATACTAGATTAGAGAACCAAATTCTAAAAATCTATTTTTTGAAATCAAACTTGGGGTGACATGGCCATGAGTATATATACTCCGTGATGTCAAGATGAATTGAAATATAAATGACCAAAAAAGGGATTCTTTAAAACGACAATCGAAAACAAATTCCTACTATCTCACTTATCACTTTTGCCAAACATATAATGTGTAAACATATCAATGGCTATAACATGAGAAGGAAAAGCCAAATTTATACTATTAATATGTTTTCATAAGACTCATGGCAGCCTGAATGCTTCAGCCATTAAGACATGTTGTCAATCAACTTGCAACTAAATTGTACAAAAGAAAACTTACATAAAGTGACCTACAATTATTGCAAAATATCTTCAACATTTAGTGTGCAACATTTGATATACATCTAAGTTTGAGCCAACAACCAAATAAGAAAAAAACATGTAATGAACTACAAAAAAAACACAATATAATGTTGTCACCATACCTAGGAGTGAATTTATACAACTCCAAAATGATGGGAGTATGCTCCAGCTCCAATGAGAGTATGCTCTAGCTCCAACATCCTTACCAACTCATTGTGAACCACCCGGATTTCCTCCCAACCATATCAAGGAAGAACTTATCCACCTCGAACCCTCGAGCTTGAAAAGCTTACAAACAGTACCAAAAGACAATAGTAAAGAGATTTGCAAGGAAAACTAAGGAAGAAAATTTTCACTTCCTCTCAATAACACTCATGTCCAACCTGAATAGCTAGAGCTCTTAGGATTTTAGTAATAATTTCATATTTATTTTGGAAGAAATTTTCTACTCTCCATATCTCCCCCTCCCACCATCTTCCTCAACTCTCTTCCACTCTTGGCATCATGATCCCCACCCAAGTGATAATACATGAGACTCATATATAGGAGGAACAACCAATTCTTGTCATAAAAGGAGGAGTAATGTGCCTATTGTATTCCATTTATAGGAGTGTAACTTATTCCATTAAAGAGAGGTATGCATGCCTTAGTTAAGGAGAGTGTAACATATGCATTAAAGAGATAATAAGAGGAATATTTTATGACATATTTTTAATGAGTGAAAAGGAATATGCCATTCATTGGTGAGTGCAAAAAATAGAATGTAATGTATTATTTAAGAGAGAGAGAGAGAGAGTTACATAGATCCATGAGAGTCATGAAGGAGAGAGGTGTGAAGTGATTGAGGAGATGAAGTTGACTTGTAATTCATTTTTAATAATAGTATCATAGTCTCATAAAAGATAATAATAATATTAATAATATTGAGGATTCATTCAAGATTTAACTATTAGGATTTATTACTGATAAGTTAAGTGGTTTTCCTTCAACTTTGCTTGATTACCAATTTATGCAAGGTGATTTACTATTTTTGGAAAGTCATGCTTGAAATGATAGACATGACTTTCTATTTTTAGAAATTCATTCAAGAATTATGAGAATAAAATTTTATTTAAGGAAATTCATCC
Source organism: Pinus tabuliformis (assembly GCA_031772625.1). Classification (NCBI taxonomy): domain Eukaryota; kingdom Viridiplantae; phylum Streptophyta; class Pinopsida; order Pinales; family Pinaceae; genus Pinus; species Pinus tabuliformis. Next base: position 556,081,098 of record CM062813.1, on the reverse strand, counting down.
TTGAGTTTCTGATTTTCAACATCCATGAATGATATTTTTCTTCTTGTGATTAGGGATTCCACACCCATATTTCATGCATCTTCATACCTTAGTAGATTGAGGACTCTGCGCTCTGAGCTACTCCAAAGATCCAAGATTCCAAAACTTGATCTTTTTAAATATTTAGGACTCTGCACCCTAAATATACAAGACTCCACGTCTTTATCTTTCTTGGATTTAGGACTTCGTGCCCTAATTTCCATGCCTTCTCATCTACTGTGTTTGGAAATTTTTGTTTCTCCTTATGGTATTGTTGTAATATGAAACAACCCCCCCCATTTATATATAGTAACAGCTAATGTTAGACATATAAATGGGGACCCTTTTTTAAATTTTTTAGTCTTTAAAAAATAAATCCTAACTCTAATAAATTCCCTTGAAAACTCTTAGAACGACCCAAGTTTAGAATCCTCATCACAAATCACACATCACATTTTTCCATGTGATGATCATAAACACCTTAACGAAATTGCGATATGTGATCAAACCTCCCACTGCAACATACTGATCAAAACCCCTTAAGAAATCACAATCACATTTCGCAGGAGTCGCAAGTAAATAAGACCTGCGACTATGTCATTCGCCAATGATTTACTAAATGTGATATTGCGATGTTCATAATCACATTTCACATTATGAGAAGGTAATGCCATATAACATTTTTTTTTAAAACTGTGACGCACAAATCAAGCATCAAGCGTGGGAAGTAACTGTGTTTTAATATAATAATGAACAGTTTGGTATGGTAATTAATGTTTAGCGGCCTGAGGAGAGATAATGATTTTCCAAGTTATGGCTAGTGAACACTGAGTATCTCATTTGAAATCCTCCCATGATTCAAAGTCATTTCAAAAATCTTTTAGCCTTAATTGCCCAGTATTGTCTACGTTGATATATCTTGTCCATTTCAGGCAAGTTACAAAAGATATGTCGTTATAGAAGGTGATGCAAAAACAGAAAAAGCAGAGAATTACAGAACTCGAACTAACTAAAATGTCTCCTATATTCTTTGATACTGTCTATAGCACTGATGGGGGAGCAACAACTTTGGAGGTCATATACAATAAGATTGAGGATGAGCGTCCCAAGATTACTGTCACAAGAGAAACAACTGACTCAATAAGACCTTCAAGACTCCAATTCAAGGATGCTGCATGTTCTTTCCTTCATAGAATAGGAGCGAGAGAAAAAATCCTCCCATACACTAATATGATTAGGTGGGTGGTGGAAGACCTCACCATTGAAGATAGGAAATTCAGGAACTCGAGAATGGAACTCATGGGGTCATTCAGAGCAGAAGAACTAAATCAAATGTACCATATACTTGGCCCTCAAGATATATATGATAAAACATATGTGGCCAAGTTCGCAAAGAAGAACGAAGAACCCCTCAAGATGATTCGGGGTTGGAGAGTATTGGAGAACAAGTTATAATTTGATAAAACGGGCATGTATCCTATAGCCTCTTTGGAAAACCCCTAAAACTATGCAGCTGTTGTGTTATGTAGACTATACGGGTTACCTAATAATGCTAAGTTTTCCATATAATGGATTCCTCTGATTGATGCCTCTGTTAATTCCCACATTATGAAGTGAGCCACCATCCTATCTGATAACCTAGCCACCATGATCACCAAATATTGACAGAAGAGATCCTCCTCTCTGAAGAACCTTCCTCCATTCCATTTTAGTGCCTACATTATGGACACCATCTCTTTCTGCACTAAATTTCCAATCATGGGTTGGAAATGGACATTGCAAGAACCCTACCCTATCCATCTTATCCATAAACAAATTTGGGAATCCCATTATATACCCCATTTCTATAAAATATTCCATGTTGTTATTTTTCTATTGCATCAATTAATTTTCGATGAGAAAGCCCCTAGGTTTTCCCAAGAAACTACTATAAACCTTCTCGCTGTTGGAAAATATTTTGTTGAAGAATGGTTCACCTACATTAGGGTTTTTGGTAGCACAGTAGACACACATGTCCTCCCTTTGTATATCTCTAACAAATTGTTAGTAAGAGAAATAGCCCACCAGACTGTGGGAAAAGGCTTGACCAAAGCTCTGAAAGAAAGCAAGAAGTTATTATGGCCATATTTTCCTATTAGGTGCGATTCCTTTTCATTAGTAGATTTTAATCATGCGATAAAGGAGTTAGTAAGCCTGGAAAGTCTCAAGCTCCATACTTTGCCCAAGAGGCAATTTGATCCAGAAAAGACAGCATATAACATCACCGCTATAGTAAATATCAAGCCTTATAACCATGAGGCTAATAGTTTTGAGGACCTTTTACAATCAGCACAACCCTTCGAACAATCATTCAAATGGGTGAGGACAAATCTGAGTCCTGGAGATTTTGAGAGCTTTTAGGAGTTCAGAAACAAAAGGCTCGAGGTAATCCCACTACATTTGTTGAAAATCGAGGACAAGCCTATCCGCAGTGTGACTGTCAACAACGAGGGATCTGATTCTCGCATAGAGTCTCATGTAGATACATGGAAATCACTGAATACATAGAAATCCCAAGACATCAAGACTACTGCAGAATCTAGCAGGAAATCAGCCGAAAAGCAGGGTATGAGTACCCCACCCAAAGATATTGTTTTAGACATCAAAAGCAACAGTCTGGATTAGGAGTGGGATTAATTCAATAAGAAACTACAAGACACTCCCAAGACAATAGATGTCCAGGAAAATACAAAGTATCAAACTCCTCTGCATGTTCAGAGGAATAGAGAGTTTGAATCAATGGATGAGAAAGGGATGATGTCTCAGCAGGCTGAGATCATCCCCACTCTACCCACATCAGAAATTTCCTTGAAGGTGACAGAAATCCCTCCTCTTGACATGTTCTACAGCCCGCTGCACAAGGCTGTAGTAAGGAGACAGAGGAAAAGGAGAAGGATATAAACACCCGAACTCCCACCTAGGAATGAGAAAATGGACATAGTTTGGAAGGACGTCCATTCTAACCCAGCTAAAAACTTGACTATATTGTCAGAGTTTACGGGAGCATACGCAACTGCTCCCATGGAAAATGCTATTGAAATATCTGTTTTGTTGAAGGAAAAAGAAGAAAAGATTGCACAGCTCAAGCAGCTTCTCGAAACAGAGAGGGAAAGTGTGAACAGGCAGGCCGCTGAGTAGCTGGCCCAATTCCAACATAGCATGGAGGTGCTAAAAATAGGCCATGAAGCAGACATGTCCGCCAAAAACATGCAACTCCAAGACTTGCTGCAAAACGTGGAAAGATATAAGGATGTCACTATTGTCGAGGAATTCGTCAAAGAGGCGCTAGATCTTAATTCTCTCTTATTAAAGAAGCAAGAACAATTTTTCCAAAAGATGTCACATATCGTTCCTTATCTAATCACTAGTGACCATCTAATGGATAAAGTGATCGACCAAAGAACTGATTTTACTGATCTGAACACAAGAATCTCAGAGTTCATCAAATGGAAAGAAACAAAAGAGGGGAGGAAAGCCAATCTACCTAAGATCGAGGAGACACACAAGGACATTCTTTTCACAGATTGGGATGCAAGGATCCAACAAGTCGAACTAGTAGTGGCAAGAGTGGCCAGGGTGTCAAAGAATATAGTAAAGGAGGTAAACCATACTTTGTTTGCCACCAACTTGGTGAAAGAAGGAAACTCGAAAGAACTGTCCGATCTGAATGAATTGCATAACATATGGAAGGAAAGAGCGGAAACTCAAAGGGAAGAAATTGAAAAATTAGCAAAGACTGATTGGGAGTCATATTGGCAATACCTGGTCAAACCACATAGTCAAATCATGACCCTTAACTTCTCTCTCCATTCAACTCAATGGATGTTGCCACCTCTCAAAGATGCAATTTTCAGAGGACAGGTCAGAACACAGTTTGGGGAACCTCCTCAAGTCAAACCGATGGCTGATATACGTGATTTGAAGGACAAGATGGCAGACAATAAATCGTCATCATAGCCTCTACTCATTAAGCCACTGTTTATTTTTAGAGTTAGTTAACTAGTTAGGAGGAAGGTTGTTTGAAACCTGCTCAAATTTTTGTATAATCTATTTTTGAACATTAGTTTGAATAGTATTTATACCGTTCTCATGCATTTAGAGAAGGGTCCAAAATTTTATCAAAAACATTTGCAAAGAATGCACTATTGTAAGTTTGTGAATGCTTTGGTGAAATTATGGAACATGGTCGTTTCTTTTAAATATCAGACTACATTCCTTTGTTGATGCACTTTTGTATACTTGGAAGATAATTTGATTTGAAGAAAGGAGTTGATCTATGTCATTAGTCAAATGAGCAGAACCTCACATATATGGTACTTCTATCTTATATGATAATTCATGTTTCTCTTTAATTAGCGACAAAAATTTATTTCCATGAATTCTATATGAGATATGTTTTTATGTTAAAGCATTAATTGCACTATTGTATGATGCGTAGCTAAGATTATATATTTTCACACACACACACACACACACACACACACACACACACACATATCATCACATTTGCGATATAGTTTATACATTTCTTTGACTAACTTTTTAGTTAAAGAAATTATATTTAAACGTTATCATCTCTGTTTTATGTGTGATTTATCTTTATTATCACATGTCAAGAAGATATCTTTATAGATGACATATTATATAGAAATGCCCGAGTTTATATTAGATTAGGTTAGCTAGAGATTTTCATGATAGAATAGGTCATTTGAGTTATCATTATTCTATTTTCAATCACTCATAAACCACCTACTCTCATTTTAAAACCCATACTTGGAAACTGGACCCATTATCCCCAGTCGGAGCCACCACTTTAAACGGAAAAGGAGTTGTCTTAAGGTCTGGATCGAGTGGTTACCCCCCATGTTGTAGTAGAAAAAATCTAAGACCTCAACATTTTGGTGCTAGAAGGAGGGCCAGCTGACTATGAATGGCATATAAATCTAAAGATCAATCAAAAAACATTCGTAAGAGTCAAAACCCCTCCTCCACTTCTACACCTTCTAGATCTCGTTCAAAATCTCTAGATCAGAAATCTGAAGTTGTCGAAACATCTCCCTCATCTCCTTAAGTAGTAAGACAACCACCTCCTCTAGATTACACTCCTAAGTCTCCTGAAGTCTATTCTTTGATACAGAAATTGGAACAAATATCCATTTATGCCAAGAAACCAGAGAGGCCCGTAGCTTCTAAAGAAAGTGTTACTTCCTTAGTACAAGAAACTAGTGTATTAACTAGATTGCAAAGTGAAAATCTTGGAGTAACTCCTTTTGAGTTTCCCATCCGTCCACGATGCAGGAAAGTTATCACATCAAGATTTAAATAAGATACTAGCAATATCACATCACCCTTCCATCCATTCACTTCTCCATCCATTTCTACTCAATCTGCTACTTCCCAACTATCCACTTCTCCAACTAGTACTGCTACTAGTAGTACTAGCCTAGTAGTAAATTCTTCACCATCTATAACTACTTCTAGACCAACCTTCCCATCTTTTCAGTCTCCAACTCAAGATATGGCCAATCAACCCTCTCAACCTTGGATAAATCTTGGTGCTGTTCTAGTTGCTAATCCAAATGCTCTCCCAGCAAACCCAGAAAAATGGTTACCTAAGTACAATCCTAATGATGGTCTTCCAGCTAAATAACATCTAAATAACTTTATGTTAGCCATGAATCTTAATGGATCTGCACATGAAGATGTTGTGATCAGATTGTTTCCTTATACTTCAACTCCAGATTTAACAAGTTACTAAACAAAATCCCACTTTCCTCAAAACCTATAGTAGATGTACAAATAGAATGGTACATATCCTCTCTTCCTTCTAATAATGCAATTTTTGTAGATAGAGGCAATAAGGCTACCCTTGTAGAAAACATGAAAGAAGCCTTATCTATAGAAAGAAGGATTATTTCTTTAGAAAAGAGATCACAGACACACGAAAGGAAGTCAAATAAAGTAACATTTAAGGATGATTCAAGAAATAAAACTTCAAAGGACCCCTTCGATCTTGAAGGCCTTCAAAAAGTGTTAAAAACCATGTCCAATGAAATGGTGGAAATCAAGAAGCACGTTGCAAAATCCTCTGCTCCCAAGAAACCTTTTCACTCATTTAAATGAAACCCTTCTTCTGCATCGCAACCACCGAATATTATTTCAAATGTTCAATCTGATCTAGAAACAGAAGAAGACTCACCAGCTGGAGAGGAAGCCAAAATGGAAGAAGAAGTTGAATTAAATAGAATATGGCATTTCATTCTTCCAACTGAAAAAGAAGCACAAGCTATTCCAGTAACTACAATGAGTAAAAACTCTCATGATATGTCTCTGACAAATCAAAAACATAAAACTGCTACTCCTGTAAAGGAGAAAACAATAATTAAGAAGTCTAAGACTAGTCAAACTGATCCTATTCCACTAGATCCTCCAAATTCTTCCAAAACATTGGTAATCTCAGATACAGTGGAATATAACATAGTCGAAGATATGAAAAATATGAGAGAAAACATTTCTTTACATGAACTTACTAAATTCAAGCAATAAAAACAAATTCTATTAAGAGAGTTAAAAGTAGTTCTTGTATCCCCTGTACTGTCTGATGTAGTTACTCAAGCTGCTTACAATATGGGAAAACCTCCCTCATCTTCAAACAAAGTAAATCCAACAGACTTAGTCCTGATAGGTGATAGGTCTATCTCTCATACACCTCCATGTCTTCTGACTTATGAGATTTTCAATAGAAATGTCCATAATTGCCTTGTTGATCCAAGTGCCTCTTCAAATATTATGCCAAGGACTATTTGCACCAAATTGAATATTACACCTCAAAAATCTGCAGTACACATAGTTTAATTGGACAGGACAAAAGTAGAATTACTTGGAGAAATAGCATCAGTTTCAATTAGGCTTTCCCGTAATCCAAAAGTTTCACAGATAATCGATATTATAGTGGTTGATATCCCTAAATTTTATGGTTTAATTCTAAGTAGGGATTGGTCTAAAAGTTTGCGCAGATACTTTGCAACTAATTGGTCTAACATGTGGCTACCACACAACGGTAAACTAAACCAAATAAGAGTAGACTGAGAAAAGTTCATGAAATACATAGTCATTGATCTTGAGGGAAGCAATGAACCTGTTGCCTTCACCAATAATATCATTGGTAATTACTCTCAGTCATTTTTAGGATATTTTAGTGCTCAAAGGTTCCCCTTTCCGAATGATGTTGTAGTGTCTCAAATAGAGATTTTTTCACAAAGAAATGCTTCAAAGTGTGTTAATATAATACATAAAATTTTAGATAATTCATTGTTTTGGACACTTTATTTTGATGGTTCCAAATCTGAAGATGGTGTAGGTGCAGGATGTATTTTAATCAACCCGCAAGGAGAGAAAATCATGTTAGCCTGCAGACTTGAATTTCAATGCACTAACAATACCGCAGAATATGAAGCATTGATTCAAGGGCTGTATAAAGCCATTGGCCTTAATGTAAAATATTTGCAAGTATATGGGGATTCTAAAATAATTGTTAAACAAGTAAGAAATACAATTCATTGTGTGTCTGGGCACCTTAAAAATTTTCAATCTCTTGCCCAGAATCTTACTTCTTATTTCACTGCTTTTAACATTTCTTCAGTTCCCAGGTTGCAAAAAGCAAGTGCTAATTTACTTGCTAATGTGGCATCCAAGCTTATACCTTCTGAAGAATTTAGTCCAGATAGATTTTCAATAGAGTTATTTTTCAGGACGTCCATTTCTGATGATGTGACAAATTGGAGATTGTTCAATAATGATGCACATATAATCAATTTCCTTACATCAGAAGGGTCTTATGAGGAACATACTATAGATGAACATGAGCATGATCTACAAATCAACCATAAATAAGATCAAAACCCAATTCCAAAGTTTGTAGTTAAGATGGAAGATATCTATGATTTAAAGGATAGATTCAAGAAGACTACCAACTCCAAAACTCAGAGTTCCACTCTAAGATTTGAAGTGGTAAACCTAGGGTCAACTGAAAAACCTCAAAATGTCATCCTAGGTCTTGGTTTATCATCTAAATAAAGGATATGATTCATTAAGTTGTTAAAAACATATAAAGGTGTCTTTTCTTGGGATTATGCAGGTCTCACAACCTATGATACCTCTATAATTCAACATACCATACCAATTACTTCAAATCAAAAGCCAATACAATAGAAGCTTAGGAAAATTCACCAAAACCTTGAAAGTCAAATCAAATCTGAATTGAACAAGCTCCTCAAAGCCAAAAAAATATTTCCTATTAGACAATTAAAATGAGTATCAAATATGGTCCCTCTAAGGAAAAAGAACGGTGATATTAGGATTTGTATTTATTTAGAAAGTTAAAGAGAGCTTGTCAAAATGATAACTTTCCTCTGCCTACTATGGAGCAAATATGTCAATCAGTTGCGGGTTCCGAATTAATGTATTTTCTAGATAGATTTTCACGATACAATCAAATTCTTGTACATCTAAATGAAATATTAAGGACAACATTCAAGAACAAGTGGGGAACATATGCTTATCAAAATATGCCTTTTGGACATAAATGTCGGTGTTACATTTCAACCTGCTATGGATATTTCTTTCAAAGGTATGATTAATAAATTAGTTTTTATTTGCCTAGATGACATCACACTCTATCCTAAGGATAGAAACAAGCATTTAAATGACCTAAAGCATATTTTTGAAAGATGAAAGAAATATGACATTTCTTGAAATCCAAAAAAATATTATTTTTATTTACGAGACGGAAAACTCCTTGGATTCATAGTGTCCAAGAAAGGGATTTACATCGATCCTGATAGAGTCCAAGAGATTGAAAAAATTCCTCTCCCACATAACAAAAATACCATGCAATCGTTCCTAAGCCAGATTAATTTTGTAAGAAGATTTTTTCTATATTTTTCACATATTTTCCTACCCCTTTAAGCAATGATAAGAAAAAATGCAGTCTTCAAGTGGGGTAAAGATGAAAGAGAATCATTTGGGTTGATTAAAAAATCCATTATCAATGTTACTTCTTTAACAACCCCTCACTTTCTCAAACCTTTTGTGTTGTACACTTTTTCATCCGATACATCATATGCAGCTCTTTTAACACAATTGAATGATCAAAATAGTGAGGCGCCCATCTCTTTTTTCAGTTCTAACTTTTAAGGTGTCGAGTTAAATTATTCAGCTGTTGAGAAACAAGCTTTTATTGTTTTTAAAACCGTGAAACATTTTAGACCTTTTCTTCTTAAAACCCATACAAAAATATTAGTACCTTACCCTACAGTAAGTCAATTATTGGTTCAAAGAGAAGTAGGGGAGAAAAGAGCCAATTGGGTTACTGCGCTTCAAGAGTACGATGTAGAAATCCGACTAGCTAAAATTGTTAGGGGCCAAGGTTTTTGCAAGATGTTAACTGGAGCTTCCCACCTATCAGTAGAAGAAGACCAAGGTAATGAAGTGCAGATATCAGAGGTAAGCCTCAATGATGCACAATCGCAATATGCTGATTTGAAGTTTTATTTGAAGAATGGATATGCCCCTATGCATCTCAATTATAAAGAAAAGTGTGCTTTAAGGTTGAAATCAAATCAGTATGAATTAATCGATGATGTATTGTTTAGAAAAAATTATGATTTGGTATTTTTAAGATGCCTAGAGAAACCTGAAGCTCAAAAGTTCATGCAAGAATTACATGATGGACCAGATGGAGGAAATTTTGGAGGAAACACCATAGCTCACAAAATCCTCCATGCAGGTTATTATTGGCCAACACTACTCAAGGATGTGCATGAATATGCAAGAAAATGTAAAACCTGTCAAAATACAGCTGGAAGAGAAAAGAAGCCAGCATTCCTTTGCAACCAGTGAACATCCAACAACCATTCGAACAATGGGGATTAGATATAATTGATGAGATTGTTCCTAACTCTTCCAAGAAACACAAATACATCCTTACAACTACTAATTATTTTACAAAATGGGTGGAAGTTATCCCCCTAAAGATAGCTAATACAAAAAGCATTACAAACTTCATTGATCAGTACATAATTACCAGGTTTGGCTTACCCACAACTTTAATGTTTGACAATGCATCTTATTTCTCTGGAAATACAATGGTAGAATTTTCTTTGAAGAGAGGTTTTAAATTAAAGTATTCAACCAACTATTATCCACAAGGTAATGGACTAGCAGAATCGACAAAAAAAACCTCATCAAAATCATCAAAAGGACTATTGACCAAAATCATAGGAATTGGCACAAAGCATTGACATTTTCTCTTTGGGCAGACAAAATTACACAGAAGGCCTCCATCGGTTCTTCTCCTTTTGCTTTAGTTTATGGAAAAGAAGTTGTTCTCCCCACAAACATAGCAATTCCATCTCTCACCCTAGTGCAATTCATCAATGAAAACCCTTCCTCCTCTCTACAAGCAAGACAATTCCAGATTCTTAAACTCGAGGAAGAACGAGAAAAGGCTAAAGCAACCCACTTCCATCATCAGCAATTAGTCAAAGCCTATTTTGATACAACCTTTACCAGTCATAAAACTTTTGAAGTAGGAGATCTAGTTTTTAAATGGGATAAATCACATGAGGAAAAAGGTAAACATACCAAATTCCAAAGACTATGGCTTGGCCCTTTCCAAGTCATTGAGAAAATTGGTCAATCAACATTTCTTTTACAAGACTTATTAGAAAGGACAGATGCCTTGCCTGTAAATGGGCAAATTCTCAAGAAATATGTTTCCTAGAAGATAACCTCTTCTAATTTTGTATCATATTCCCTTTAAAATTCTTAGAATAATAAAGGTTAAGTATTATTTACTTTTGGTTTTTCAAAATAAAATCTTTGATAATATTTTTAGATTTTTCTCTTCTATAAGTAGGAAAAGTTAAAGAAATAATTAGGACATTTGAGTATCAAAGTAAGCCTGATTTATTTGGAAAAACTTGATCTTGTTGAAACATTTATTCTATGAACAAACTCTTACCTTTACAAAGAATAGATGTGTTGTTATCAGTCAAGAAAAGAATGTTTAACCTAGTAAGGACTTTCTGCAGATCAGTATCTTAAAACTCTATCATTATCATCCAAAACTTTTAATTAAGCCAATGATTCAGCCCATTTGATAGAATTTTCCTTTTTGAGAGTGTAATTCTAAAATATAAAATACTTAGAAGATAATAAGTCTCATTACGAGCTTGTTTCCCATGATCATAGGGAAATGATTAAACTGATATTACCTAAACTACATACAAAAACAAGGTAATAGCCAATGATCTAATCAATCAAAGGACAAGGGATCTCATCAAGAGCTAGCTTATTCAGTTTAGTTACAACCATTGAGTGGCATTGTCATTATTAGGTTACCAAGCCTAGACAATGTCTTTTAAGAAACTAAAAAGAAAAGGCTATGTAAAAAAAATAAAAAGGACAAGATCCAAATGAGATTGGAAGCAAGTGAATATCATTTTGAATTTTGAAGATTGCTTCAGATGGGACAATGAATCATTGTTGGTTAAAAGATAACCCTGTCGAGGCTATGAATGCCTGCTGGCAGCAGAGGCTCTATCTGTGATAAATGAGTAAAAAACAAAAAAAGTAATATGTAGAAAGACACCTGTTATATCTCTTTAAAATCTTAATATTGACTGAAGAAGGAATTTGTATTTTATCACTACAAATGGTAAAGTAGTTGAATAAATACATTGGGTAAGTGATTATGATTCTATAGAAATGTTGTTTACTTTATAACTGATGTAATTATTATTCCTATAACTCTTCTTTGAAAGTTCTAGAAATTCCAGAAAATCAATCAGAGATAACTAGTTCTCCCAAGTGAATCACCAATTGTTGTAATATGAAACAACCCCCCCATTTATATATAGTAATAGCTAATGTTAGACATATAAATGGGGACCCTTTTTAAATTTGTTAGTCTTTAAAAAATAAATCCTAACTCTAAGAAATTGCCTTGAAAACTCTTTGAACGACCCAAGTTTAGAATCCTCATCGCAAATCACAAATCACATTTTTCTATGTGATGATCATAAACACCTTAATGAAATTGTGATATGCGATCAAACCTCTCGCTGCGACATACCATTCAAAACCCCTTGAGAAATTGCAATTGCATTTCGTAGGAGTCACAAGTAAATAAGACCTGCCACTATGTCATCCTCCAACGATTTGCGAAATGAGATATTGCGATGTCTGCAATCACATTGCGCATTATAAGCAAGAAATTCTATATAACATTCTTTTAAAAAATTGTGATGTGCGAATCAAGCAGCAAGCGTGGGAAGTAACTGTGTTTTAATATAATAATGAACGGTTTGACAGGGTAATTAATGTTTAGCGGCCTGAGGAGAGATAATGATTTTCAAAATTATGGCTAGGTAACACTGAGTATTTCATTTGAAATCCTCCCATGATTCAAAGTCATTTCACAAAGCTTTTAGCCTTAATTGTCCAGTATTGTCTGGATTGATATATCTTGACCGTTTCAGGCAAACTACAAAATATATGTCATTGCGGAAGGTGATGCAGAAACATAAAAAGCAGATCAATACAGAACCCAAGCTAACAGAAATGTCTCCTATATTCTCTGATACGGTCTGTAGTGCTCATGGGGGAGAAATAGCTTGGGAGGTCATATACAATAGGCTTGAGTACGAGGGTCCCAAGATTACCATCACAAGAGCAACAACTGACTCAATAAGGCCTTCGGGACTCCAATTCAAGGATGTTTCCTATTCTTTCCTTCATAGAATAGGATCGAGAGAAAAAATCCTCCCATACACTGAGATGATTAGGTGGGTGGTGGAAGACCTCACCCTCGAAAGTAGGAAATTCAAGAACTCGAGAATGGAACTCATGGGGTCATTCAGAGCAGAAGACCTGAAGAAAATGTACCATATACCTGACCCTCAGGATATATATGATAAAACATACATGGCCAACTTCACAAAGAAGAAAGAAGAACCCCTCAAGATGATTCATGGCTAGAGAGTACTGGAGAACAAGTTCAAATTTGATCAAATGGGTATGTATCATGTAGCCTCTTTGGCAAACCCCAACAATTATGTAGTTGCTATGTTATGTAGACTATACGGGTTACCTAATAATGCTAAGTTTTCCATAGAATGGATTCCTCTGATTGATGCCTGTGTTAATTCCCAAATTATGAATTGGGCCACCATCCTATCTGATAACGTAACCACTGTCATCACTGAATATCGACAGAAGAGATCCTCTTCTCCAGAGAACCTTCCTCCATTCTATTTTAGTGCCTATATTATGGACAACATATGTTTATGCACTAAATTTCCAATCATGGGTTGGAAATGGACCTTGTAGGACCCCTACCCTATCCATCTCAACCATAAGAAAATTTGGGAATCCCATTATATACCTCATTTCTATAAAATATGCCATGCTGTTATTTTTCCATTGCATCAATTGATTTTCAATAAGAAATCCCCTAGGTTTTACCAAGAAGCCTCTAAAGACCTTATGGCTGTCGGTAAATATTTTGTTGAAGAATGGTTCACCTACATTAGGGTTTTTGGTAGCACAGCGGACCCTCATGTCCTCCCTTTGTATGTCTTTGATAAATTGTTAGTAAGAGAAATAGCCCACCAGAACGTGGGAAGAGGCCTACCCAAAGTTCTAAAAGAAAGCAAGAAGTTATTATGGCCATCTTTTCCTATTACGTGCAGTTCCTTTTCATTAGCAAATTTTAATCATGTGTAAAGGAGTGAGTAAGTGTGGAAAGTCTCAGGCTCCATACTTTTCCCAAAAGGAAATTTGATCCAGACAAGATAGAATATAACATCACCAATATAGTAAATATCAAGCCTTATAACCATGAGGCTAATAATTTTTAGGACCTTTTACAGTCGGCTCAATCCTTCGAACAATCATTCAAATGGGCGAGGACAAATCTGAGTCTTGGAGATTTTGAGAGCTTTCAGGAGTTTAGAAATAAAAGGCTCAAGGTAATCCCACTACATTTGTTGAAAATCGAGGACAAGCCTACCCCTAGTGTCATTGTCAACAACGAGGGACCTGATTCTTGCATAGAGTCTCATGTAGGTATAGGGAAAGCACTGAATACATAGAAAGCCCAAGACATCAAGACTACTACAAAATCCAACAAGAAATCAACTGAAAAGCAGGGTATGAGTACCCCACCCAAAGATATTGTTTTGGAGATCAAAAGCAACAATTCGAAGCAAGAGTGCGATCAATTAAATAAGAAACTACAAGACACTCCCAAGGCAACAGATGCCCAAGAAACTATGGAATATCAAACTCCTCTCCATGTTCAGAAGAATATAGAGTCTGAACCGATGGATAAGCAAGCGACGACGTCTCAGTAGTCTGAAATCATTCCTGCTCTACCCACATTGGAAATTGTCTTCAAGGTAATGGAAATCCCTCCTCTTGACGTGTTCTACAGCTCGCTGCACAAGGCTGTAGTAAGGAGATAGAGGAAAAGGAGAAGGATAGAAACACCTGAACTCCCACCTGGGAATGAGCAAATGGACATAGTTTGGAAGGATGTCCCTTCCAACCCAGCTGAAAACTTGACTAGATTGTCACAGTTTATAGGAACATACACAACTGCTACCATGGACAAAGATATTGAAATTGTTTTTTTGAAGGAAAAATAAGAGAGGGCAAGTGTGAACAGGAAGGCCACTGAGCAACTGGCCCAAATCCAACAGAGGATGGAGGTGTTGAAAATAAGCCATGAAGCAGACATGGTGACAAAAAAATGCAACTCTAAGACTTGCAACAAGCCATGGAAAGATATAAGGATGTTCCTATGGTTGAGGAATTCATCAAAGAGGTGCCAGAGACTAATTCTCTCTTATTAAAACAACAAGAACAATTTTTCAAAAAGATGTCACATATCGCTCCTTATCTAGCCACTAGTGACCAGCTAATAGATAAAGTGATTGACCAAAGAACTAATTTTACTGATTTGAACACAAGAATCTCAGAGTTCACCGAATGGAAAGAAACAGAAGAGGGGAGGAAACCCAATCTGCCTGAGATCGAGGAGACACACAAGAAAATTCTTTTCACGAATTGGGAAGCAAGGATTAAACAAGCCGAACTTACAGTGGCAAGAGCAGTCGGGGTGTCAAAGAATATAGTAAAGGCAGTAAACCATACTTTGTTTGCCACCAACTTGATGAAAGTAGTGTTAGAAAATTATATATTAGATATCAATGGAACACATAAAATATATTGCAGAAATATAAACATAGAAAACACATAAAACAAGTGTTAGGTCCCTATAATACTAGTTATTACCCCATTACTATTGTAGTTGTATCCCTTATTAATATTTTTGTGCCCTATTGTCCCCATATTGTTATTATTGTGCCCCATAGAATCCCTCTATTGTTATTTTTGTGCCTTTATATTATTATTGTTAGGTCAGCTGGGTTATATTGTGACTTCTTAGACTCCTATATATAGAAAGGAGGTTTTGTCATTTGAATCATCAAAGAATCATTCATTTGTGTAATGTAAAGGAGGTTGCCCCCTTGAAGAGGCTAAGTTCTAAGGCGTTGATCTATCTTTTCTATCTTTTTGTGAGATGGTTCCATAACATTTGGTATCAGAGCTTTGAATTCTAGGGTTTCATTGCTCCAAATAGGTCATCGTGGAATTTGTGCTATAAATTTTTTCTGCAACATTTAAGGTGCTAAAAAAAAACCATTTGGGCTGAAATCATTCTGAACCATAGGTCTGAATTTCAGAGCTTTTCGCACTATATTTGCGGAGATATGATCTGAGGAAGTTGGCATTTTTGTAGACTCTCGAATTACATTCCAAATAGGTGACCTGGGGAAAACAGTCATAACATTTGTTTTGAGCATCAGATTGAAATTTTGTAAGAATTTAGAGAAAGAGGATGGATTGTAGTTTCCTGTATATATTTTTCAGATCCTAAGGTCGAAACAGTGACACGTGGAACTTCCTACAATTTTGCTCTTCTAAAAATGTCTATAATCAGGTCATCTTGGGAGATTGTGCATAACTTTGCCTTGGAGAATCTAAATTCGATCAAACTGGTGGCATTGGAAAGAGGACACAGAGGGATACTGTAGGTCACAATTTCAGAACTGGATGATTTGAAATTATAGAGATACATCAAAGACAATATCAAGCTCCTACAAAGTGAAAAAATGGTGTGTAGATTTTTTTAAATTTTTGCTTAAGCTTGGTTTGAAAAATTATTTTGAAGGAATTCAAAGGGCATAGTAGAGCATTATTATTGGTAACTGATGCCCCAAGGAAAGAGAATTCAAACACCTAGTAAGCGACCTGAAAGCTCTAGCATGACTTATGAAGAAGAGGAAGAAATGCAACATGATATATCAAAATTACGAGACCAAGTACAACAAATGTCACTTGTTAGCCTCCTGCTGCAGCAGGTTAATCATCTTTCATGATCGACAGTTTTACATGCCAAATATGTCGTACTATGCATGCTGCAATGCTCGATATTTGCTACAGATGGCCAGATAGTATCCATGAGAGCAGGATGGTCTAAAGGGCCACTGCTGTGTTCCCGGTTTAATAAAGCAATCCATTTTTGCTTTGAGGCAGTTTTTTTTTAGTGGAGGTACTCAGGCTAGAGTTCACTAACATCCCTCTTATTATATAGCTCCCTATTTGTTTTTCCCTTCCCCTATTAAAATCATGTATATAAATCCCCTATGTAAATACCCCTCCTTGGCAATATAGCCATATTTTCTACTTAGTCCGGGAAATCTCAGCCCATCTGGGACTGTTTTTAGCTCATCTGAGTCATTGAGGAACTGGTCTGACATCTGGTCGGCCAGCAACCTACCCCTTAGCCCCACAAACCCCAAAAAAACCACACTCCACCCCTAACCCAAAGTCCCTGTACATAAACATTAGCCCGCGCCTTTATTTAACCCCATAAACCCATAACCCATCCGCCGCCCACATTAATTTCGGAATATTCTCGTGAATATTCCCACCCGTTAACACCCTGTCCCGTTGCATTCGCAACCAGCCGTCCGATCCACAGCCCCGCAGATCTACGGCTGGCGGGCATCCTCTTCCCTGACGCGCCCGGCCTTTAACGTCCGGGAGATGGGCGGTATTACTGCCGTACTCCCGCCATGCGTCACGCGCCGGGCTGTGGCGGAGCCCCTCCCACCAAAACCACCATCCCCCATAAGCGGTGCGCCATTTACCGTTTACCGCCCTGCCAGGTAACGTCACCCCCACGTCACCCCCCTGTACAGTCACCCGCCTGCGTGGCCTCCTGCCACGTCACTGCCACGTGTCCCGCCACCGTACCTGCCACGTCATCCACCGTACGAGATGACATCATGCTGACATCATCCTGCCGCATCGCCCTGCTGACGTCACCCACCGTACAATGCTGATGTCATCAGCCCTTTTTTGATGCAGAGGCGCGAAAATCGCACTTCGGAGCCCCGAAATCGAATTCTGAGGCAGTTTTTGATGAGCGATTTGCGCAAATCGCTCATCGCAGGATTTTTTGGGCCAGAATGGAGAATCTTCAGGGAATCTTTAAGGAATCTTCGCCCCATGCAGCCCCAGGAAGCCCGAAAAGGCGCAGAAATGATCTGTTTTCTTCACAGAGTATACCAAAATGATCAGAAGACAATTCCAGATGATACGGAGGCCGAACAGCAGCCATTTACTGGTGATTAGACACGCAGCACAGCAGATCAGCAGCCCAGATTTGTCAGAGAGTATCAGTGGAAGAAAGGACGCCAGAAAGAATCAGTCATGATTTTTGTAGGGGCTCGAGGCGCCTGAGTATTGATGTAGCCCCCAGAAAAATCAAATCAGCCCATCCTTGCCTTCAAGCCACTGTCAAAATATTTAAAGCACCAGGACAGCAAGGAAGCAGAGACCCATACCCATTCATTGCAGAAAGCACTGCAGCTAGCCACCAAGGATGGCACCATTCATACAATTTTGACACATCGGCCCTGAGCACGGCCCGAGACATTCTTTGCATTTATTTTCAGATAGGATTAGGTCAAGTAGTCATTCTTATGACCTAATTAGGTCAAAATGTAATAAAGGAAACTCTGCAGAGAGTTTTGCCCTATATATACCACACTCTGTATAGTTTTAAGTGTGGGTTAATTGGTATTTTTCATGAGAGACTCGCTGTGTATACCTGAATCTTTCTGTAATCAAAGATTGCTTAAAGCTTGGAGAACGACTGCCTGTTGTTGATGAATGTGTTGAAGAGTTGGAGATGGAATTCCTGCGCTGCGGCCTGAAGCAATAAGTGTTTCTCATCTCTGTTTATGTGTTTGCCATTATCTAAATAGCAGGAAAAAAGAATAGCCTAGAATTAGTTAACTACTCTCTATGCTCAATTCCTGCTGTTTCTTGATGTTTTCTTCTGAATTGGTTATGAACATTGAATTCCGTCTGGCTCATGTTTACCCCAGTTCACCTGTGTTGGCCAATTATCTAGGAATTCTTAACTGCTCCTAGGTAGCGCCTGTAACCCCCCTTTGCTAATCTGTTGGAGAGATTCTTAACTGCCTCTCTTTCTTTAGCTTTCTTGCCATCCTTTGAATCTGAAAGTTGCTTCTGCCTCAGTCACCTTGCTCCATTTTCCCCTCTCTGTGTTTAAGGAAAAACAACAGCAGTTCCTCTCCTCGACTCCACGCCCAATGGTTTGAATGTTCAGACTATACTCAGCCTCTTTTCCTGAAAAGTATCGGTTTTCCCGCCAAAACTCAATCAAACCCCTGCGCATCATATCTAGCCTAAAATCACCCCTTCCAAACAAAGCTAAATCAAAAAGAGAGAGCCCTCTCTGACCGCAGACAGGCTAGGGCCTGCGGTCCAAAGTTGGTTTGTGGTTACCTCGGTCGTATCCCTTTGGGAGTCAAAAGGGACAACCTGAGTGATAACATCACTCACACAAAAAGTAACCCATGGATGATTTGAAGATAGATTTGAAGACAGGCATGGCAGATTTGAAGACATATTTGACAAATTTTCTACAAGAAATACTTACTAATGGTGAAAGGGTAGTAAAGGAAACTCATGATGAGAACAAAATAAATGTTAATCATGATTTCATAGACTCTAATGTTGGATCAAAGACCCACTATATTCCAAAAATCAATATGAGGAAGTTTGATGGCAAGGATCCCGCAACATGGATATTACAGACGGAGCAATTTTTCGATCTCAATAATGTGAAAAACACACAAAAGGTATGTATTGCAACTTTATATTTGGAACCAAATCAGTTTGTATGGTATCAATGGATTTTCTCTCATAAACAAATTATCACCTGGGAAATTTTTACTGAAAATTGATAGCACATTATGAGGATACAAAAAGCAACACTTTTTTTAGCCAATTTATAAGTCTCAAACAAAAGGGTTCAATAATGGAGCACACTGAGGAGTTCCAAAAATTGAACATAAGGGTAAAAAATATTCCAAAGGAGCATAGGATTGATGTGTTCATAGGGACTTTAAAGGATAATATATAACATGTTGTTTTCCTTTGGGAACTTGATTCACTAGAGAAGGCATTCAGGTTAGCAAGAAAAATGGAAAGCAAAATTATGGCAACCAGGAAGCATACCACTCACAACTATAAATATGGAAGCGTTGTTGCCCCTAGCCTTCCACAACTTATAAGGTGGACACCAAAACAATTGGAAGAAAAAAGAGCAAAAGGGCTTTGTTACAGTTGTGATAGTAAATACACTAAAGGTCATAAGTGTGCTGAGAAGAAATTATTCTACATAGATTGTGAAGAGGAAGAAGAAAAGGAGCAAGAAAGGTCAAAAGAAGAGGATATACTCCAGGAACAAAGCCTAAATAAAGAAGAAATGAATCCGACCATATCTTGTAATGCATTGGCTGGAATTACCACTCCTCAAACCATCAAGATAGAAGAACAAATCAATAAGAAAAAGGTAATAGTGTTGATTGATTCAGGAAGTACCCACAATTTTATTCATTGTAAGATAGCAAAAGAATTGAATTGCTTCCTATATCTAGCACTGGAGTGTCAAGTGATGGTTGCAAACGGAGGAACGATAAATTGCTCTAGAAAGTGCCATAATATCAAGCTATCCATGGGAGAATATGTATTGACTAGCCCAATGCTTTCCATTCCAATGGGAGGTGCTGATGTTGTCCTAGGAGTCCAATGGCTACAATCCTTGGGTACAATAGCTTTTAATTTTCAAGAACTTTTCATGAATTTTTTTATGGAAGGAAAGGAAGTTGAATTAAGGGGTATTGTAGGGAAACTGGGAAAGATAATCAGCTCTAATGGTATGACAAAGCTTCTAAAAAAAAGAAAAAATAGGTGTAATTTCACAATTATGTTCGCTAGATGTTTCCACATTGAAATCATCTATTTCTCCAGATCTCCAAAAAGTCTTGGACAATCATTCCAAGGTACTTGAGACTCCCAAAGGTCTCCCACCTATTCGTGATCATGATCATGCTATTCATCTGATTCTAGGAAGTGTTCCTCCAAACATCAGGCCGTACAGATATCACTATGCCCAAAAGAGTGAAATTGAATGTATGGTTGCAGAAATGCTAGAGGTTGGTATAATTCAACCTAGTCAAAGTTCTTTCTCTGCTCCAGTGGTATTGGTGCACAAGAAGGATGGATCATGGTGCATGTGTCCGGATTATAGGGAGCTCAACAAGATCACTATTAAAGATAAGTTTCCTATTCCTGTCATTGATGAATTATTGGATGAATTGCATGGATCAATTTCCTTCACCAAGTTGGATCATCATTCACGATATCATCAAATCAGAATGAAGACTAAAGACATTCCAAAAACAACATTTAGAAATCATGAAGGTCATTATGAATTTTTGGTCATGCCTTTTGGCCTTACCAATGCACCTTCTACATTTCAAGGTTTGATGAATTCCATTTTCAAACCCTTCCTTAGGAAATTTGTTTTAGTCTTTTTTTATGATATACCAATCTACAAAAAGTCTTGGAAGGATCATGTTGAACATGTTGACAGGGTGCTACAACTATTGGAGGAGAAACAACTATATGCAAAAAGATCCAAATGTTTCTTTGGAGTACAAGAGGTGGAATATCTGGGTCATATTATATCTCATGAAGGAGTTAAGGTAGACCCTAGAAAAATTAAAGCCATTAAGGAATGGAAAATCCCCACATCCATAAAGCATTTGCGAGGATTTCTCGGGTTGACAGGGTATTATCGCAAGTTTGTTAAGGATTATGTGAGAATAGCAACACCTCTAACAACATTATTGAAGAAATATGCATTTTCATGGACTCTAGAAGCAACAAAGGCCTTCGAACATCTTAAATAGGCAATGTGCCAAGCACCAGTCTTAGCTACACCGGACTTCACAAAAACCTTTATTGTGGAAAGTGATGCTTTAGGAAATGGAATTGGTGTTGTTTTAATGCAAGATGAAAGACCCATTGCTTTTGAAAGTCATCCAATCAAGGGAAAACGTTTACACAAAGCTATTTATGAGAAGGAAATGTTGGCAATACTACATGCACTTAAGAAATGGCGACCCTACCTAATGGGAAGACACTTCAAGGTAAAAATGGATCATGATAGCCTTAAATACTTTTTAGAACAAAGATTATCCTTTGAAGAGCAACAAAAGTGGGTCACAAAGATGTTAGGTTATGACTTTGAAATCATCTACAAAAAAGGGAACCAAAATATGGTGGCAGATGCACTCTCAAGAAAGGATGAGGATGTGGAAGCATTGTTGTGCGCCATTTCTATTATCCAACCAAATTGGATAAACGAAGCAAGGGAGGAATGGAAGAATGACGAAGAATTGTGGAAACTTATTTGAAAGTTACAACAAGATTCCAGTACATCTGATACATTTAGCTGGAAAAATGATTCGTTATGGTAGAAAGATCGCTTATACCTCTGTAAGAATTCCCAAATCAAACAAAAGATTCTTATGGAATTGCACACTTCTCCCTTAGGATGGCACTCAGGATTTTTAGAAACTTACCACAGGGTTAAGAAGGAATTTTTTTGGGATGGCCTTAAATCAGATATTCAAAAGTTTGTAGCGGAATGTTTGGTTTGCCAACAAA
The DNA here is from genome assembly GCA_031772625.1 of Pinus tabuliformis. Taxonomy (NCBI): domain Eukaryota; kingdom Viridiplantae; phylum Streptophyta; class Pinopsida; order Pinales; family Pinaceae; genus Pinus; species Pinus tabuliformis. The sequence continues at coordinate 556,058,856 of CM062813.1, read as the reverse complement.
ATAAAGTTGAAACAATTAAGACCCCAGGTCTATTACAACCTTTATCCATTCCAAACCAATGTTGGGAGGAGGTTTCAATGGATTTTATCACAGGTTTACCCAAGTCTGAGGGAAAGAGTGTCATCATGGTGGTAGTTGACAGACTTACTAAGTATGCACACTTTTGTGCATTATCACATCCATTTAAAGCCAATATAGTTTCTACTGCATTTATGGAAATAATTCAAAAGCTACATGGAAACCCAAAGATTATTGTAAGTGACAGAGATCCCATTTTCACTGGAAATTTTTGGACAGAATTATTTTCTTGTCTTGGTACTCAGTTAGCTCATAGCACATCTTATCATCCTCAATCTGATGGGAAAACTGAGATAGTAAACAAATGTTTGGAAGGATACCTTTGTTGCTTTGTATCTGATAAACAAACACAATGGGTCAAATGGTTGCCTCTGGCTGAATGGTGGTATAACACTTCCTTCCATACAGCAACAAAAATGACCCCATTTATGGCACTTTATGGATATCTTCCACCATCCATCACATCATATTTAAGAGAAAATTCTAAGGTTCAAGCAGTGGAACATCACATCGACCATCAACAACAAGTCCTGCAACTCTTAAAGGATAACTTCGTGTTGGCGCAGAATAGAATGAAACAACAGGCATATCAACATTGCAGTGAAAGAAGTTTTGATGTAGGTGATTAGGTATTCCTACGGCTACAACCATATAAATAAATGTCCCTCAAGCAAGATAATAAGGATAATAAATTATCACCAAAGTATTATGGTCTGTACAAGGTGTTGCAAAAGATTGGTACTATGGCATACAAATTGGAGCTTCCTGCAGCTTCTCGAGTGCACCCAGTTTTCCATGTTTCATGTTTAAAGAAGGTTATAGGCGACAAGCTTCCAGTAACAATATTGCCAGAACTTGACGAGGAAGGAAAAATTATATTGGAACCGGAAGCAGTCACAGAAACAAGAACTCGACAGCTATGAAATCGATTAATTTTGGAGTATCTCATCAAGTGGAAGAACTTATCCGCTGAAGATTCCACATGGGAGGATGAAAATTTTATACAGAAGAATCCAAAACTACTCAAGCATTGAGGACAACACTTTTTTGAAGGAGAGGGGCATGTTAGGTCCCTATAATACTAGTGATTACCCCATTACTATTGTAGTTGTATCCCTTATTAATATTGTTGTGCCCCTATTGTCCCCATATTGTTAGTATTGTACCCCATAGAATCCCTCTATTGTTATTTTTGTGCCTTTATATTATTATTGTTAGGTCGGTTGGTTATATTGTGACTCCTTAGACTCCTATATATAGAAAGGAGGTTTTGTCATTTGAATCATCAAAGAACCATTCATTTGTGTAATGTAAAGGAGGTTTCCCCCTCGAAGAGGATGAATTCTAAGGAGTTGATCTATCTTTTATATCTTTTTGTGAGTTGGTTTCATAAGAACAAGAGAGACACAGATATACATGGTCCATGGAGAAATAGCCAGTCCTTCCTCTTATACTATCCAACAAACTGAAGAGATACAACCTACAACAGATCCGCTGTAATTACCTCTTCGTTCTCACACAATATCCTCTCTCTTTCTCACTTAGAATACCAATCTACATATATGGAAAACAATTCCCTCATATATAGCGAGGGATTGCCTTCTAGGGCAAAAAACCCTAAATTAAACATAACTTCTACTGTCAGATCTCCACCTAATGAACGACCCATATTGACTATGAAATTACAAAATTTTACAAGGCAATTTTACATATATTTTTAGATTCGGGGTCCAATGTGGTGATACCTCTGAATAAATAATATAATCAGGCTCCACACCCAACAATCTCCCACTTGGAGATTGATTATAGCAACTCCACCGCTGCTTCATTTGTTGGACAATGAATCCACTTTGGACCTGGTTGTTTCTCATCTTCTTCATCATAATTGAAGACCAATTGAAACTGAGCAGAATCTCGGTTTCTCCCTGATTACAACTTTTGTTAACATATCTACAAGATTCTAGCTAGTGTGTATCTTTTTCGTCTTCAACTGTCCATCTTCCAACACTAACCATATGAAATGGTACTTGAGTTGTATATGTTTAGTCTTGGAATTAAATGCATAGTTCTTTGTAAGATGTATGGCACTCTGGCTGTCATTGTATAACCTGCCCAACTCCTGCTTCTTACCCAATTCATCTAGAAACCTTTGTCACCAAATCATTCCTTTACTAGCCTCTGTAGCAGCAACATACTCTGCTTCCATTGTTGAGAGTGCAACAACACTTTGCAGTTTTGAAACCCAACTGACAACTATTCTACCTACAGTAAACACATACCTTGTTGTGCTCCTCCTATTATCTCTATCACCTGCCATATCTGCATCATTATTCCCCTGTAGAGAAATGTTTGTACCACCAAAGCATAATGCTTGATTTGTGGTACCTCTCAAATACCTGAGAATCCACTTCCCCACCATCCAATGTTCTTTTCCTGGATTGTACATGTACCTGCTTACAACTCCCACTGCATGTGTAATACCAAGCCTTATGTAGACCATTGCATACTTTAAGCTTCCAACTACTGATGCATATTGAACTTTAGACATATAAGCCATTTCTTCCTGAGTCTTGGGACAAACCTCCTTACTTAGTTTGAAATGGCTAGCCATAGGTATACTAACTGGTTTTTCATTTTTCATATTAAACCTTTTCAACACCTTTTCTATGTACTCACTCTAAGACAATGTTAATTTTCGATTATTCCTGTCTCTAGTTATTCTCATACCAAGGATTTGTTTTGCAGCACCCAAATCCTTCATTGCAAATGAATTCACCGATTTTCTTTTCAACGCATTTATTTCTTGTATGTTAGAACCTGCAACAAGTGTGTCATCTACATACAATAACAATATAATATAGTTGCCATCATTTTGCCTTTTGAGATAACCACAATGATTAGAGTGACATCTAGTATAACCTTGTTCAGACATAAATCTGTCAAATTTTAGATACCTTTGCCTTGGAGCCTTCTTTATGCCATACAAGCTCTTCTTCAACCTACACACTAGTTTCTCCTTCCCTTTTACCTCATATCCTTGTGGTTGTTGCATATATATCTCTTCTTCCAAATCCCCATGGAGAAACGATGTCTTTAAATCTAACTACTTAAGATGAAAATCTTCAGCTGCTACTAGACTTAAAATAGTTCATATTGAATTCATTTTAACAACAAGAGAAAATATCTCATCAAAATATATACCCCTTTTCTCTGCAAACCCCTTCACCAAGTCTAGATTTATACCTTTTTCTACCTCCATCTTCTTCCTTCAACTTGTAAACACATTTATTCTACAATGTTGTTTTACCTGCAAGAAACCTGACTAAGTCCCAAGTCTAGTTATGTGCTAAAGATTCCATCTCTTCTTTCATGGCTTGCTCCCACTTCTTCCTGGTTTCTACCTACACTACTTCTTCATAACATTATGGTTCACTAGAATCAATCAACAATACATAATATAATGTAGGAGAGTATCGTTTAGGGGGTCTACTTATCTTGGTAGATCTTCTAACAACACTTCCAGGCATTTGAGGTGCTTGTTGATGTTTTGGATGTTGTTGTTGTTCTAGCTATTGATCATTATGATTTTCAAGCACCTTCACTTTTTCTGTTATCTCATCAAACACTCTGTATTCTCTGTTTTCTTTTTCCTGTTTCTTTTCCTACAGTCGATCCTTATACAAAACCTTTTCATTGAATATGACATCTATGCTTCTAATGATTTTGTGTTTTTCATAACCATAAAAGTGATAACCAAAATCATTAACACCATATCCAATAAGGGTACATTTCTTTGATTTTTCCTCAAGATTTGTTCTATTTTCTTTATTAATGTGGACAAAGGCTTCACAACCAAAGGTATTTAAAAATGAGTAGTTTACCTTTTTACCTGTCCATGCCTCCTCTGGAATACCACTATCCAAGGAACTTGAAGGTCCTCTATTTATTAGATAAACAACGGTATCTATAGCATCTGCCCAAAATTGTAAAGGCAGTCCTACATGCAATCTCATGCACCTTGCACACTCCATGATTGTCTTGTTCATCCTTTCTGATACACCATTTTCTTGTGGTGTTCCTGGAAATGTCTTCTCTCTGTGAATTCCATTCTCTGAATAGTACCTATCAAACTCTTTGCTACAATATTCACCTCCATTATCATCTGAGACACTTCAACCTTTTTCCCGTCTCATTTTCAACCAAAGCTTTCCATTTCTTGAAAGTATCAAATACATCAGATTTATTTCAAATAAAATAAATCCAAGTCTTTCTGGTCGCATCATCAATAAAAGTAACATAATAATGAGAGCCACCGAGAGATGATACTTGAGAAGGTCCCTATACATCTGTATGCACAAGCTCTAACTTTTCTCTCTTCTTTTTTTTCCCAACCCTGAGGAATCTGACTCTCTTTTGTTTTCCATAAACACAATTCTCAAATAATTTTAAATCAACATGCTTCAAATCTAGCAAGAAATTTCTTGAGTGAATAATCTGCATCCTCTTCTCACTCATGTGCCCAAGCCTATGATGCCACAATGTCGTATCTTCTCTTGTAGAGGTTAAAGCATTAACATAATTAGAAATACCATTGTATAAATACAATGTACCAACCTTTTCTCGTTTTTCTATTACCAGGTATCCTTTAGTGACCTTCCAAGTTTTATCTGTAAAAGTAGTTACACATCCTTCACCTCCCAACTTCCCTATTGAAATTATATTTTTCTTTAGATCTAGAACATGCCTTACCTCCTTCAATAGCCATTGATTTTCATTCTGTTGTTTTATGAAAACGGTACCCATTCCAATGATTTTACAGGGTTTATCATCACCCAATCAAACCTGTCCAAAATATCCTTGAACATAATCATGAAAATGTTTCCTATCAGGTGTGGCATGGAATGAGGCCCCTGAATCTACCACCCAGGCATCAATAATATTTTCTACTCAAAGAATCAAGCATCTTGCAATGCATCACCTCTCACATTCGCTTCATGATTGTTTTCTTGTTGTGTGTCTCCTTCTTTTCCCTTCTGAGACTTGCAATATTTCTTCAGGTGTCCTTTCTTCGCGCATTTCTAGCACACTATCCCTAATCTAGACTTGGATCTACCTTTCCTTGACTTACTGTGATATCCTGGGGCTCTTTCCTATTTCCATTTTTCTTCCACTAGTCTCTACAGTCAAAGCATTACCTGATGTCTCACCAGAGCTTTTCCGTCGCATTTCCTCACTAAGGATTGCACCGACAACATCATCAAACTTTAAAGTACTAGATCCAGAATTAGAGTTACTAATGGCCATAAATAAACCATTCCAACTTTCTGGAAATGAGCAAAAAAATAATAGAGCCCTAACTTCATCATCAAAAGTTACCCCTATAGAACTTAATTGACTGGTAGTTATATTAAATTCATTTAAATGGTCAGCAACAGATCCACTTTCTGACATCTTCATATTAAATGAACGCTTCATAAGAAATACCTTATTTGATGGTGAGGGTTTTTCATATAGTTTGGCCAATACCTTCACTAAACCCTCTATTGTCATTTCCTTTGAAATATTAAAGGCTATCGACACTGCTAGGCACAACCATATTGTTCCAAGTACTTTTCTGTCGAGAATATCCCATTATGGGTCTATCATACTCATTGGATTCTTTGCCTTTCCGCTCAATCGTTGGTACAGATCTTTCAAGTACAAATAATCTTCTATCTGCATCTTCCATAGCTGGTAATTTTGGCTGTTAAATTTTTCGACCCTAAAGCTACCATCTTCTGCCATTGCTCCCACTCGAACAAGGAACCCTTCTCTACTACGATTTCATCAACCAAATAGACCTTTGCTCTGATACCAGTTGTCGAAAAATTATATATTACAGAGAAATGGAACACATCAAAAATATATTGCAGAAATATAAACACATAAAACAAGAGAGACACATATATATCTAGTTCACCCAATTTGGGCTACGTCCACAGAGAAACAACCAATTCTTCCTTTTATATTATCCACCAAACTGAAGAGATACAAACTACAACATATCTATTGTAATTCCCTCTTCTCTCTCACACAAGCTCCTCTCTATTTCTCACTCAAAAGACTGATCTACATAGACGCAATAAAATTCCCTCATATATAGTGAGGGGTTGCCTTCTAGGGAAAAAAAACCCTAAATAAACATAACTTCTACAGTCAGATCTTCGTCTAATAAACGACCTAGATTGACTACGAAAATATAACATTCTACAAGGTAATTTTACATCTATTTTTATCTTCGAGGGTGATGTCCCCGATCCCCTGCCGGGGGGGTGGCAGCGCAAATATTACGGGCGGTGTTGCCACCACATTACAAATTGGGGTCCGATTTGGTTATACCTCTAAATAAATAAGATAATCAAGCTCCACACCCAACAAGAAGGCAACTTGAAAGAATTACCCGATCTGAATCACTTGCATAACAGATGGAAGGAAAGAGCTAAAACTCAAAGGGAAGAAATCGAAAAATTATCAAAAACTGATTGGGAGTCATATTGGAAATACCTCATCAAGCCACATAGTCAAATCACAACCCTTAACTTCTCTTTCCATTCAACTCAGCAGATGTTGCCACCTCTCACAGATGCAATTTTTGCAGGATAGGTCAGAACAAAGTTTTGGGCACCTCCTCAAGTCAAGCTGATGGCCGATATATGCGATTTGAAGGACAAGCTGGCAAATAGAAAATCATCATCATATCCTCTACTCATTAAGCCATTGTTTATTTTTAGAGTTATCTAACTAGTTAGGAGGAAGGTTGTTTGAAACCTCCTCAATTTTTTGTATAATCTATTTTTCAACATTAGTTAAAATAGTATTTATACCCTTCTCATGCATTTAGAGAAGGGTCTAGAATTTTATCAAAAACATTTGCAAAGAATGCACTATTTTAAGTTTGTGAATGCTTTGGTGAAATTATGGAACGTGATCATTTCTTTTAAATATCATACTACTTTCCTTTGTTGATACACTTTTGTATACTTGGAAGATAATTTGATTTGAATAAAGGAGTTGATCTAGGTCATTCGTCAAATGAGCAGAACTTCACATATACGGTACTTCTATCTTATATGATTAGCCATGTTTCTGTTTAATTAGTGACAACTCTTTATTTTCATTAATTGTGTATGAGATATGTTTTTTCTGTTAAAGCATTAATTTCACTATTGTATGATGCCTTGCTGAGAATATTTATTTTCATATATATATCTATATATATATATATATATATCATGACATATGCGATATAGTTTATACATTTCTTTGACTAACTATTTAGTCAAAGAATCTTTACACGTTATCATCTTTGTTTTATGTGTGATTGATCTTTATTATCACATGTCAAATAGATATCTTTGTAGATCACATATTATACAGAAATACCTGGGTTTATATTAGATTAAATTATAGAGATTTGCATCATAGAATAGGTCATTCAAGTTATCATTATTCTATTTGAAATCACTCGTAAACCACCCACTCTCATTTTAAAACCCATACTTGGAAACTAGTCCCATTATCCCCAGTCGGAGCCACCACTTTAAACAAAAAAGGAGTTGTCTTAAGGTTTAGAATGGGTGGTTATCCCCCATGTTGGAGCAGCAGAAATCTAAGGCCTCAATAGGTACTAATTGTGAGCTTTTACCCATCTGATGGTTCGCTGGTAAAGCCTTGTTCAAATACCTATACACATTTCACTCTCATAGATCAAAGGAATCAAATGAATTTCAAAATGAAATTAAATTAATCACATTTTTCCAAGAATGGTGCACGACTTCCATATTCATTCATAATTGAACATGATTTTTGAAAATTGACTAGGTCCCCTACCACATCCTGCTTAGTACAATAGTAGATATATATAATCACATAAATCATGTATCAGCCAAAAATCATAATTAACCATCTATTCCACATAATCATGAGCATCCATGGGTCTATGTGTCTCAATCTTGGATCACTGCCATGTCATACACCTACTTCATAAATTAGACGCAAAAAGAGAAACATATGTATAATGTTTACTTAAACAAGACCATCTAATACAAATAATCAAAGAATAAGTAGAGATTTTTTTTGGTATTTTTTTTTTATCCAAAGGGTTTCCACCTAATATTCCTCGTGTTCATATGTTATGATTTTTCTACTTAAGTGGTTTTGTGTTTTCCTTTTCATGTATTGTGTTTTAGACATACTAATCATATCACTAGTACAAAATGAGAGATTGGTGACTACGTGACTAAAAACTTAGTCACCACATCTACTTCAAGTGAATTACTACTAAATTTGAGCAATTTTAAGTGACCCAACTAAAATCGACTAACGTAAATGAGTAATTTAGTATAGGAATAAAATATAAGACTAGATAATAAGTGACCCAACTAAAAGTGACTAACCTAAATAAATAATTTAGTCAAAGACTAAAATATATGATTACATATTAAGTGAAAAAATTAACAATGATTAACGTAAATGAATAGTATAGTCCAAAAAGAAAAATATGACCAACTAATAAGTACAACAACTATATGAATTAGTCACCCATGCTAGTCATTTTTAATTGTGTCACCCAATAAATAGAAAAAATTACAATTTTGATATTGAAGTGTTACATTTCACTAAATTTTAACAATGTGGATGGATTTAGAGATGACTTTTTCTCTAAATTTTATAACAACATATGGATTTAGAGACCCCCTTCATCTATAAATTTGTGAGGTAGGGGATTCTCTGAATCTATCTACAGTGTTAAAATTTAGAGTCCCCTTTAAGGCTAGTAAGACGGGCATGCAGTGCGGAGAGTGGGATAGAGTCTATTGCTTGCGTTTAGGTATATGTGGTGGAGCCTATGACAATCGTCTAGTAGTTGTAACCGTTGATGGGTTTTTTTTGCTCCAATTGTACAAGTGATTTTTCAATCGCACTAAAGAACTTTTGGTTGTGATTTTTGTGGGTCACAGGTGCCCAATATTGGTCTATTCTATGTGCCAACCTTGAGGAGTAGCTATATCATAGATAAAGGAAAGCCGAATTACCTTCTCGTCATGGCCACCTCAAATGAAATAATATTTCCTCCTCTAATAATAATGATAATCCCTTCAAATGCCAAACATTATTGTGATCCTTCTCAAGCAGACCCCTGTTTTATAGGCCTTGCAAGTTGTGTGATTCAACGATGATCCTAGTTTCATGCCATTTGTTTCTTCACAGGCACGCCATTCTCAAAGTTACCCCTATATTCAAGAAGAGGTGAGGTTTTAGTATTATGAAATGGATGTCTTTCATTTTGTATAGGTAACTATTTTCTTTAATTTCAATTTACTTTAACTTTATTGGCCTACAATGTAATAGAATTTTATATTTTAAACAACAAAATTAATTATTATATTTCAATTCTATTATGAAATGGATATCTTTTTTTTATATCACCCTTATTTAATTGGAGTAGAATTTAGCACTAAGAAATGGATGTATTTCATTTTGTTTGGGAAACTACACTAGATCTTAATATTATGAATTTCACTAGATTTTAATAATATGAATTAGATGTATTTCATTTTTTTTGGTAAACCATTCTGGTAAGAAGAATAGCATCACATAAAAAAAAATAGCGATAGCACAAATCTTGGTGTTCTGAAATTTTTGAAGGTACCAATTCGAACTTTTCAAAAGCTCACTAGTTCCTACTTATGTGTAAGTGACATTGGAAAATGAAAAAAAAAAATTGTTTATTACACCTCACAATTGTAAAATAAGGAGCATAACTAAATCAATTAAATCATTAGTAAATGTTGAAAGGAATCAATCCATGATAATCAACAAAACACTTACGTCATAATCCACTTTACATTGCCAAGATTGAAAGAATATGAAAATTAGGTAAATTATAACTTATTATTATAATTATTAATGAGTTAAAGATATATACAATCAAAAGAACATGTAACAATATTCTTTACCATGAACATTTAACCATACTTTACAATACCATGGGCCAATACGATGAATTATCAATATAACATGCCCAATATGATAAAAGAGATTATATGTTATCCACACCTCACAAGTTATAAGGAGAGATTACTATTCTAATTCATTTTTTCATGATTCATCATAGAAAATCTATAATTAGTGCAATCATATAAGGTAAACAAGTGATTTAGGAGTCCGTACCACTCAAATTAGAAATCATGCTTTGGGAAAAATTGCATACAAAATTAGAACCTACATTGTTCATTGCTAAATAAATAGTGATTAACAGGAAAATGGAATCATATAGCCTTGCTCTGGTAGGAGATAATATATAGAGATGTGAAGTGGATAATTAAATTTAGATAAGGTTCCTATATATGAAATATGGAAGTTATATGCCATGTTATGAACTAAAGAGAAATATATATTTTATATCCCCCTTATTATTAAGATTATATTATAACTGTGTATTATTCATTTGATTTTCTTCAAAATGATAATGTTGAAAATCCATATTAAATAATCAATTAAAAACTTTTAAAATGTTTGTACATATTTTCTTTATTCTAAATATATTTTTGGCTTTTGAAATCTTGGGTTTTAAACATTTGTATATATTTTATAGATTTTTTACTTTTTGAAATCTAGGGCATGAGGGAGATTTTTATTTTTAGGACATAGAGTTTTAAGGGCTTATAGTACAATGTTAATGTTATATAATCGATATAAACAATGATGAAGTAATTATTGAAAAACGCAGCAAGAAATTTTCAATTTAATTTTGCCTTGATCAAATTGAGAAAAATCAAATTTCCACATCAGCACACAACTCAAGTGCAATTAATTGATATAACATGGCTCTTGTCACTTAGTTAGCTCAGTAAATTAGAGTTGGCTGAGTTAGAGTTTAGTTAAGTGCGTGTGATTTCTAATTTGTAGCAATGAAGGTTAGTTATCTCAGGTTGTTTTCAGTTAAACTAGTTCTATATGTTGGAAGAAGTAGTGGAAGGTTAGTTAAGTAGAGGACCTTTAGTAAAACTCAGTGCTCATCTAGTTACCAAATCAATCAACCCAAAATAACCAGTGCATGCAGATAATTCGAGTTTCACAGGATTGGTGGAGATTCCAAGGCAATGTAATATCAATTGTAGACTGGTCTTGAGTGAATAGGTGTTTCATGTAGTCATATGACTAAGCTTCGGAATTAAAAAATCCATTTTGGAGAAATTCCTAAATAATAGTGGCATAATTTCTTGAGGAATTGTGTACGGAATAGGGTCTCAAGAAAAGGTTAAATTTGACTAAGTTTGGGTCAGTGATTCTCAGTGAGAAAAGAGATAGGTTATTAACTTGCAGGTTATGCTCAGTTGAGAAAAAAAATTGTAACACATCTCTATTCATCATATTAATGTAATCATACATTGGGATTCTTAGAAGATTGCTTGACCCTAAAAAAAAATTAAGTGCATTTGTGTTATTTCTTATTGCATGTATGAAATTATTGTTCTTGATTATGGATTACTTTTTGAAGAGCAACCGAATAGGTTTGTGTCTTGTGATTTTGATTAAAATATCATGAGAAGTTGCAAATATACAACATAATTTCTACATGGTATCAAAGAAAGATTCACATTAGAGAAGGAATTTTGAAGATTTTTCTCAGGAGGTTCGAATTTGAAGTTTAGTGGAACAAGATCTCCTCAGAGCTGAAAAGATGACCTTCAATGGTTTGAGGCTAGAGTATGCCTTGGAAGGAGCCTCTAATTTCATCGCATGGAGGCGGTATTGAATGACAATGGATTACTAGAATACATCAAGATAGATGTTATAAAACCATCAAAATATGATGCCGAAAACCTTGCTCAGTGGAAGAAACATGTAGCCAAGGCGAGGAGAATAATATTGGAGGGAGTACAAGATCTTATTGTCTCAAATATCAATAGAAAAGAAACTTTATTCACAATGTGGAAAGAAATGATAACGTTGTTTTTTGAATAGCAGTGACCATAGGAAGTTGGCACTCAAGGATAAACTTCGAAGATTGAAGATGTAGAAGAAGGAAACTATTCCACATATCTGAGCAGGCTTACATAATGTCATGTTGAACTTGGCGGGGTTGGTGTAAATGTTCAAGAAGATGACTTGGTAAGCCTAGCCCTTCTAGCCCTTCCCAAGAGTTGTAATAACTACCAAGATTTGTTGAATGGGAGGGAGAAACTACCAAATTGGGAGTGATTATATTCTGATTTGGTATAGGATGAAATAAGACAGAATACCAAAAATGGGACTTCATCCAAGGGAAAGGATGAAGAAAAATTAACATTGATTGGAAAGGGAAAGAAGGGAAAATGGAAGAAAACTCAATCCAAAGTAGAGTCCAGCCATGGGTGTAAGAAGAAAGATTTTTCCAAAATTTAATGCTTCGATTGTCATGAATTTGGCAATTATGCCCTAAAGTTTCCACACAAAAAGGGAAGCAAGAAGACCTTAGGAGGAGGGAGAATTCAAGCCTTGGCTTCACCATTCGAGCTTGAAATTACCCTTATCACATGCATAGCCAACACAGTGATGGGTAGAGTGTGGTACTTAGACTCAAGTGCTTTGTTCCACGTGATAGGGTGTAGATATTTTTTTAGTGAATTAGAGCAGAAATAATTGTAGATGCACATCGAAATGGGGCAGAATGAGAAGGTATGACATGATCAGGATTTGTTTAGTCACCTTTTAGAGGGAGTTGGGCTCCCCTCTTAGTCTCGAGGATGTCATGTCCATTCTGGGCCTAAAAAAATATCTCATCTTTGTTGAACTCTTATAAGACCGTGTTTATGATGTGATCTTCAACAAAGGAAAGGAATTCCTAAGACACATAGCAGAAGTAGAAGTGAAGCAGATCAGGGTTTGTGTGCATAACCTATATAAGATAGTCATGGAATACTGTGATGAATTAAGCTGTACGGCGAAGAAGGTACAGAGCCCTAATTTCGGTAAAATTTGCCACAATAGGCTTGGCCATTTGAATCATGGTGCCCTAAATATTATTTAGGAAATAACCATAAACCTCCTCAAAGGAGCACTTGAGTAGCAGGATGTATGAAAAGGATGTACCTTGGGGAAGTACACAAAATCTAGATTCCATGATCACAATAACATAGCACATGTAGTCCTAGAAAGGATCCACTCTAATGCGTGTGGACCTTTCTCAACATGCTCCACTTCTGAAAAAAAACAAAAAATCATTTATGTTGATGACTTCTCACGAAAGTGTTGGATATTCTTCATGTGTAAGAAAGATGAGACATTCTCGAAGCTCGTAGAATTCAATGCACTAGTCGAGAAAGAAACTTATGAGAAGGTGAGGGCTCTCAAGAGTGATAATGATGGTGAGTATTTTTTGAAAGAATTTAAAAATTTATGGGCAAAAGAAGGCATTCGGCAAGAGTTGACAACACACCATTACCCACAACAGAAGGGGGAGGTTGAGAGAAGAACAACAACATTTTTGGAGCAATGAGGGCGATGTTTCATAACCAAGGTCTACCAATTCACTTGTGGGCAAAGGCATGCAACACAACAGACTATTTTTAGAACCAGAGTCATCATCATATTTTGGGCATGATTACACCAGAGGAGGCTTTCTCAGGGAGAAAGCCAGATATGTTGCACTTCAGGATTTTTGGAGCCTGTATTTACTGTGATGTCTCCAAAGAATCAAAGAATAAGCTTAAGATGACAACAAGACTAGGGGTATTTTTGGGTTACACATAAACTCCTCATAACTACCATGTGGACTTTCCATCACTTAGAATGACATTTGTGCGAAGGGATGTAAAGTTTGATGAGGACAAAGAAATGGGGTGCTCCCTTGAGAGGTAGCTTTAGATCCCACCAGAAGAGGAGCTTTTAGCTCTAAAGAAGGAACCTTAGGAAGTTGTGGAGCAACCACAAATTGAAGAGAGGACAGTGGAAACATCCACTCAAGTAGAACCATCCAGAGAAGGAATAAAAATAAATTGGGAAGGTGAGAGACTTGTGTAGGATTAGAGGGAGGGTACTCCTTCAAATTTGCACACACAGAGAAGGTCATGTGATCAATATAGTGGCTACATGGCTCTAATGACTGAGCTTTTAGAGACTGATCCATCCTCATTTGAGGAAGAAGTACAAGAACCTATATGGGTTGATGCAGTAGTGGAAGAATACGAATCCATTGTAAATAACAGTGTTTTGGAAGTGGTCCCAAGACTAGTAGATAAATAAGTTTTGGGTTCAACATGGATATTCAAGGTTAAGAAGGCAGAAGAAAGAAACATAGGGAAGTATAAGGCTCAATTTGTGGCCAAGGGTTACTCTCAAGTTGAAGGATCTGACTATGAGGAGACATTTTCTCCTATAGGAAGCTACTCATCCATTATATCGATTATTTCTCTAGCTACAGAGATGGGTTGGAAGATCCACCAAATGGAATGTTGAGAGTGATGGACCCGCCAACATTAAGGGGATCTCTCCGATATGAATTCCTAGCTAGACCTCTCACTGTTTGGAGTAGGAGACCCAGTAGTGGGTGGTAGTGTAATTCCTTGGACAATGTAACATGTAAAGGAATGTATGATAACTTTGGGTGAGAGTAAGTGTGTGACCCTGCAGAGAGAAAAGTGTGATGCATGAAGGTTGTAAAACATGGAGGGTAAAAGGAAGTGCATCCCTTAGAAGCTTGTAATAGTACACAGCTTGAAAGGAACACATGAGCGAAATGACATCACAAGCTAAAATGAAGAATAGTCCACAAATTAAAGTGATGCGTTAATCCAACAACACGCGTTCAATAAGATTCATACAAATGCATACAAATTAGTTCATAAGAATATGCGTAAGTTAAATAACATACATTGACAACGCAACAATAATAGTCCTACTACATTAACAAAATATGTATGAAAGCGTGTTAGCTCTGATGTTATTATTATAAGTGAAAGTTCCATCCATATATACACCATTGATGACCACTAGCCCCAATAGTGGAATATTACAGTAAAGAACACCTCCTCCTCCAAAAAATTATACTTGCTCTATGCTATGGAGAGGCCAAGGCTCTTTACAATACTCCCAAGCCTTCTCTAAGCCTAAGCCTAGCCAAAAGGTTGGCTCCTGAAATCTTGTTCTATGATTTATGAGGTTCTATTTATAGCAAAGTGTGGGCTAACCCTTGACATTCCCCTTTGTGACTTTCTGACTTCCCTCATGACTCTTCAACTCCTTTACTAAATGGAACATTACATTACATGGTGAATTTACATATTCCAATATTGACACTTGTAATTTCACTTACACCATATTTAAAAATAATATTACATTTTTCACATGTGCCCATATAAGAGAAAATAGGCTAGAGACAACCTAACAAGACATGACACTATGATTCTATAGTTTGGGGGAATCCCATCTCAAAAACATCCACTTGATGCTTATCGATCACATATTGGTGCCAAGCTTAGTACTATGTGATGTTGTCCCTGAATTGTTTGATGGTGAATTTCTAGAAGTGGGCTATTTCCTCAATGGAATCCAGGTATATGGTCATGGAACCTATATCCAACTCATTCTGAAGCATGAGAAGCATGGTGTTTACCTTGACAAGACCACCAATGTACTTTTGCATGTTGTGTGTGTTCGGCTCCAAATCTTCCCTGGTGGCCTCTTGTCTTAGTTTCTCCAAGTACTCATTGATCTCTAGCCAGAATTGGTTCTTGGGTTTAGCATCAGTGCAGGAACTGATTTATGGGATCTTATGGTTTCTCACCATGACATCTGATCTATTGTACAACCGCACATATGAGGCCTGTATGCTGCTGATGAATGGGGCAAGTTTCTTGTGGTTCTGGACCAGAATTCAGACCTTCGCTTTCTCCATCTCTGCATGTGGCATCATCTTATTTTCTAAGTCAAGCAGGGCCACTTTGTACTGCATTCTCCACTCTTGTACATGGACGATGGCATCATGTATGTTCTTGAGAGTTTGAACAAGCTCTTTTCTCTACTGTTGTAGGCCATGCACACAGACAACGACTTTATGCATGGTGAAAAATCCGTCATAGATCTTCCACATGGTATCACAAACTGTTGATACTTCAGAAAGTATCATAGTCCTCGTCTCTCCCAATGTGGAAACTGTAAGCAATGTAAACTTTGAAACGCGAACTATGAACTCAAAATGAAAAGAGTGTATTCTAGAATGATGTTTTATTTTTTTAGGGTTAATTTTCAACTTATTTAAAAATGACAACAAAAACCAATTTTTTTTGTTTAAAATAAATGAAAAAATACATTGAAAACGAAAAATGTTGTTGGTAGAAGAACATTTTTCTTTTCTGGGTACAATTGAACTTTTTTTAGTAGTGGCGTTAAAGATAAAATAATGGGATCCGAAATACATTAAAATAACAACAATTTTCCTCCATTTCGTTGAACATATAATATCATGACACTAAAATTCCCTAAAATTCTAATTGTTTTCAACCATAGCATTAAAGATAAAAAAATGACTATTTTTTAACCATAGAATTAAAAATCATTAAGTTTTCAACATATTTCAACCACGACAATATGAACACATTATATGGCTAAATTAATCAAGATATCAATACATGTAGATTGAATGAAACATAAATTATTTCTCAAAGTTATTGTTTCATTGTAGATATTCTAAACAAA
The DNA here is from genome assembly GCA_031772625.1 of Pinus tabuliformis. Lineage (NCBI taxonomy): Eukaryota > Viridiplantae > Streptophyta > Pinopsida > Pinales > Pinaceae > Pinus > Pinus tabuliformis. The sequence continues at coordinate 556,042,059 of CM062813.1, read as the reverse complement.
TGAATTTATCATAATTAAAACATATAATCCAACAAACATAAAAATTATTTATAACTTCATGTAAGATAATATGGAAGTTAAAATATTTATTTCAAGTTACCATGTAAGCATCAGTTATATAAATTGTCTTAGACAATTATTCAAAATAACTCAGATGTTCTTAGAAACCATCAGAATTCACATCTTTAGATGAATGACTAGAAGAAGATGAAGTTGGTCCATATTCTTATCTTTCATCATCTAGTGCCCCATCTGAGTCAACATCCATGCCCACCAAGGGTCTGATTCTGAGAATTGCCCCCATGGTGGTCATGCATGTTGACTTAGTTTGGGCACTAGTTGATGAAAGAGAAGAGGGTGTTGATCATCATAATTAGCCCCATGGGCTAGCAGGCCCATGGCCGGCACGCCTACCCATGCCACAAGGTCGATTCTGAGAACCAACCATGTGCATTGGGCAGGCATGCCCAGCCATGGGCATTCTTGCCCACGACGTAGTATGCCTGCACCTCCTTGGTAGGTCTGTTGTGCCGTGGGTGGGCATGCCCAAAGCACAATAGGGTTGTTCTTGCTTGGTAGGCCCACTCTGCCATAGGTGGGCATGCCCATGGATGGCTACTCCCGCCCAAGGCACATGGTTGATTCTAAGAATCAACCCTCTACCTTAGATGAGCATGCCTAGTCATGGATGTGCCAACCTGCGGGACAACAAGACTGCGCCTACTATGAAAATCGACTATATCTCGGAAATGCATGCTCATGGACGAGCACACCTACCCAGGTCACAGGGTTGATTCTGAGAATCATCCCTTTGACTTAGGAGAGCACGCCCAACCTTGGGCATGCCAACTTTCGGCACAAAAGGCCTATGCCTACCTGAAAATCTAGTTGTGCCATAGGCGGGCATGCCCAGTGCTGGGCAAGCCCACCCAAGGAATATGGTTGATTCTAAGAATCGACCCTGTGTTGTGGGCGGACATGCCCATGGCAGGGTGGGCCCACCGAAAGTGTTGATTCTAAGAATCGACTCAGCCTTGTGCCATGGACAGGCATATGCACGTAGGGAAATGATTCTCGAAATCATCCCCTGGGTGGACATGCATGCCCAAGACACAGGGTTGATTCTTAAAATCGGCCCTATGGCTTGGGAAAGTGCACCGAGTCATGGAAGTTTTTGAACACCGCACAATGGGCCTGCCAAGAAGGTCGGTTGTAACTCGGATGGGTGCACCTACCAAAGGCATAAGACTGATTTCCCTATGCCTTGGGTGGGTGCACCTAGCCATGGGCAGGCACATCCACGACCAAGCGTGCCTGCCAAAGAATCAGCCATGTGCCTTGGGCAAATGCGCCTGGGCATGGGAGTGCCCACCGATAGCATAATCGACCTGCCAGGTAGGCCCAATGTGACACATGAAAGCATGCCCACAATCTTGCACACTTGCCCAAGGCACAGGAGCACAGGGAAATTAACCCTGTTCATTAGGTGGGCATGCCCACCATGGGGGGCTGATTCTCTGAATCGAGAATTAAATAGACCCTGTACCTTGGGTGGGCATTCCTGCCCAGGGGGAAATTCTCGTAATCAACCCCACTTGCACCCGACTCATAGTACATAGAATTGGCCATGTGCGTTGGGAGGGCACGTGTGGTCATGGGTGTGCCCACCCATGACATAACGAGCCCGCGCTTGCCTGGTAGAATGACTGTGCTGTGGGAAGGCATGCCCATGACCATGTGTGCCTATCTAGGAGGCAAATTCTTAGACTAAGCCGCCTGAGAGGATGATTCTTAGAATGGTGCCCTTGGGTGGGCACGCCCATGGCCCAATGCGCCCCGCAAGGAACTATGCCTTGGGCGGCCGTGGGAGTGCCCGCCCATGGAATAGTGGGCTTGCAATTCCCTGGTAGGCTCGTTGTGCCCTAGGTGGGTGATCTACAATGGAGCAAAATAGTAATGTTGTGCTAATTCCCCATTCAGAATAAAACCCAAGATGCTTATGATTTGTTTATAAAGCTCTTAAGGATTCACCATGTTTGCTTAATTAACTAATACCCATGAGAGTTTCTTATGTAAATGTTATCAACAATTTAACATAAAACATATGCTGAATAATAGAAAATAAAAATAAATAACATCAAAATACAACACACAACATAAAGATTTGATGAGGAGTTCACCACTCCTGGGCTACGTCTCCTTGGTCCAGCTTCCAATGCTTGAGCCTCTCTATTATGCTCAAAATTACAACAAAAGTGTGTTTACAATTCTCAAATGCCTCTCAAACCTATCTCAATGAGTTTAGAATGCTCAAAAATGGTTATTTAGCCTCTTTTTCATCCAATTTGGATAGGAAATGAAGAAGTTATGACTTCTTCTAGTTTTCCCACTATTTGTTCCACAAATTATTCCAAAACCGACATAGTCCTACAAATCCGCTCCAAAATCCGCTAACTAAGCAAGAATTTTGCCACGTCGTGGGCCATAATCTATCGGCCATATCATAAATCACAGTCAATGAGGTTTGGCGGGTTGAAGGTCTTGTTAATACGACAGAATGTCACGATAGTGATATCGCGGACCTGACGACATATAAACTGCAACACATAAATGTATCGCATCTAGGAATTCTATCAAAATCATAACTTGTTTCATTTTGCTATCGGTGGATAATACTTGTATCATATATATATTAGCAGGTACTGGGTGTGATATGCTATTGTGATATATTGCATCGCAACCATGACTTTCTCGAACGCCGATTCTATAACTCCTCTTTTCCTGCGATTGTGATATCCGATATCGCAAAATTGCGATCGGCACTGCCTGGGGGCCGATTCTTAACCAGATCCACCTACGACCTGCGATATGAGATATGTGAGGGAAAATGGCACCCTACCACTTGGCACCTCCTCATTCGATGGGACCTTTTCCATGTCATCCAATCCTGCCATGTAGACAAGTCAAACTTGAACTTTGACTTGCTCTAACTTTTACATACGAGCTCAAATTTGAGTGCCATTTGCACCATTGGATTCAAAATGATGAGCTATTCGATTTGAAGTTGAGTTTAAAATGATTCAGACACTTTGATTTTTGAGCATAAACTTGGGCACCTGATCACTCCTCCCCACTGGAAGCCTTTTGGACCCCAAAAGATTATATTCAGTTATTGAACAAATGAGGGTATTGTTCCCTCATCATCCCCTCTTCAATCCATTTGGACTTTGATGGATTTGTATGTTTGATACCCACTCAAAGATAATCAAGATTTCCCCTTTTTGATGACCTCGTTCTTTTTTCAGGTATGGTGTCTTGTTGAAGCTCATCAAGAAATTCTAGAGAAAAATCTTTAATTGATTGAATATGTACACTTTATCCTTGATCTTCAATCAATGGAGGCTCATACAATCTCAAATTTTCAACCTTTAGAATGGAATAAATTTGCATATATGTAGGCAAATCAAGCTTGAAAGAATTATTACCAATCTTTTCTAGAATTTTAAATGGACCATAACGGATTGGTTTCAGCTTTTTACCTTCACCTTGAAGCTTTTCCTTGCTAATGTAGAACCAAACTTCATCAACTACTTGAAACATATGATCCACATGATGCTTATCATTCCTTTCCTTATACTTTATTAACTCTTTTCTAGTTGTGCATGAACTATTTGGTGAATCAATTGAGTTTCCTCAATGAATTTATTTGCTCTATCTATGTCGCTATGTCCATCTACAACTACATCTTTCTCAAAGACGAAATCCAAAGGTGATTTAGGAAACAACCAAGACATGCGTCAAAAGGTGAAGTTAGAGTAGAAAAGTGTTTTTCTTGGTTGTAAGCATGTTGAATATAATGCAACTGTTCATCCCAAAACTTAGGATGTTTGTTGCAACATCCTCTTAGAAAATGAATAATTGTCCTATTAACCACTTAAGTTTGACCATATGTTTGTGGATGGAAGGTTGTACTTTTCTTCAACTTGGTGTCCATCAAGTTCCATAAACTTGACCAAAAATTCCCAACAAATTGGGAATCACGATCACTTACAATGGAAGTAGGTAATCCAAAATGAACCCATACATTTTGAAATAAAAGTTCAATTGTTTGTTCACCTGTAATTCATCTTTTACAAGGCATTAATATGCACATATCGTTGAACCTATCCACAACTACGTACAAATAATCATGACCTTTTCTTGATAAAGTAAGACCTCCTACAAAATCCATAGCAACACTCTCCCATGGATGTGAAGGCACTAGAAGTGGTGTGTACAATCCTAGTTTCCTATTACTAGGTTTACTTACTACACACAATGAACAACCTCTGGTAAAACATGACACACTTTCAAGCATACGAGGCTAGTTAAAATACCTATGAATATTTTCCACTATTTTACCTACACCGAAATGTCTAGCAATAAGAGAAGTGTGTGCTTCCCTTGTGACATTTACTGTCTCTCCCTATGGAACACCAAGTTTTCCCAAATGATACAATAGATTATCATGTACATGGTAGTCTAATTCCTCAACTTGGTGACCTTGACTCAAGTTTGAATAAACCTCTTGAAAGTCAGCATCATTTGCATATTGTTCAAAATAACTTTAAGGCAAAACATAATTATTCTTGAGGAAAATGGCTACATTAACAACCGTCTAGAAAGCATATCAGCAAATTTGCTATAAATACCTTTCTTGTACCTGATTATGAAGTGGAATTGTTGTAAGAATCCCATCCAACGAAAGTTCCTTGATTGTTGCAATTTTGTTTGAGATTGGAGATATTGCAAATATTGACGATCGGTGTGAATAATGGTTTCTTTACCCATCAATTAATGCTTCCATTTATTCACACTTTACACCAATGCATAAATCTCTTTATCATATGTAGGATAATTAATAATAGCACCATTACAAATCTCAGAATGAAATGAAATGGGCTTACATGCTGTAAAGGAACTGCACCCATGGTGTAGTCACTTGCATCTGTTTGTATTTCAAATGGTTGTGCCAAATCTGGTAATGCTAAAACTGGGGCTGAACTGATCTTTTGTTTTAAAGCATAGAATGATTTTTGTTGTTTGACTCCCCACTAGAAGACAATATTCACGCTAGTCAAAGCATGTAGCGGAGCTCCTATGGAAGAGAAATTGGCACTGAAATTCCTCCAGTACTGCGTTGCTCCTAGAAAAATCCTTACTTCTGTGACTCATTCGGGTATTGGCCAATTCACAATGACCGACACTTTAGAGGGGTCAATATTAACTCACCTCCTCCAACTATGTGGCCCAAATACACTAAGGAAGTTTTCCCGAATTAACATTTAGATATCTTCAAAAATAACTGTTATTTTCTCAAGACATCCAAGACTTTCCTCTCATGCTTGACATGCTCTTCTTGTGATTTGCTAAATCTCAAAATATCATCTAAATAGACAATTACAAACTCATCAAGAAAGGATCTTAAAACATCATTCATAACTCTTATGAATGTAGCTGGAGTGTTGCAAAGACTGGAAGGCATAACCAACCACTCAAACAATCCTTGTTTGGTTTTAAAAGAAGTCTTCCACTCAACTATTCTAACTTGATGATATCCACTTCTCAAGTCTAATTTAGTGAAATATTTTTCATTCTTCAACAGATCTAGAAAATCATCTATTCTCGGTAATGGGTATAGATTATTTATGGTAATTTTATTCAAAGATCAATAATCTACACACATGCGCCAGGTTCCATCTTTCTTGCAGACCAAAACAATTGGTGAACCACATTCTGAAGTAGAGGGATGAATTACACCTTTATCTAACAATTCTTGGAATTGTTTCTTAATTTCTAAACTTTTCAGAATTGACATTCGATACATAACAATGTTTGGGAGTGGAAAGTCTTGTTGTAGCTGAATTTCATGTTGGATTCCCCTTTTTGGTGGAAATCCCTTTGGTTCTTGAAACATGTCTCCATATTGATTGTCCACATCAACCAATTCAGTTTTCATCTTCATGTCACAACCTACAAAGGATTCATGCTTTGTGTCATTCTTATGCTTGATCATAAGGAGCATGGGATTATTGCTAGAATTGATGAGTCGCTTCATTTTCCCTCCGCTTGTTAAAGACAGATTAAGCTTTCTATGATGGGCTCTCGCAATATACTCCACTCCAACATTGAAAAATGATATTTTTTCTCAAATCTATGGAAAATGTCTTTCCTCTCATATAGATATGGGCTTCCTAACATAATTTATAAATATACATTGGCACCACATCTAATTCGACTTCATCAACAAAACTGGCAGTGATAGAAAACATGAAAACACATTTCCTTGTGACTTGAAGACTTGCATCCTTGTTTATCCAACCCAATGGATACGGTTTATGATGAGGCATGGTTTCCAGATTCAATTTCTTGACCAAATCTGTAGAAATTAAGTTTTCCTGGGATCCACTATCAAACATCATATCAATCTTGGTGTGTTTGGAAATAACTCGGATGTGGAACAACCTAATTTTGTTTTCCTCATTTGAAATGTTGTTGGAGTTATTTGCTGCACTGGTGCTTGCCACGAGCTCCTCTTTTCTTTCTTTTGCCACATCTTTTCCCATAGTGACTGTGGCTAAAATCTTGGTTTCATCACCTGAGTCAGAACCTAAGTCTTGTTGTACAGTAGCATTGGTCTTCTGTTTCCTTTTATTTTTAAATTTCTTCGGTCGTAATTGCTTCCAGCAATGTGCTTCATCATAGCCCTCTTTGGAACAATTCTTTCACACAGGTTTCTCCCCTTCTTTCTTAACATAAGAATTTTCTTCTACTTTCCTTTGAAATTATTTCCTTTTCCACCACTCTGGAATGGCCTCTTCTTACCTTCTTCTTGTACATTTTTCCCTCTTTCTTCGAGGTGTGTATCTTGAACATATACCTCATCAAGATTCGTGGGATTAAACATAAGAATGGTATGTCAAAGATAGCTATGAAAACCCCCTATATATTTCAACAAAGTATCTTGTGACTATAAGTCTACTACTAGCATAAGAACTCTTCTCCTAAAATCTTCAATATACTCTTGCACATTTTGACCTTTTAACGGTATGAAATTTTTCCAATTCATGATAGCTTTTTGCATATGGGCTAAAGGGTAGAATTGTCTTTTTATAGCAGCAATAAAATTAGACCAAGTAACAAAGATTTTACCATGTTTTTTGATCTCGTCTTGAGTCCTTGATTCCCACCATACAAGCGCTTCACCCTCCATTCTCAAGGAAGCTAACTAGATTTTCATATCATCCTCTTGAAGGTTCTAAATCCTACAATACACCTCCAACTGACGAATCCAATTACCAAGCTTCTCTGCATTCACTTCACCATTATACGTAGGCAACTTGAATTTAACATCAAGCTTTAGAAAAGGTGATTTAACAATTCCTTTTGCAAAATGATGATGAGTATGAGTAAGGGTTGTATTAGTGGTAGAGTGTGAAGATGCTTGTGAAGTAGAAGATGAAGAAGATGGTGGAGAGGGTGGAGGATTGTCTCCATCTCCATTACCTCCTTTTCCATTACCTCCTCCTAAAGAGCCTTCTCCTTTAGGATGTTTGAAACTTTCTCCTTGCAATCTACTATTCCTCTCTTCATAGAGGACCTTCACCATCTCTGTCATATCAAAGGAAGCCTTTCTTAAGGTCTTCTCATCTTCTTTCATGGTAGGTTCTTCTTCATGAGACAAGGTCTCTGAAGATTCAACTAAACCTTCTACAACTTGAGGATGTACTAGTGTAGAAGACGTTTCCAACCTTGCTACTCTTCCACTTGACCCAACTTCAGGGCTTCCAACCAACTTTCCTTCACCTCTTTTAAGTTTTAACCTTGTTAGCATGACACAAAACTAGAAAAAAATTAAATCCTTCTTTCACAAAGAAAATCTAGAAAGAAAAAACTAGTTCTCTAATACCAACTTGATCTGTAATGGAGCATATTAGTAATGTTGTGCTAATTCCCCATTCAGAATAAAACCCAAGATTCTTATCATTTTCTTATAAAGTGCTTAAGGATTTAGCATGTTTTCTTAATTAACTGATTCCCATGAGAGTTTCTTATGTAAATGTTATAAATAATTTAACATAAAACATATGCTGAAAAACAACAAAATAGTAACAAAGAACATCAAAATGCAACACACAACATAGATATTTGATGAGGATTTCACCCCTCCTGGGTTACATCTCCTTGGTCCACCTTCCAATGGTTGGGCCTCACTATTATGCTCAAAATTACAACAAAAGTGTGTTTACAATGCTCAAATGCCTCTGAAACTTGTCCCAATGAGCTTATAATGCTCAAAAATGGCTACCTAGCCTTTTTTTGCACGCAATTTGGATAAGAACTGAAGAAGTTATTACTTCTCCAACTTTTCCTACTATTTGTTCCACAAATTGCTCCAAAACTAACATAGTCCTACAAATTTGCTCCAAAATCTGCTAATTGAGCGAGAATTTGGCCACATCATGGGCCATAACTTATCGACCATATCACAAATCGCAATTGGTGAGGTTTGTTAGGCTGAAGTTCCTATTAACATGACAAAATGTTGCGATAGTGATATCACGGACCCGACGGCATATAAATTGCAACACATAAATGTATTGCGTCTGGGCAGCCTATTGCAATCGAAACTCGTCGCATTTCACAACTGCTGGAAAATTCCTGTATCATATATATATATCAACGGGTACTAGGTGTGATATGCGATTGTGATATATCGCATCGCAACCTTGACTATGTCGGGGGTTGATTCTATAACTCCTCCTTTCCTACGATTGTGATATACGATATCACAAATCGCAATTGGCACTACCCGGGGGCTGATTCTTAACTTGAACCACCTATGACCTATGATACATGATATGTGAGGGCCAATGAAGGCCTACCAGTTGGACCTTTGCCACAACATCCAATCCTACCATGTAGACAAGTCAAACTTGAACTTTTACTTGCTCTAACTTTTGCATATGAGCTCGGATTTGAGTGTTGCTCGCACTGTTGGATTCAAAATGACAAGCTCTTTGATTTGAAGCTGAGTTTAACAAAATTCTGACACTTTGATTTTTTAGCATAAACGTGAGCACCTGATTAGTGGGCATATCCATGGCAAGGCATTCTCACCAAATGCAAAGGGTTGATTCACAGAATTGACACTGTGCCTTGGGCAGGTGTGCCTTCCCAAGAGCTTAGCCTAGGGGGATGAATTATTGGAATCAACCCTAAGGGGAATGAATTCTCGAAATCAACCCGAAGGGGGGAAAATTCTTGGAATCAACCCTAAGGGGGGCGATTCTTGAACTTGGCCCCTAAGGGGGAGATTCTAAGAATCAGCTCGACATTGTGCCTTGGGCAGGCGCACACACCGAGGGGGTTTATTATGGGAATCAAGACCCCTCCCAGGCCTACCAGGTAGGTCAGTTATGTCTCGGGTGAGCACATCCATGGTTGAGTGTGATCACGACATAGCCGACATTCTTGGGAGGTTAATTATGTCACAGGTGGGTATGCCCACGATTGAGTGCACCCACCGAAGGAACAAGGTTGATTTTGAGAATCAACCTTTTTCCTTGGGTGAGCGCGCCTCACCATAGGTGTGCGTTGTCGTGGCACAACAAGCCTGTGCCTGCCTAGAATGTTGGTTGTGCCATAAGAGGGCATGTCCACGGTCGGGCATGCCTGGCTAAGGCAAATTGTCGATTCTCAGAATTGTTCTTGTGCCTTGGCTGGGCACATGTGGTCATGACTATGCCCACCCATGACACAACAAGCTTACACTTGCTTGGTCAAACAAATGTGTTGCAGGAAGGCATGCCCATGACTATTCAATCCCTCCTAGGAGGGCGATTCTTAGAATAAGCCCCATGGGGGAGCGATCCTTAGAATGGGGCTCCTAGGCAGGCACACCCATGGAATGACACGCCCCCAAAGGAATTGCGCTTTGTATGGTCATTGGAGTGCCCACCCATGGAATAATGGGCTTGCACTTGCTTGGCATGCTAGTTGTGCTCTAAGCAGGCATATCCACAACAGGCGCTCCCACCCAAGGCAAAGGTTTGATTCTCATAATTGACCGTGTGCCTTGGGTGGTTGTGCCTTCCAAGGAGCCTAACCTAGGGGGTAGATTATCAGAATCCAATCCAAGGGGGTGATTCTTGGACTTGCCCCCCAAGGGGGAGATTTTGGGAATGGGCCCACTCAAGGCTGATTCTAGGAATCGGCTTGACCCTATGCCTTGGGAAGGTGCACCTGCTAAGGGGGCTGATTATGGGAATCAAGCCCCCTGTCAGGACTTTTGGGTAGGTCATTTGTGTCTCGAGTGAGCAAGCTCATGGTCGAGCGCATTCACGACACAACAAGCCTGCTTGGGACATTAGTTGTGTCGCAGGTGGGTACTTCCATGACTGAGCATGCCAACCTAAGGCACAAGGTCAATTTTGAGAATCTACCTTCTTCCTTGGGCCAGCACGCATGGTTATGGGCATGTTCTCCCACGACACAACAATCCTGCACCTGCCTATGAGGCTGACTATGCCGCAAGAGGGCATGCTCACAATCGGGCACACCTACCTAAGGCAAATGGTTGATTCTCAGAATCGGCCTTGTGCCTCAAGTGGGCACGCCCATTCGTGGGTGTGCCTCTCTAGTAGGTCAATTCTAAGAATTAGCCCCGGCTACTTAGGCGGGCACACCCACGGTCGAGCGTTCCTACCCAAAGCACAGTGTACCTACCAGGTAGATGCAGGATTAGTGTGCCACAAGCGGGCACTCCCATAGCTGGGCACACATGCGAAAGGCAAAAGGACCTGTTCCTTCGGTGGGAGCACTAGGATGTGGGTGTGCTCGCCCATGAAGCCCCTATCACATCAATTCTCAGAATCGGTCAGGCCTAGTGCCTTGGGCAGGTGTTCCCCCCTAGGGGGGGATTCCGAGAAATCAACCCCCAAGAATTTAATTCTCAGAATCATCCCCCTGAGCATGAGATTGTTATAATCATCCCCCTCATGTAGAAATTCTTAGAATCAGCCCCCTCAAGGTTGATTCTCATTATCAACCCCCTGGACGGGCATGCCCATGGCCAAGCATGCTCGCCCATGACACAGCGAGGCTGCCCCTGCCTGGTGGGCAGGCATGCCTACATTTGGACTCGCTCACCTAAGGCACATAGCTAATTCTCAGGATCAACCTTGTACGTTTTGTGGGTGCACCTGCCCCTAGCCATGCTCGCCCATGGGGTGAATATAAGAATCAGCCTTGTATGTTGTGTGGGTGTGCCCATCCCTTGGCCTCCTTGCCCATGGGGCGATTATCACAATCAGCCCCCTATTGGCTGATTCTTGGAATCAACACCCTCGCTAATTCTGAGAATCTTCTTAGCCATCTAACTTGGGTGAGCACACCCATGGGAGCACGCACCCACTCACGACAGACAACCAATTCTGAGAATAGACCGTGTTCCTTGGGCAGTTGTGCCCGACGTTGGTCAAGAAACAGGTCTACACTTGCGTGGTTTGTCATTTGTGCTGCATGCAGGAATGCCCATGACCGCGTGCGCCCGCCCAAGCCACAAGGCTTATTCTAAGAATTGTCCTTGTGCATTCAGTGGGTGGCCCCCCAGGGGGGCGACCCAAGGTGGATGATTCAAATAATCTGCATGTCCCTATACCTTGGGTGGATACACTCATGGTCAGGCGTGCTCGCCCAAGGCACAGAGTGGATTCTGACTATCGACCTTGTCCCTTGGATGGGCATGCCTGGCCTTTGGTGTTCCCACCCACGACATGCCAGCCCTGCCATGCAGGTCAGTTATGCCATAGATGGGCATCCCCATGGCAGTGCCCACTCGCCAAAGGCTCAGGGTTGATTCCCCTCTGCCTTGTTCGGGTGCGCCTGGCCATGGGAATTCCCTCTCGCAACACAACAAGCTTGTGCCTGCTAGGTTGGGAAGCCTCCTCAAACAAACGGTCAGGCATGTTGGCTCAAGGCATAGGGAATATTCTCATAATCAACCTTTTTCCTTGGGCCGGTGCACCCGGCTGTTGGTGTGCTCGACCAAGGAGTTGATTCTCAAAATCAACCCCCTGGGAGGTTAGTTCTCAGAATCAACCCTCTAGCAACCAATTGCGAGAATTGACCCCCAAGGCAGGCAGACCCGCAGTGGAGCATGCCCGCCGACAGCACAGTGGGCCTGCTAATCAGGAATATAATTGCTTCCTAGTAGGACCATTATGTCATGGGCGGGCACGGACACTGTCATGCACACCCATGTAAGGTACAAATAATCAGTGCCTAGGAGGGGACTAATTCTCAAAATCGACCACCTCATGGTGGTTGATTCTCAGAATCGGCCTACTAGATGGGCATGCCCATACTCGAGAGTACCCTCCCAAGGAACATGGATGATTTCACTGTGCCTTGGGTAGGCACGCCGACAGGCCAATCTGCTTGCCCAAGGTACAGGGACAATTTACAAGGCATATTTCACTATGCCTTGCAAGAGCATGCCCATGACCCAGCGCGCATGCCCAAGGCAGAGGGACAATTCCCAAAATCGTCCCCTCTGACTTGGGTGGGTAGGCATGCCCATTGGGCTGCTAGAGGCCACACCCAATGGGCCTTGTTCCTTGGGCTGGCATGCTACCCATGACACAGTGAGCCTGCGGGCGTGCCCACTCAAGTCATAGGTCTGATTCTCAGAATTGGCCCCCTTGGGTGTTGTTGTGCCTTGGGTGGGAAAAATCGGTATTTAGAACTAGATAGATATGGGAATTGATTAATGATATTTTCGATAGGTGGGAGAACATTGGGATAAAAAATGAGAAGGTCATAAAGTCTAAACCATTGATATATACCAGCAATAAATCAGGGCCTGAAATGAAGCTCCTTCCAGAATATATGACTATCACAACTTGGAGAGAAATGCAAGGAGTGAAGGATGAAAAACTTGTCAAAATAATATTATTTCATATGAAGTCAGGTGAAGTATCATTGGATGAAATGTGTGAGGAATTTTAAAAGTAAGTTTATTGAATTTTTTTTTACTTATTTCTGGATTACAAGTGTCATTTAAGATTACAAGTGTCTTTTAAATATAACATATTGATGTTGGTAGTATTTTTTATATATATCATTATATTAACATTTTTTACTTTATTTATTCAGTCACAATTTTTATATGAGAATATAAGAACAAGTGGTTAAATTGTTGAATGAAGATAGTTGCGATGATGTTGTATGGATCTACCGAGATTCAGGTTCTACATATACACTAAAAGATTTTTATCTTTCATTTAAAAGGGTATGATGATTTATACATTCATTTTTATTCATATGTATACTAATTTTATTTTATAACTTCTACATATATTTGTTTATTTCATTAAAATGTCGAAGAAGGATGAAAATGGAGTGTTGAATAGTTTCAGAAGCTTTATTGAAAAAATTAAGATGGAAAGGTTGAGAAAGTAATGTCTTAGTAATATTGAACTTGATCATAGTCTTACTCATTTAATTTGGAATGGGCTTTAGACTATCCACTATCAAATAATAGAAGGTTATTGTGAATCCATTGTAAAACTTATAACTATAAGGGATTATTCCCTATTTATAGCAGATATTCCTCATGGTTTCAGCATCTCAAACATTGAATATGATAGTGACCCTTATACTTATCAAGGTTTTAGTAAAGTGGTTGCGAGATTTCTAGAAGTCACAACATCACCATTTTTGGATTTGCGACATTTCATTCAGACATAAAATTTGCAATGTTACTAACGAGCTTCAAGGGAAAAACAAACTCAAGGATGCATCTTACATGGTAAGAGGTTGAAATTGTATGTTTGATTGATATTAAAAAATCATTTATGTAAAATGTAATTGAACTTTTAATATTTCATGTTATAGGAAAAATTCAAACCTTATTGGTTGAGGAGATCGACCAATTATAATTGATTGTGAGTTCATTCATATTGAATGTTGGACAAAAAATGATAGTTATAAGCTTATTCTTTTGAATTAAGTAGATGGAAAGAGTCATAGCCAAGTACTGGTTCATGATGTTGTTGGAAACAAAAATAAGATATGAATATAAATAAGTAAAAGGAGAGATAGTTAACATTTATCAAAAACCATAGACATTGATTAACTATCTTATAGATTTATGTTCAAATGAAGGAGATTGGGTTTTGGATTTATTCTCAGGCTCAAGTAAGCTTTATTATATAAAATTGAATTTCATATTTTTATTTTTTTTAGTTTTATGTGTTTAATCTAATTTACTTAATTATTTCTTTTGTATTTGATTATTAGGTACACAACACTAACATGTTGCCTACAAAAAGGAAAAAATTTCATTTCCATTGAGAAAGACCTAGTACAATGAAAATTTATTCATCAACGAATTAATGCTCTTCAATTTCTTCCAAATGCAATGCAAGAAGTTGGTTTGAGGAAAGGGGATTTTAATGAATCGCGTGTGGAAAAAATGGCAAAGGAACCTCAACAAAAATTAGATGGAATGATTGGAAAGACATACTTTGGGAGATTCGCAGACATCAAAGATCCATCAAAAGAGGAAAATGACCAAACTGAAGCTTAAAAGATTATGGAAGAACAAAATGAGGAAACTCTAGAAGACGAAGAGCACGGATTACTTGATATTATTGATTAAATTTATGTTTGAAAATGAAGCTCATTTTTTATATTTATTAATTAGTTATACTTGTAATATTTTATGAGAAGAATAAGTATTCAGTTATTGTTATTATATGTTTAATATTTGTATTATGTGATTTTCACTTTAATTTTTTGTGAATCATTATTTTTTGAAAAAAACTGTGATTATTATTATTTTTTGACATAAAATTCATAAAAATTGTAAATTTTTAACCTTTTTCTTTTTAATTGTTTCCTTTACAAATAATTTATTTGACATGTCAATTTTAGAAAAAAGTCTCAAGATGTGTATTTTTAAGTCAATTGTTAAAAAATATTGCTTTTTTAGTGACAATTATTTGATGTGCATTGAAATATTAATTAACGATATATAAATATATAGAAGATCGAAACTTTAAAATATCGACAATTTTTTTTAATTATGTAAAAGAACAAAGATCTCACTACAAAAAAAAAGATGAAAAGAAAAACAAAAAAATACAAACTTGAAAAACACTTTAAAAAAATATGTCATGGAAGAAGAAGAAGATGACTACTTCAAAAATTGTTAAATTTAGAAAATAATTATCCACACTTAATACATTAGAAAATTTAAAGTAAAAGATTAGTCTTTTATAAAAAGGGGTTGAATGGTTGCATCAAAACATTTCAAAATCACCATGAAAATCACTAACATTTTAAAAATAATATTTATACTTCATACATAGGAAATTTAAAGTGTCAAAAATATGATTAAAAAAGTATGTGTATTATGAATCATGACTTTTCAAAATCAGATTACTTTTTTCTACCTCAAAAGAAAGGGTACTCAGTATAGTTCACATTTGATAGTTTACATTGTTTGCATTCTGCGTTGATGCTTAGAGTTGTTCTACCTCTTGCCTGGCACCCTGCATGTTCTTTCCTAGTTGTTCATTCTCAGCTGTTAGGTACTTAACATTTGAGCTTGTTGCTTCTGCATTGGCCAAGCTGGCTTGGACAATGAGAGTTGGATGCTTCCTCGCATATGACATTATCATCCTTTCCTTGATGAATGCAAGTGATGTGTGATCATCTGAAACATAATTACTCTGCACTTGTAAAATATTCTTCTGCAACTCATTAAATTATAAATTGTACACATCCATGAGCATATCATCATCATCAAGGAGAACAACATCTCCTTCCTCGCTCAGGACTGGTTCTGACAGTGGAGGTGATGGAGGGTGAAAGATGACCCATGGTGCTCTATGCATAAGGTTAGTGTCTAAATTCTCTGGCTCACATTCAAACTTCATGTCTATCACTTCAATCAATTTTTCAATCTAATGAGAAACCTTATGTTCCTGCATCCTTCACCATCTTCCTTAGCTACTAGCTATTCTGGTTCATCAACCTCTATTGCCAGTTTTTCCTTTGTCATCGTGCCTTGCCTTTTTCTTCTTCCTGCATATGCTTCTGTTCTCTTTCCCTCCTCATCAACTCTTGTTCTTCCTTCAACTTCTTCTCTGTCTCTTATAGCCTCTGATTTTCTCCCTTCCTTCGCTTTGCTCTCTTGATTTGGTGCTCTCTCTTTGCTTCTACTACCAAAGTTTCCTTCTCCAGGATAGGATCTGCCTTCATCTTGTAGCTTTTCTCTCTCTTTGGGTTGTCAACAACCTTCATCTTTCCCCTGTCCTTCACTGTATTATTTCCTTCTGTTGTTGTTGTTATTTCTTTCGTAGCTGCTTCTATTTGTAGAGAAGCCTTCCAAGTTCTCGCTATACTGACTGGCTCATTGAGTTTAGAGGCATTGTAGCAGTACCTCCAAGGGTGATCCTCTAGCCAACTAAATGTCCCATGATCCATGGAAAGTAAAATGTTGCACAATGGTCCTTGAAATTACCGTAGGGATCATATAGATTTAAGTCCTTGGTGTGGAAGTATAATTTCATTATGTGCTTAGCCTCAACATTTTCATATTTCAAGCTCTTAATCTCGTGTAACCTTTTTTGCAAAGGAAGGGTTAGCCATGACGCTTTTTTCTTCCTATACAGTCTTGCTGACAACCCTGTAGCGAGGTGGTATAAAACTTCTTGCATGATTAGTTTTTGAGTGGCATAACTTTGTAGAACACGCGAATTCTTCTCTCCGCCAAACACTCTTATGAAGGTGCCATCTAGTGAGGCATACCAATCCAAATTTTTTATTATTTCCTCCATTGCTTCTCGGGATATGCAAGGTGGATCTTTCTCAAAGATAATCTTGTATAACGGGATGATAAAATAGTCAGTTAGCCTTGTCATCACTCATCGATAGCTACAACCGAAATTCAACTTGCAATAGATGTTGACGACAATCCATTTTGGTGTCCATGTCCAACTCATGCCAGGGAACTATTTTTGGGCACAAATTGCATCTATTAAGTATGTGCACATATAAAACCCTACTTTCTCATTCTTGGATGGATTCTGATCCTTAGTCACATGAGTCTTCAATTCATGAGCCAACAAATCTGACCTGTTGAATAACCTACCATCATTCACCAACTAATCCAGTAATAACACCCACCCTTTAGGAAAGGTTTCTATTTTCTCTTGCCCATATATTCTACAAGAATATATGATCAAGAACTAGTAAGCCTTCCTAAGGGACTTTGTCTTGTAAACATGGGTAGGTTTCTATGTAAACTTCGATGGTTGATTCACCCAGATCTTGACAATATCTCTCGTGTTCACTTAGCTATGGGTGGCATAGAAGAGTGGTTCCATGCACTTCATCAGCTCGTGCAAGTGATACACCTACTGAAATTTCTTTTCCTTGAAGGTGGCAAGCTCTCTCCCGTTGGAACAACTCAATGTCATAGTTTATTTATCCTTGTGTGATACAATCCAACTGATGATGTCTGCACATGGGAAGTCAAGGTACCTGAATGCAACCTTGTATAACCCTGACCATTGGATGCTAAGACAAATCTATCGGTCCTCTATGTCTGCCTTAAAGTCCTATGCAAAAGTGTATTTGATTTGCCACCATGTCAATGTTGTACCCTTCTCAATGAATAATTGATTATATTCATACACTGGAAAATGGACTGATATCTACTCAACTTCTTCCCCAATACTGCTCTTGGTGGTTTCCTTTGATGCAACTCTCTTGGATGCCATGTTAGGTATAACTACTAGAGAGATGCTCAACAACTGTTGTACCTGTGGGACATAGAGGACACTCATGGTAGGAAAATGTCAGATAAAAGAATGACAACTTGAAGACAAGTTCAAATAGCAATAAGGGCTAATGATTGGAAGAATTGTGCAGTTTTGGTTGACAGAGGTCACTAGCTAAATGTGGGAATTGCGCACTGCGCAGTCCCAATAGTTAGTCGGAAATTTTGATGATTGGAACTATGTAATGTGTAGTTCAGTCAAAGCCAAGGATGAGAGAGAGTGCGCATTGCATAGTATCAATGGCCAAGCTGGGAGGTTGGATCCTAGAACCGCATAGTGTAGGTTTGGAGGCAGCCTAGACCAAGCTCTGTGCAATTCCAGAAGCCAAGGTAGAGGCCTTGAGCTCCCAGATTATGTAGTGGAAGCAGTGAAGTGTGAGATCTGGACAAAGGGCCCTAGATTTTCCCATTGGGAGTGTGAAAGACAAGAAGATCTGAAATGTATTATTATGTTGAGAGTATATCTCACTAAGTGTTGATGCATGCATGTGAAACAAGTGCAATGATTAACTAAACTATAGGAAAATTAATTATGTGAAGGGATTCGTCACAATGGCAACCGTTAGTGAAAAAATAGGAAAGCTCATGTGACACATGGGAAAGGGAATCTAAAACTTGAGACAACACATCTACAATCTAAAAGAAGTTGAAACACAAGCAGTCATGCAAAGAGACAAGTGAAACAACACTCTCACAAGCTAAAAAAAATGACAGAAAAAGAGGCAAAGACAAGAAAAGAAAAACTCACCCGTAAAATCTACGATGATTGATCTAAAGGCTCCTTGATCTCATCGGGAATGGTAGAGCTCCAAGATTGAGTGTGAAAATGATCTCTAGCTATGTTGATTAAATAGATTTGGTCAACTAAGTGTTTATGACGTGCATGCCTAAAATCAAGGTAAAAGCAACACCTGGTGGAAGTTTCTGAAATAACGTAAGTGCCTCCTTCGAGTTACTAAAAATAGATCTCTATTTTTTAGGGATCATTTTTCTTTTCTACTTTGCTTCTTTTCAGGAAAAATAACCATGCATTTCCCAGAAAGATTGAACAATTTTGGGAAGGGTTGGGCAAGACTCCAGCTCATGGACTACGTAGTTTCTGAGCACGGTGGGGTTTATGCCGTTTCTGGGCTCAGTGGCTCTCGGTTGCCTCTCCTGTTTGCAAAATGTTGCAACTAAAGGATTGTTGCTATTCAATACTCTTGATTTTCTGAGCTCAAGGCTTATTGGCAATAAGGTCTGCATAATTCCCAATAGCAAGGCGACTTGCCCTCAAGAATGTGCAGTTCTCTGAGGCAAACCCGAAACTATCAAGGGACCAAGCGAGAAGATTGGCTTGGGTGTTAGAAAATGAACTAAGTGAGTAAACACAATCCAAGATGAAAGTAATAAGGCTCAGTCGAAGCACACGTACCTTGATCGGTGCAATATGCGCTGTTATGGTTGATGGAAGTCTCCAAAATCGAAGCATAGGAAAGCTTTTGGAGGGTGGTTGTAGTCGCTACAACATTGGGGCTACCCTCATAGAACTCCAGCCCTTTGTATGGACCTTGTCCCGTGCAAAGTCATTATAACTCTTCTGGAAGTATTCTTCAGTTTTTTGATTATCATTGCTTCTTCACTTAGCTTAAGTTAAAGATGTAGCCCCTACCATTCTCTTTATCAGCAACACACATGCCAAGACAATTCAAACTTAGTTGTTTCGATTGGGGATGAGGGGTATATAGATGCACAAGTAAAATAGACTGAGAGCTTCAGTTTCATATCTAGTGTTGCTCTACTGCGAGCAGGCCTCGAGAGTAGCCCGACAGTGTCACTTCAGGAGCACAAGAATTTATCCACTTCCAATGAGCCTGGACACTACCCCTACAAAGCTACTTGCTTCAACTCTCTACATAGTAATCCTTTCTCTTCTTTCACCCTTTATTTTATTTTTTTCATTTTTAAAGAACTCTACATAGGCACTTATTTATTTCATGAGGCAGAAGAGGGATCCCAACTTACTGAGAGAAGAAGAGATTTTCCCTCTAGAGAAATATGTTTATATATACCTCTAACATACTTGTTAAGGTTTCCCCCTCTCTTTACTCTACTTGAATGAATTGACAAGGGTTAACCGAAAATAGAAAACCGATTAGAGTAGGCAGTACTAATTAAGAGTGAAAGCATCGTGATTTCACCATGACTCTCTCTGAAAGGAATGCATTTTCCATTGGTGCATCATCAACTAGAAGAAAATTCAAACTCACACAAAGAGAGGGAATAAACATATGACCAAGTGTTGATAGTTGTACAAGTTCCTCTTGGAATTCACCCTGCATGACTAAGAAGCCAAACAGGGTTTCATGCAGAAACATAGCTACAGGTGTAAAAGAAAACAAACAAAGGAAAGAAGTAAGACACAGTAACTGAATCAAGAAAAAACCAAGAAAAGAAAAACTACTTCTACTCATAACCTAAGCAGAACATAGGCTAACTCACATAAAGTGATACTTCCAATGCAGCCATCAACGCATTGGTTGGCCAATGAATGCGAGAGAATGACCAACAAGAAATCTATACAAGTAAACCAATAGACAAGAAAAATGAAACAATGCAGACCAATACGTTCGAAGATTGAATGGATTGGTAGAAAAGTAAGAATGGAAATCACATGAAAGGCATTCTATGGATGTATCATGGTGTCGTAACATATTGCAAGTGGAAGGAAAACATGTACACACCTTCGAACTTGAAAAATGAGCAAACATATAGAAATAAGAAAACTTATGTTTTACAATAGTGCTTTCTACGTACAACTCCTCACATGCTTGAGCAATAGGATCGCGTGATTCCGATGGAGGATGCAAAAATGGTAAGGTAGATTGATCTTCAATGTGAACAACAGAGTGATGAGGAGCCTAGAAAGATTCAACATATTTCTGATCAGAAGTGGAACTAACCTCCAAGCTATGAGAACCTCACATAACCATCAAATCAGGCTAAAGTGCCTCAACATCTTGAGGAGTTTCAAATTCATCAAAAGATGAATCATCAAAGACCGGTGGGTTTGAAAAATTTATTTGGATTTTATTTGTTTTAATTTAGCAATTTCATGAGAGTTTGTTTTTCTAATTTCTAATTTGCAATTTTTTATTTTTTATTTTTTGGTTTTGATTGGTTTGTAGTAGGATATCAGTTGGATAAGTTCATGTTTGAGGCATTTTGGAACAATGGAAATAGACTAGAAAAGAGAAAAATGAGGAATTTGCAGCTCCAATTCAAGATTTGGAAAACTACTCTCAACAGCTCGTTATTTTGGAGATTTCTTATAATTATTAAATAGAAATTTTGAAAATAAGGAAGAGGTTCCTCTTCTCGACAATTAAAGTCTGTAAAAGAACTATTGTAATAGGAAATTACAACTATAGGTGAGGGGAAAACTTCAAATATGAGGTTTGGGGAAAACTCTGTGATTTTTCTTACTATGCATTTGCACTATTATAATGTAATGTGAGTTGATTTATGGAGAAACAAAGTATTTTTAGTTCTGAAAGAGAAGGTTGTTTTGCACTACTCTTGGCAATTTCTCCAAGGAGCTTAAGCTCAAGGACTGCAAATTCTTGTAATGAGATTTTGGTATGCTTTTAATTAATTTTCATTTTATGTGCACTATTGCTTGGGATGTGAATTCGTCATTTTGTTATCAGAATTTTTGTAATTGATTTTAATGATTGTTCTATATAGTTTATTGCATTCTTATATTCAACACTACTATCATTTCAATTATTTTATGCTTTAAGAACAAAAAAAACTGGTAGAAATCCCATAGGAGAAGTTTTTCAAACGCGTTTCGAACTATCCAATGTGGTTCATCATTAGGATAAGATGAACAGGAAGATCATAGAAACAACTTAAATATGGATCAATGTAGAGACACTAAGTTGGTATAACGAATATAATAAACGGTTAATTTACCAATAATATTATTTAATTAAATCAAGAAATAGGTTAAGTAAAAAAAATCAAACATACAAAGTAAAACCTCAAACGAGGCATGAAGTTAAAAAAAAAGCTAAGATACACACACACACACACACACACACACACACACACACACACACACACACACACACACACACACACACACATATATATATATATATATTAAGAACCATAATAAACATCTAACTATGAAAAATATTATTTATTTAATTAATAACAATTAAACACAAGGAACCAACTCTAATAAATAAGATCAAGAAATATACTAAGTTTCAAAAAAACTATAGAAAACAAGGAATCATGAAAGTCAAGCATCAACCAAGGAGTGCAATAAAAAATAACCAAAGGAGTCAATATCCTATGGAGTGAAGACCCTTTTAATAATTAAAAATAAACTAAATAAAAATCAGAAATAAATAAAATTCAACGAAAAGTAATCAAAGTAATAGAGACTAAAGTATGAGGGTGAACCACAAAATAAGGGGTAAGGCCAAACAAACAAATCAACGAGCCAAGAAAAATTAACCAAAGTCTAACAATATAAATACTTAAAGGTTCTAAGAACAAGATGATAATTACTAGAGCTAAGAAAGATTGAGAAGAAAAAACTTAAGAAGAAACACATACCCACAGAAGACAAAAAGAAACTTAAAAACTATTAGGAGGACATGACATGATTGGAATTGATATGAATTCATTGAGATTTGAATGTACTAAGCAATAAATCTTTATTGTTTAAATACATTCCAATTTTTTTGCTCTGTTTCATTAATTGAGTGAATTACTTCTCTAATTAATGAAAGTTACGGAATAGATTCAATCATATAAACATTCCTCTTCCCCTGATTAGTTAGTTCATCTTCTCTTGAATTGAGAGAAGGTTATCATTTTCCAATTCAAGATAGGTTTATAATTTTTTATTATATATTATCATATATCTACATTCATATTTAATATTGCATTCTAGAAGCCCCCTCACGCAGGGGCAGAACTTAGTTGCAGCTTGGAAGAGCCATAGATTCAACTTAAGGATCACTTTACTGCAAAAGCTCTGCAAGAGGGTGAATTTGATTTATCTCTTTCTATTGGTAAATAATAGATATATTAGAAGCTAGCAGGGAGATAGAGAGGGTAACTTGACCCAATTGAATTAGTTGTAACCACTACCTCAAATGGATAAGATCTTAGTTGGGGATTTTGCCGGGAGGGCTCCCTTACATGTTTATAAGGTCATTTTTTATCATCAACATTTTTGGCACTAGAACTAGGGCCTGTCAACTTGTTCCCTTTTATATTTTTTGTATTTTAAAGTTGTTTATTTAATCACAATGGCTCCTCCCAAACTTCCCATTTGGATTTGTATCTTTGGACATGCATCCACAAATACTCCACTAGAAATAGTAAGACACTTATCAAAGGTAAAATTTAATGGTAAGAATAATGCTTCTTCATTTGATCATGCCTTACAGTTTATTCAAAATTTTCCAAATTCTACTTTTCATTATATTGATGAAGCTATTTTAGGGTGAATTTTTACTCTTACATTCTCAGGAAAAGCTAAACGATGGTGTCAATCGCTTCCAGTCACCTCTATTCATAGTTGGGATCAATGTATAACAAAGTTATTTTATGAATTTTATAGTTATGATTATGAAAAAATATGTGATGAACTTGAAGATCTACAAAAGTTTGAAAATGAATTTTTCATAGATTTTACTATTAGATTTCAATTGAATTGCTTAAGATTCAAAGTTGAGGATAAACCTTCAGATATTGAATTGATGGAATGTCTTGAATATGTTTGTTCTGTTCCTTGCCTTCCTAATCCATATGAGACAATTTCTAACATTGATGAATCTTCTTCAGCTTCTATTAACATCATTTAAAATTCTTATATGGAGGTGCATAACAATCATGATGACGTTGCCTCTACCATGTATGATAAATTCATTCACTTATTGCACACTTCTTATAACATTAATGACGATCATGATACTGTCCTACATGTTAATGAATCACAATCACAATGATTGGAAGATTTTCATAATCAATTGCATAAGATATCAATAATAACCTTGAAGAACCAACTGCCACAAAATCTAAAAATCAACATGAAATAAATTCAAAAAATATGTTAACAAGTTAGCAAGCACAAACAAAAATTGAATATTAGAATAGTGTACAATTAGCAAAACATATTTCTAAATTTTATCATGTTGATCAAATAAAAAATTCAAGGAAACCAAACAACAATATTCAAGAAAGTGTAAGTAGCCAAATGAACGATGAGGAATTTGGAATTTGCAATGGAGAAAAGACACAAGAATATGCAAACAGAGATATTTTTAGGTTCATTTATTCAAACTTTAATTTATCTCATTATCCTGATATTTTTTCTAATAGCAATTCGTCTTCATTTTGCATTAATGTTATTCCAAAAAATGAAAAGACTCATATAAATGAATTTCTAATAAGTTTTTGTCAAGATAGAGAGGCAATTATTGATCATTCTTTTGACATTGATGAAAATGTGCTCAATATTCCTTCATGTTTTGATGCATCATATGGGAATGAACACAAATTTAGTGAATGTCGTGAAGTCATTTATGATGATTACCTTGACATTGAGAATGTTGATTTATCTTACTCTTCATTAAATCCTCATGACCAAAGTCAAATCAAATTTGAGAATGAAGAATACTCTAATTCATAAATTGTTCCACCGCATTCTCATTTTTAAATAATTAATCATTTTAATGATTTCAGCATTCAATAATCCATCCCAATTTATGATTCTTATGATGACAAAGTTCTCACTCCTATTCATAGTCTTGAATTTGTCCCTCTTTCACAAGATGATGTCGATGATCATTGTAGTTCTACTATTTTGGTCAATTCTTGCGAAAATGAAATTATTTCAAATCAATCCCAATTTTGCTCTAATATTAGTTTTAATAGTAATGTGAATTGTGAGTTGATTACATTATTTTTTCTTCATTTATTTTCGTTGTGTTCATATTTGTTTTATGTTTTCATTTTTCAATTTTTAGATGTCATTTTCCGATATATTGAACAATTAAGTTTTGAAAATTTGCAGTGTACATTACTAGAATGTAAAGAAGAACCTAAAAATTTAGATTATGTCCATCAAGACCTTTTGACTTTCAAATTCCATTTGATGGTCATATTTTATCAGATTACTTTTATTTTTGGTGTACATCTTCAACATGAATCAACACATGTGAGTGCATTGATCCAATATGGCCAGCTATCTAACCCAATTGAAGATATTTTGACATATCCACTAAGCCTCCATCCACACTTCATTGATCCATTTCAAAGTCGTTTGGAATATTGATTTTCCCAGAAGATCACTAATGACTTGTTTTAAGGTTGTTCAATTTCTCTTTTATTTAACCTCTTTGATTCTATACTAAATATTGATCCTTATTTTTATGATCCCATATAGATTTGGTTGGGGGAATATTTTGAAGAAAAGGTGATTGTAAATAAGCTTCTCTTTGTAAATATGTTAGCAAGAAATCTACATACAACATTCGAATTTATTTTTGTTGGTCTTATTATATTTTTTTTCTTGTTACTAATGTGTAGCCTGAACATACATGCAGGAAATAAAAGGAGAGAATGATTATGTTGAGATCTGATTTCACGTAATTTCAGTTTACTCTTTAGATTATGATTCAAGATAAATTAATTTAGATTTAGATTCCCTTTCTTGTTTGTATTTATTTCATTATTTCAGATTTTTAATAAAAATGTAATGAGCCTAAGATACTTCCTTGTTATTTACTTCATTCTCTAATAAAGAGTGTTCGAAAGAGTATGATTGCTTAAATTACGCTTATGTTTTCCTTGTTTATTCTTGTTGGTGAAGCTTCATAAAATTGTTGAAATTTGAAAAGAAAATTAGGATGGATGAAGTTCTAAAAAATCTTTACAATCAAGTACTCTTGAGAAATTCAATTTCCAATTTACAACCATTTCTATATGGTCACTTTTCCCACTCTTGTCCCTTAATGTTATTATGAAGTAAATATAAATCAATAGTTCATTACTTAATGGTTAATCTAAATTAAACAAGTAAATGATTTTGAACATACACAAAATCAGAGATAATACATGGGAGTATGTCGAGATCCATAAGGTAAATCTACAATCGCACTCTTCTAGGTATGCATAGACATGTTCACCTTTATCTATTGTTAATTTTCTATTTTTCATAGTTTACTTCTTATTTCTATTATTCTTCTTTTGCAAGTCTTTGTTGTCTTGATTTGGAGACTTGATTGTTATTAGAAAATTTAATTAGCTTTAGAAATAAGAAAGGAGCTAGCATATTTAATGTCACAAACATGTTCAAAGGAGTACCTTATTTCTCATTAGAAATATTTATGATTTTTGTACTTTGTATCGGTGCTTCTCTATATGTTTCCTTTCTTTGCAAATTTGTAAGATGAGTTAATAATAATATGTTACTTCTTGTTGATGTAGCTAAAATGGAATGTTGGACTCTTTCTTATTCATATTTTTCATAAGAAAAGGAAAGTTGCAAATTTATTTTTGCAGCAAGTTATAAAATGATCCTATCCATGATTTTGTCTTTGCCCATTTTGAATATTACATTTGAGGAGTTGAGCTAAACCTTTGCACTTCATTCATTTATCTTACATCCCCTTTAGTAAAATTTCATTCTTCTGAGATGAGTCAGAACCTCTAACTAGTGAATCTTAGAATCCCTATCCTCTACTTTTCATTTTCCCAGATATTTTCCTCAGGAATTTGAACTTTCAAGCTCATCAAACTCTTGGGTTGGTATTATATTGGAGGTATTTGAAAATATTATGAGATTTATTATTTGAGATTCAATACCTCAGAACCTCATAAACACATTTTATCATAGAATTTTAAAATACATTGGAATATTTCTAGCCTGGGATATACATGGCCTTTTTCCTCGACTATCATGCCCATTATGCTTGATTAAGAAAATGCCCCCCACTTCAGTGTCTTCGCTTGTACATTGTGATATTGGTGTCTCGTAAGTTAACTTAAATTTAAAAATGGTTCATGATATTTCTGATACAAGATTCTATTCCTACTCACTCATATTTATTGGTCGAAGACTCCTTTTCTTAAAGGTTTATTTCACATACAATACAAAATTTCTCTTCTGAGATTTCCATTTCTCTCTATATTGAGCCTCTTATTATCTTCGATTAGTGAGATATGGGACTAATGTAACCTTGTGGGCCTATGGTCAATTCATTCATTACCTGATAGTCCGAACTATCAATATGTTCATATGGAATCCTCTTGGTTTATATTTTTATCTCTATGTTGACTCCCATGTTATCATGGTGTTTGAGAGCTTGGATAATTTCGACAAACTTCCAGGCATTTATTCCTTGGGATGAGTAAGTAACTTTTAGGATATCCATTCTACATGGTGTGTACAGATGGATTGTTATGGTTGGGTATGCATTCCTTCATCCTTGAACCATGACTATTCTTTAAATTAATTTTTCTTAATCCCTGAATCTTCTCGTAACCTCGGAACATTTTTACTAACCCCATTTTAAATATGGGATCTGAGAATCTGAATTCCACGTCACCCGATTAATTGATATGGACCACACACTCCCACTTTATTGTAAATTCGTATTGTGGCTATATCATCTCGAAATATCTCAAATATAATTTAAATATAATTTCAAAGTCCTTACGAGAACCCAACCTCTCAGTGACGACATTTTAATCTTGTATATATTTATGGGATTTTAGCTCCATTTATTACTTTCGCTCTGATACATGCATGCTTGGATGATGTTAATGTTACTATTTTTGTCAATTCACACTTCTTGTTGAATTTAATGCGTAATTGTCATTTCAACACATGGATTATGTCAAAACAGAAAATCAGTGAGGAAACAAGAGATATACAAAGGTAATGAGTCATTGGTCAATTTCAATTTCTGATGCTAGTTTGTTCATATATCTCTCCACTTCAATGATATGCAACAATTCAAGTCCTCTTCATATTTATATACTCAAAAACCATTGTTATATTGTTTGGGACTTGGTCTTGATTCTTGAAATTTTATGAAAACTTTGGAGTTGATATGAAATCTGAAAAGAAAAAGAGAACAATTGCCACTACAATTCATAGAGATGCACATCTTCATTCTCATTTCTGATGGATTTGGTTTACTTCTGATTCCTTGAACATGAGACATCATTTTTGTAGCTTTACTTCTTGCTTTAATTTATATTTAATAAGTTATGATTTTGGGCCAATGAAAACTTCCAAGAGTACTACTTCTTCATCAAAAGGAGAAGTTATATTTTTTGGAAAAAATCAACATCTATCAGGTAAAATTTTAATGAGATTCTTAAATGGTAAGTCTCGTATGCCCACTTTCATCCTTTTATATTTCTTTACATTTTTGTTTCAATTTTATTTTTATTTTTACTGATCTTAATTTATGTTTTGCAGGACTTCAAGAATTTTGTACACCTCTGCTTGCTAAGATTTGGAACCCATTCTCCTTGTTGCTTCCTTTTGAGTTTTGGAGAGCAATTATAATGTTCCTCAAATCATCTAAATTGGGGAGTCTCTGAACTCTTAGTTTTTGTTATAAGAATTCATTTTATTAGAAAATTATTTAGATGTCCATATGAAACCATAAAATTTGCAATGGGCAGAAACTTCTCATTGACCTCGTGACTTCTATTCACCTTACGGTTTGAGAGCCTAATTTCTTATAACTTTGCAAGATAGAATTTACTAAAATATCAACATAAGACAAACAATCATGGTTTTCTTATTTTACTCATTGTTGAGACATTTTTTATAGCTAATCTTGTTGGAGTTGTCATTTTAATTTGGGCTTGTCTTTCATATTTCCTTTCCATTTGGAATTTCTGGAGTTTACTGATTTCTTCTTTCGTTTTAATTTGGATTTCATTTTCCCTCTATTGTTGGTTATGGATTTATTTCACTGATATTGCCAAGATTTATTAGGAAGGAATTTTTCTTGCTCAATATTGATTGGCATACATCTGAAATTTTTACTGTCTATTCCAGCTGGTTTAATTTACCTTAAAGGTTTAGCTTTATGGAATTCTAAATCCCTCTTTCCTTAAATATTTTCCGTGGAGGGACATGCTTCATTTCAAAGTGATATAGTTCATATTTTCAAGGAAAGAATTGACTTGAGTTTAACTCGATGGGTTCCTCCCATCCTTCCATTTTATAAAATCCTCTGAATTGATATTTATTGAATGCATGCATGAAAGTGCATCATTTTCAATCCATGCATGAAAGTTCTTGAATGTCTCAAAGTATTTAGATTTATTCTTCAATAGATAAACCCAACACATTGTGGTGTAGTCATCAATAAATGTCATCATATATTTATTACCCTTTCTATAAGTAGAAAGCAATTGGGCACACAAATCATAATGAATGAGTTCAACTTTTTTATGTTCTCTTGAATGAGAATCATGAAAATATTTTTTGTTATGCTTTTCTAATATACAAGCATCACATTGCTTTAAGTTTCCTAGGAATTGTAGGTAAACTGGTAACCCCATATTTCTTCACCAAATGAAGCTTATCATAGTCTAAGTGTCCAAATATAGAATTCCATAAAAGAATTGATGGAAATGTACCCTCATCATAGTGAGAAATGTATGAATTTTTTTTTGCATGAGCAGAGGTTCCTTGCAGCTTCAAAAGTCCTTCTTCTTCTTTCGCAGTCATGACAAGTGAGTGATATGATGCTTTTTTGACCTCAACCTTGTCATCAAATATGTGAATGGAGTGTCCTTGTTGGCAGATGTGAACCAAGGAAAAAGAATTTATCCTCAACTCGAGGAGGTATAAAACATCATGTAGAAGAAATTCTAGAAGACCCGGTAGTTTGAGCCTGATGGTGCCAAGCCCTGATGGCTTGATTTTTGAATTGTCTACAAAGTATACTACTCCATCAACATTGTTAGTGAATTATTCAAATAATTATCTCCTGAAATTCATGTGGCAAGTTTCTCCTAAATCAAGCAACCAAGCATCATTCCATTAGAAGCAATTGAAGTATTGAATAAGTGTTTAGTTGCTGCAATGTTACAATGTTCCCTAACATAATGAGTGGACTCGGGTGCTTTACCTTTCCCTTTGTCAGGTATTTTACCTTTTTCCTTCATTTCTTTCCTACTCAATTATGTCCCAAGAAAACTTACATTTGGAAGCATCATGTGCATCTCTATTGCATCGTATGCAATGAATATTAGACCTTTCTCCTTGGAAATGTCTACCCACTTTCCTCTAAAATTCTTCCTTACTCTTCCTCTTTGGCCACCTCTTCCTCTAGAAGAATCATGTGCATGATTCTTCTATTTATGTGCAAGGCACGTAGCTTCTTCAGAAGACTGAGGAGCTTCTTTCTTCCCAAAATCCTTCTCTCTTTCACTAAAATTCTTCTTAAGGGAGTCAAAGGTAATCTCCTTAAGCTTCCCACTTGCTTACAATCACTCAAGATAATTTGAATAAGTCGAATATAATGCCCTTAAATAAGCTATGAGAGGAATATATATTTCAACACTATTGGATTTTATTTCATTCATAATTGATCTTACTTCTGATGATAAGGAAAGGGGGTCATTATTTTTCAACTCAATATTGTGAAACTTGATCATTGATTTAACAACTTCAATTTCAGTGTGTGAGTCATACAATTCCTTCAACTTATTTAAGGCTTCAAAAGCATTTGAAAATTAAGAAATATGGCGACTCACCTCTTCATTTACTAACACTGCAATCAAGGCATAGGCCTTATTGTTCTTATTTTCCCAAATGGAAATATTCTTGTTTGAAGTGTGCTTTTCAGATGCATTGTCTCCATATCCTTCACAAATTGCTCTCCACAACTCATTGAAAATCAAAGTGTTATTTATCTTCCTGGACCATTCATGGTAGTTCTCTCTTCCATTGAGAAATACTCCCATTATAGAGATTAAGGAGTGCATCATGTACCCAAAAAGAAATGGACTCAAAGGTAAAACAATATGGTCCAATTCTCACTACTACTCACACCATATATTAAAAATCTCCATAATATATTTACAACATAAAAATGTGCTTCATAATGGCAAAACTCAATGTATGGCTTTAACATAAGAGCATTATGTATAGTTTATGATCATTATGTTTTCCATATCATACCCATTATATTTTCATACCATATAACCCACTTTCATATTTCATGAAAACTATATATGCCACATCCTTTCCCTTTTTAAATCCATTCTATCCCATGTTCATTATATACCACAACCTTAAAAAAGCCCACACACATATCAACACACCACTTATTAATTATGCCTTATTTCCCAATTCCATAATATACCACTCTATGTAATATGAGCATAAAAAATCTCAACGAATATTACCATTATACCACAACCCTTTTTTTAAACCAGGGAGTGCAAATAACTCAAATGCATGTGCTCACTGAACAACCAATGTAGTTCTTTTAAAAATTTATAGTAGCATGGAAAATCACATAGCAAAATCGGAATCGCAACCTGCAAATTTTTTTCAATGCATAACATAACATACCATTCAAACACATAGTCAATGCTCCTATGAATGCAAAATGGTCTTTATGGGGGCCAAGGGCACACGATCGCACAGTCACACAGCTCGATTTCAACCAAATTTTCAATGCAGCAGTTAAGTCACGGTTTCTACTGATTCCCATGAATAGGTATATCTTGAAGTTCATTATGCTATCCTCCAACCTTAAAACTATCATTTTCTCACATTAATTCACATTTTTGGTTATATTATCCTTAGTAATAAGAGTAAAAGGTGTTTGTCATAGTATCTTTCCTAATGTGATTAAATTGCGCGAAAAAGAAGCATTTTTTAGGCATATAGTATGCAGGGGCTTGATGAAGACAACCAGGAGAGAAACTAGGGAGGCTTGTCCATGTCCTTAACTCTTTAACTCATCTTGAGATCACCAAAGCCTCACTCTCAAGCTAAGATTCACAGACATCCAAGTAAATCCAAGTGCATGAGAAGCTCAAGGAGGACAATATCCACAATTTTCGAGATCAAGGAGGGAATCACTCTTATTTCCAAGGGAGATGCTATCAGTTACCCTTTTGTATAAATAAATGAGTTGAAAGGATCATTGTGATTTGAATTTTTTATTCAGCTATGAGTATCTATTGGCACCAGGGCTTGACCTTATTATTGTTATCTTTTATGTGATGTATGAGATTACTATTTTTCTATGAATGAGAAGTTTATTATTGAGATGCATCTAAGCTAGTTCTAGAGGGCTGAAACCATTGGGTTTGGGCCAAACCTAGAGGCATTAGTCCCTCTTCTGTATTTATGTTTTGTTCTTGTTTCCAATAATTTCGTGTCTTTATTTTTTTGCAGTAAATGTTGAGCTATAAAAATTGTGATTGCAGGCTTCCTTATCATCTCTATTTTGGTAAAAGTGGTGAGAAACATTTGCAATCTCAATCCAAAAATATTTTCTTATGATTTCTTGGAAAAAGGTAGATGTAAGATATCATTTTTTAGATTTACTTTCTGCAAACTAGGAGTTAGTTCAATGTTTGGATTATCATTTTGAAATAGAATAATATTATAGTCAAATTCAACTCATCATTTCCATGAAAATTTAGCATTGCGTTATTGATCATTTAATGTGTGTAGTGGGCTAGTTGCAAGGTTTTATTCACTTGCAAGGGTGGCCACATCTTGTAATATCCACTTAGACTTCTCCATATTCTCCCTTTACCCTTCACACTACTCTCAAGCTCTTTTTCCACAGTCATTCTATTTAGGAAATTAAGGACACCGTGGGCATCCACCTTGGTGCAAGACAAACCTCTGAGAGGTCCTATGATTGGATAGGAGGCTTCCCAAACCTTAATTAACTCCCTCATACCTTCATCCATATTCTCTTTCCCTAAAAATACCATCTCCACTCTCCAAAGGCTCTCGGAACTACTCCTGTAGTGATAGATGGCCTCCTATAGAAATACAAGACCTCGTGTAGCAGATTTGTAGCACCATTTTTCTCCACTTGTCTTTCTCCCCAATTCAACCTTACCTTGGTTAAGATGAATAATTACCCCCAACTTGTGATTTCATGATCTAGGGAAGTCCTTAGACCACGCCAACCTACCTTTTTTCCTCATTTCAAAACAAAGTAGAATTAGTGTTTTTTAATTCACAAGCATGTTACAAGTTAGATTTCTAATTTTCAAGAAAATGTAAAATAGATCAATGATACATGCAAGTAGGTTATTTATTTTATGAAATGTGCAACATAGAGTAACTTTACTTCTTCACATAAACTATCCTTTTTTCGTGTAATGTTAATTAGAATCTACAAGGTGTATGAATGGTATTTTCACTTTCATAGCTAAAATTAGTTTCATCGGGATTTTTCACTATAGTTAAGTTGGAAGAATGGTCTTTGAACACCTTGATTTGATGTCATGACTAAGGGTAGCATGAGTAAAAATTAACCTACTGTCCATATAGCACTTTCACCTCTAAATTTGTATGAACCCCGAGTTGATAATTTAAGTTGAGGAATCCTTGGGTGTTGCAACACTCTTGGTACAACACAACGGCAGTTTTGCATTAGTCCTATTGTATGGAGAAGTGAAATTCAAAAAAAAATATTCTTTCATGCCTTGTAGGAGTAGGGATAACTAAGGAAAATTCGTACCAAAAACCTCCACACCCTCAGGAAACCAACCTTCACTCATTTGCATTGGCTATGAACTTCCCTCTCTGACTATAGGGGAGTTAGAAGACTCTTTAGGTGAGCAAAGTGAAACTTTTGAAGAGCTTAGTGGAGAAGAAGAACCTACCTCACCTAATCAAACTATGGTTGAAAACCAAAAGAACGAGCTCTTCCCTATCAGGGAAACCAATTGAGAGGCTAGAATAAAGAATATAAGCCCTAGTTCCCTTCCACACTTCCATGTCCTAACCTTTGAACATCTTGAAACCTTCATGTTTGAGTTTGCTATTGTCTGTAGGACCTATGACTATGCCTTCGATGAGTAGAAGCTGAAGTTTTTCCTTCTACCATCAAATATGTAGCCTTATGTTGGTTTATGAGAGTACCTAGAGGGGGCATCACTACCTGGTCCCAAATGTAACAAAACTTCAATGATAAATAATAGGATTACTATAGGTCGAAAGAAACAAAAGAGGAAATTTTTCGGATGACCCTTGGACCTCATGAATCTTTGGAGGACTATGAGGAAAGGTTTCAACTCAATTATAGAAGGGCCAATTGTACCCTTGATTTTGAGTCACTCAAGCTAGTTCTTCTTTGAGTGTTATCACCAAAAAATGATCACCTAGCCATTTCTAACTAGGTGGATTGAAATACACCATGTAGATTTAATTTTACCATAGTAAAATCACTTCCACTGTGGAAAATAATTTAGTAAACCACTTTTATTAAATTATTTTCTTATTTAAATAAAAAACCCCATGAGAATAATTAAATAAATCATTATTTATTTAATTTTCTCTAGGAATAATTATTAAATCATTATTTAAATAAGTATTCCTTGTCACATTTGACTAAATCGCCTAGCAATATTTAAATATATCACTATTTATTTAATTTTCCTTATTTCTATTATTAGAATAATTATTAAATCGCTATTTAATAATTATTTTGATTTCACACCTTTCTTATTTCTCACAAAATAATTAATAAATCATTTTTTTTGAATTATTTCTAAATAAATTTATTTAACCATTTTAAATACATTTTCTCGCTTTAATAAATATAATAAAGTATTCCAAGCGGTTATATCTGAATTTGGTTAATATTATTTTATTATTCTCTATTTTCGAGTTTAACTCCATACTTTGTTATAAATAGGAGGGTTTTTAATTCATTGTTCACCATGATCATAATCATCGTCAACATTATCGTATTTTTTCTTTGGGCTCCCATTTTGAGTTCTCTACTTTCCTTAGGGTTTTTCACATATTGAGATAGAGAATTATTGTTTTGAACCATCAACGACATCGCAGGACCCATCCCATGAAGGGGGACTCACAGACCCATCTCTAGATCTCCTTCACTAGGTGCTAGTAATAAAGGATTTATTCATTCAAAACATTATTTCCAATTAGGTTATCATACTGGATATTTTATATTGCTTCTTTTTGTTCTATATCGTATCTACTTTTACTGTAGGTTTTATATTTGTGTTTCAGATCTGAATCGATAGAAACCATCAACTTGCTGTTAGGGTCACTTGTCACCTAGTGACTTAAGCGAAGTATTTTTGGTACACCTCCCAAGAAATTTCACACTAACATCGAGGGATTGGGGAAGATGTAATGGAAACCTTAAACATGCTATCTGGAGGAGATATCTACCAATTTTCTTATGATGACATCAAAACCGTATTCAAGAATGTTATGAAACCAACTCACAAAAATATAGAAAAGATAGATAAACACCTTAGAAATAAGCCTCTTCGAGGGGGAAACCGCCTTTACATTACACAAATAAGCAATTTTTAGATGATTCAAATGACAAAACCTCCTTTCTATATATAGGAGTCTAAGGGGTCACAATATAACCAAAGCCGACCTAACAATAATAATATAAAGGCACAAAAATAACAATAGTGGGATTCTATGGGGCACAATAATAACAATATGGGTACAATAGGGGCACAACAATAACAATAAGGGGTACAACGACAATAGTAATGAGGGAATCACTAGTATTATAGGGACCTAACATGCCCCTCTCCTTCAAAAAAGTGTTGTCCTCAATGCTTGAGTAGTTCTGGATGCTTCTGTATAAAATTCTCATCCTCCCATGTGGAATCTTCAACAGGTAAGTTCTTCCACTTGATGAGATACTCTGAAATTGATCGATTTCGTAGTTGTCGAGTTCTTGTTTCTTTGACTGCTTCAGGTTCCAATATGATTTTTCCTTCCTCATAAAGTTTTGGCAATATTGTTTGAACTGGAATCTTGTCATCTATAACCTTCTTTAAGCATGAAACATGGAAAACTGGGTGCACTAGGGAAACTGTAGGAAGCTCCAATTTGTATGCCATAGTACCTATCTTTTGCAACACCTTGTATGGAACATAATACTTTGGTGATAATTTATTATCCTTCTTAGCTTGCTTGAGGGGAATTTGTTTATATGGTTGTAGCCGTAGGAATACCCATTCACCTACATCAAAACTTATTTTGTTGTGATGTTGATCTGCCTGCTGTTTCATTCTATTCTACGCTAAGGTGAGGTTATCCTTTAAGAGTTGGAGAACTTGTTGCTAATGCTCGATGTGATCTTCCACTACTTGAACCTTATAATTTTCTCTTAAATATGATGTGATGGATGGTGGATGATATCCATAAAATGCCATAAATGGGGTCATTTTTGTTGCAGTATGGAAGGAAGTGTTATACCGTCATTCAGCTAGAGGCAACCATTTGACCCATTGTGTCTATTTATCATATACAAAGAAATTAATATATCCTTCCAAACATTTGTTTGCTATCTTAGTTTGTCCATCAGATTGAGGATGATAAGATGAGCTATGAGCTAACTGAGTACCAAGACAAGAAAATAATTATGTCCAAAATTTTCCAGTGAAAATGGGATCTCTGTCGCTTACAATAATCTTTGGGTTTCCATGTAGTTTTTGAATTATTTCCATAAATGCAGTAGAAATGATACTCACTTTAGATGGATGAGATAATGCACAAAAGTGCGTATACTTGGTAATTCTATCAACTACCACCATGATAACACTCTTTCCTTCGGACTTGGGTAAAATTGTGATAAAATCCATTGAAACCTCCTCCCAACGTTGGCTTGGAATTGATAAAGGTTATAATAGTCCTGAGGTCTTAATTATCTCAACTTTATTTTGTTGGAAAACCAAACATTCTGCCACAAACTTTTGAATATTTGATTTAAGGCCATCCCAAAAAAAATCCTTTTTAACCCTATTGTAGGTTTTTAGAAATCCTGGGTGCCCTCCTAAGGGAGAGGTGTGCAATTCCCTACGAATCTTTTGTTTGAGTTGGGAATTCTTACATAGGTATAACTGATCCATGTATCATAACGAATCATTTTTCCAGTTAAATGTATTAGATGTACCAGGATCTTGTTGTATATTTTGAATGAGTGCCCACACTTCCTCGTCATTCTTCAATTCATCCCTTTCTTCATTTATCCAATCTGGTTGCATAATAGAAATGGTGCAAAGAAATGCTTCCACATCCTCGTCCTTTCTTGAGAGTGCATCGGCCATAACATTTTTCTTCCCTTTTTTGTAGATGATTTCAAAGTCATAACCCAACATCTTTGTGACCCATTTTTGCTACTCTTTTGAAGATAATCTTTGTTCTAAAAAGTATTTAAGACTATCATGATCTATTTTTATCTTGAAGTGTCTTCCCATTAGGTAGGGTCACCATTTCTTAAGTGCATGTAGTATTGCTAACATTTCCTTCTAATAAATAGCTTTGTGTAATTACTTTCCTTTGATTGGACAACTTTCAAAAGAAATGGGTCTTTCTTCTTGCATTAAATCAACACCAATTTCATTTCCTGAGGCATCACATTCCACAATAAAGGTTTTTGTGAAGTCCAATGTAGCTAAGACTGGTGCTTGGCACATTGCCTCTTTCAGATGTTCAAAGGCCTTCGTTGCTTCTAGAGTCCATGAAAATGCATCTTTCTTCAATAATTTTGTTAGAGGTGCTAATATTCTCCCATAATTATTAACAAACTTGCGATAATACCTTGTCAACACGAGAAATCCTCGTAGATGCTTTATGGGTGTGGGGATTTTCCATTCCTTAATGGTTTTAGTTTTGTCAGGGTCTACCTTAACACCTTCATGAGATAAAATATGAAGCAGATATTCCACCTCTTGTACTCCAAAGAAACATTTGGAGATTTTTGCATATAATTGTTTCTCCTCCAATAGTTGGAGCACCATGTCAACATATTGGACATGATCCTTCCAAGACTTGTTGTAGATTAGTATATCATAAAAAAAAACTAACACGAATTTTGTAAGGAAGGGTTTGCAAATGGAATTCATCAAACCTAGAAATGTAGAAGGTGCACTAGTAAGGCCAAAAGGCATGACCAAAAATTCATAATGACCCTCATGAGTTCTAAATGTTGTTTTCGAAATGTCTTCGATCTTCATTCAGATTTGATGATATCCTGAACGAAGATCCAACTTAGTGAAGTAAATTGATCCATGCAATTCATCCAATAATTCATCAATGACAAGAATGAGAAATTTATCTTTAATAGTGAGCTTGTTGAGCTCCCTATAATCTGGACACATGTGCCATGATCCATCCTTCTTGTGAATGAATATTATTGGATCAAAGAAAGAACTTTGACTAGGTTGAATTATACCAGCCTCTAGCATTTCTGCAACCATACGTTCAATTTCACTCTTTTGGACATAGGGATATCTCTAAGGGCTGATGTTTGGAGTAACACTTCCTGGAATCAAATTAATAGAATGATCATGATCACGAATAGGTGGGAGGCCTTTGGGAGTCTCAAATACCTTGAATGAATGTCCAAGACTTTTTGGAGATCTGGAGAAATGGATGATTTTGATGTGGGAACCTATAGTGAACATAATTGTGCAATTAAGCCTCTTTGTTCTTTCTTTAGAAGCTTTTTCATTCCGTTAGAGCTGGTTATCTTTCCTGGTTTCCCTACGATACCCCTTAATTCAACTTCATTTCATTTTGAAGAGAATTTCATGAAAAGTTCTTGAAAATTGAAAGCTATTGTACCCAAGGATTGTAACCATTGGACTCCTAGTAAAACATAAGCACCACCCATTAGAATGGAAAGCATTGGGCTATTCAATACATATTCTCCCATGGATAGCTTGATATTATGGCACTTTCCTGAGCAATTTATGGTTCCTCCACTTGAAACCATCACTTGACACTCTAGTGCTGGATATAGGAAGCAATTCAATTCCTTGGCTATCTTACAATGAATAAAATTATGGGTACTTCCCGAATCAATCAACACTATTACATTTTTCTTCTTGATATGCCCTTCTATCTTGATAGTTTGAGGAGTGGTAATTCTAGCCAATGCATTACAAGATATGATTGGATTCATTTATTTTTTTCTAGGGTTTTTTCCTGGTGTATATCCTCTTCTTTTGATGTTTCTTGTTCCTTTTCTTCCTCCTCTTCACAATCTATGTAAAATAATTTATTCTCAGCACACTTATGACCTTTAGTGTATTTGCTATCACAATTGTACAAAGTCCTTTTGCTCTTTTTTCTTCCAATTGTTTGGTTGTCAACCTTGTAGGTTGTGAATGGCTAGGGGCAACAACACTTTCATCTTTATGATTGTGAGTGGTAGGTTTCCTTATTGCCATAATTTTGTTTTCCATTTTTCTTGCCAACCTGAATGCCTTCTCCAATGAATCTGGTTCCCAAAGGCGAACCTCATGTTGGATGTTATCTTTTAAAGTCCCTATGAACACATCAATCCTATGCTCCTCTGGAATATTTTTTACCCTTATATTCAATTTTTGGAAGTCCTCAATGTGCTCCATCATTGAACCCTTTTGTTTGAGATTTATCAATTGGATAAAAAAAGTGTTTCTTTTTGTATCCTCATAATGTGATATCATTTCATCTGAATAAATAGCCCAAGTGACAATTTGTTTATGACAGCAAAGCCATTGATACCATACAAACTAATTTTGTTCCAAATATAAAGTTGCAATGCGTACCTTTTGTGTGTTTTGCACATTATGGAGATCGAAAAATTGTTCCATCTGTAGTATCCATGTTCTGGGATCCTTGCCATCAAACTTCCTCATATCGATCTTTGGAACATGGTGGTTCTTTGATCCAATGTTAGAGTCTATGAAATCATGATTAACATTTATTTTTTTCTCATCATGAGTTTCCTTTACTACCCTTTCGCCATTAGTAAGCATTTATTGTAGAAAATTTGTCAAATATGTCTTCAAATCTTCCATGCCTTTCTTTAAATCATCCATCTTAGCTTCCACGCCATCCATCTTAGCTTCCACACCATCCATCTTAGCTTCCACGTCATTCATCTTAGCTTCTACGCCTTTCTTTAAACCATCCATCTTAGCTTCCACGCCATACATCTTAGCTTCTACATCTTTCTTTAAACCATCCATCTTAGATTTTGTTACTTTTTGTGCGAGTGAAATTTGTTGCACTTGGTCTTGTAATTTTGATATATCATGTTGCATTTCTTCCTCTTCTTCATGAATCATGCTAGAGCTTTAAGGTTGCTTACTAGGTGTTTCCATTTTCTTTCTTTGGGGCATCAATCACCGATAATAATGCTTCACTATGCCCATTGAATTCCTTCAAACTAGTTTTTCAAACCAAGCTTATGCAAAAGTTTAAAAAAACTACACACCTTTTTTCACTTTGTAGGAGCTCAATATTGAATCTGATGTATCTCTTTAATTTTGGATCTCCAAGGTGTGAAATTTCTTCTTGCGGTAACCCTCTGAGTAATATTTCTAATCCCACAAGTCTGATCAAGATTGGATTCTCCAATGAAGAGTTATGCCAAATCTCGGACAATGACCTGAGTATAGAGTGGTTCAGTAGAGAGAAATTGTACGATGTTCTGTGGGTCACTGTTTCAACCTTAGGTTCTGATAATGATACCCAAAAAACTACAGTCTGTCCTCTTTCTGTAAATTCTTATGAAAATTCAATATGATCCTTAGAATGAAAGTTATGATGATTTTCCCAAGGTCACATGTTTGGAATGTAATTTGGGGGGTCTACAAAAACCCTAACTTCCTCAGATTATATCTCCGAAAATATAGCAAGACAAGATAAGGAATTCAGGCCTGAGGTTCACACCGATTCCATCTCAAATGGGTTTTTTTTTTATATTCTGAAACTTTGTAGAGAAAATGCCACGATGACCTATTTGGAGCAGCGAAACCCTAGAATCCAAAGCTCTAATACCAAATGTTATGAAACCAGCTCACAAAAAGATAGAAAAGATATATGAACGCCTTAGAATAAGCCTCTTTACTGGGGAAACCTCCTTTAGATTACACAAATGAACAATTCTTAGATGATTCAAATGACCAAACCTGCTTTCTATATATAGGACTCTAAGGGGTCACAATATAACCAAAGTCAACCTAACAATAATAATATAAAGGCACAACAATAACAACATGGGGACAATATGGGCACAACAATAGCAATAAGGGATACAACAACAATAGTAATGGGGGAATCACTAGTATTATAGGGACCTAACAAAGAATTACTCTAGGGTTCTTAGGAAGAAGGTTAGGTCTAGCCAAAGCTTGTTCTGTTCCTATCCCTCTACAACATCCATCAAGCATGAAATAGGGAATATTTTGGAGGATTTCAACAGTGAAATGTTGCACACAATTTCCCTCCAAATGGATATTATCCAAATCA
The DNA here is from genome assembly GCA_031772625.1 of Pinus tabuliformis. Classification (NCBI taxonomy): domain Eukaryota; kingdom Viridiplantae; phylum Streptophyta; class Pinopsida; order Pinales; family Pinaceae; genus Pinus; species Pinus tabuliformis. Next base: position 556,000,618 of record CM062813.1, on the reverse strand, counting down.
AAAGGAATCACGAGGAAGAAGAAAGAGCACTATTTATTTTTTTCCTTAGATGTACTAAAATACATCCTAGGAATGAATTCCGACTGAATTTCATAGAAGTCTGCCTAGTATGTGAAGAGAGTCATGCAACAGAAAAATGTCCCTCTCTGTGAGGCCTAAAGTTTGTATACCAGGAAGGAGTAGAAAGTGGGTCAGAACAGTTGTGCTTCATTAACCAAAGGAAACCCCCATGACCTTAGCCATATCAATGTGCAGATTATCCTCACCACAATCCAAATCAGGATGCACCTTTTCATCCTTGGTATCCTTCCACTCATCCATCATGGTCCACACCACCTTCATGGCCTTATTCTCCTCCATATCCTCCTTAGCTTTTCAACCATCGTTTTTAGCCATATCCACCCCAATCTTCCTAATGAGGTAGCCCCTCACATGGGTGGAGACCTAAGAAAAACTATGCTCCTTCTTTACTACCTCTAGCCCAACCTAAACCATAGCTAACTCATCATACTCCCCCTAATCAACCTCAAATATTTTCTCAATCCAATCTTAACCTGAACAATAAGAAGACATAATAGGTATATAGTGGGGAAACATCATATCTTTATTATGTTGTGGAAATCAAAGAAATCAACTTTCAGTAATGGAGGGTGCTACCAAATAATCACCCACCTTCTGCACCTGAAGAGATTTAAGAAGAAAAGGAAGAGAGTGTCCCTCATTTCAATGCACCCCCCTATCCTAAAAGGTTGGTCCAACCTAACTAGAACACCCCAAAAGAGGTTGACCTTTTTGGAGAATTGAAGAATTTGTGTGTCAATATATCCCTTCTCTAGACCATTAAAGATGTTCCCATCTACAAAATCTTATCAAAGAAAAATGTTTCAAAAGGCCTGGGAGAAGAAGAATAGATACCCCCACCATCAATGTTGTTGGACAACTATTTGATCTGATGTTTGGGAGGGTAATCTCCCCAAAATACCTAAACCCTAGTAGACTAGTAGTGGATGTACACATTGATGGAATTATGGTCCCTAAAACCTTGATTGATCTTGGGGCTACAATCAATGTGATGACTAGGGAAACCATCTTGAAGCTCAATCTCTAAGGGGCTTTGTGAAAGACAACCAGAGTGTTGCAGCTTGCAAACAAATTGATAATAACTCCTAAGGAAATTATTAGGATGTGATGGTCTTCATTTACTCATGGAAGTGCTTACTAATTTCCTAGTCCTCCTACTCAAAACCAAGTTTAATGGCTATCCTCTCAGCTTAGGAATACCTTCGTTGGAAACTATTGATTCCTACATTAGTTGTACGGTTGGGAACATGGCTACCAACAATGGACGTTTATCTAAACAACTTGTGCTTTACCCTCATGCTCAACCTTCTATTGAACATGATTTACCAATATGGTTAGAGGATGAGGAAGATAATGAATTGTATCATACAACCCCCTACCCAGTCTCCACTCTAGATATCATTATAGAAAGGGGACAACTTGTTGAAGATTACATTATTGACCATATCCTTCATAATCAACCTTCCAATCCCATACAAGTTGATGAATTACTAAAGGAATCTAAGAGCAATCCTTAGACTAAATTGTGCTTTGTTGACTCTAGCCTAGGGCATGTCAAAATTGTATAGGTTGGCCCATCTATAACTCTAAATATTAACCCTTCTCTCTCATTCAAACAGGAAGAACAATTGTGCAATGTACCGAGCAAACACCTAGATGATTTTTCTTGGGATTACAAGGAAATGAAAGGTGTGCATCCCTCAATTTTTACTGATCATATATACATAAAATAGCGATGCATGCCTATGTTCCAACCCCAAATAAGGATGAATGAAACTCTTAAGGAAATTGTACAATAAGAATTACAAAAGCTACTAGATGCAGGGTTCATATACCCCATTTCTGATAGTGAGTGGATGTCACCTCTTGTTTTAGTTCACAAGAAGAATAGGAAGTTGAGAATCTACGTTTCTTACTAGGAACTTAACAAGGCTACAAAGAAGGTCCATTTTCCTTTTCCCTTCATTGACCAAGGCCAAGTTGACCTTGCAAGAAAGAAATTATTCTCCTTCGTACATGGATTTAGTTGATACAACCAAATCAGGGAAACTTTTAGGGGCTAATATTCACAGGTGGGCTAATTTTCTATGTTTTTTACAAAAAAAATATTCGCCAATTTCCAATTTTCCTAAACATGATTTGCCCAAATTTTATATCATAAAACTATTTTACCTTAAAAATCACGGAATGTTTATAGAGACTATATAAAATCATTCAAAGTTTGAATATTTTTAGAAACATATTGCTAAACATTTTATAGTTTGCATGTTATATACTAGTAAGATTCGCCAAGGTTTCTAAACTTTAAGATAAATTTCCATCCTTAAAATTGTCCTGAACCAAATCCACATCAACCATGAAGACCAATATAATACCACATTTATAACTCCTTCGGGTACCTTTTCCTATAGAGTTCTTCCATTCAGACTATGTAATGCCACTGCTACTTTTCAGAGGGCAGTTCCACGTATTGTTGTTGAACTTGTTCATGACTTTGTTGAGATATACATGGATGATTTCACTCCTTATGGATGTGAATTCTAGGAAGATCTCTCCATTTTGTTCAAAGTATAGAAGAAATGTATTAAAATTAATCTCTCATTGAGCACTGATAAATGTGATTTTTTATGAATGCAAGGAATATACTTGGCCATTCCATATCCAGGGAGGGAATATAGGTTGACCCAAACAAGACTCATGGCTACTGCCATAAGGGTTCACCATGCTACCTTTGAATAGTGAATTAAAGTTTATATGTCAGCTAAAAGAATTATTGAATCAATGCTCAACAAAAGATCCACTTCTCTCCTATCAAATAGTGTAACGTTGTAATGGTAGTGACTATCTTTATTGATATATCGATTTCGTATTTCTTCTTTAAATTGTTCATCTAGTGGTATAATTTAGATTTGTCATTTTGGAAAAATTCTTTGAATAAACCTCCTGTGTCACAAACCAATCCAACCTCCCCAAAGAATTTAAGCAATGAAAAGAAAAAGAAGAAAAAATGTGTGAATGTCTTACTTTTGATTGTTCACCAAAGTCACAAGATTTCAACTCACAAGTGTTATTAATCTTGTGAAACAAGTTGTCCATTTCAACTTATGAACATAAACCCCAAAATCTAACAATGGACCAGTAGAGAATTTTCTTGCCTTTGGAAATATTTCAATGTCCAAAAAAAATTCTCGGAGTTTCTATCCAAGGTATCTATGTTTGTTTCCATTCATTTCACAATTGTTGTTTTGTTTTATTGAAAGTTCAATATGACATCCTTCATAAAAAAATGATAAAATAATGAGGTTACTCCTTTGCATTGAAAATGAATTTTGAATGAAGTATAAATTATTTCACACTCACAATAATTTTTAGAAGAATTTCAAGTTAATTTTTTTTTTAATAATAGTTATTATAACTTATATTAAAAATAAAAATAAAAGGATCGCCATAGTACATTGTTGCCCACTTTCAAAATTTTCTTTTGTTTTAAATTTCTTTTCTATTCTGTGACATGATTCATGTTAGAAAATATTTCAGTTCAATTTGATAATTTTGTAATATTAAAGGGTAAAGAATGGGAATGTAGAATGTAGAAGATATTTTTAATGATAAAATGTTAAGTATGTCTTTTATTTTTAAATTTTTTGTTTTCTTTGAAATTATTTTATATTGTAATATATATGAGTAAATGTAAGAGTGCATAAACAATAGAAATTTAAAATATGTTTTGTTGTTCATAATGATCGCATACAAAGTTGGAGTGTTTTTTTCCTTCACAAACTACTTTTGTCCATTCCTCCTTTGAGATTTGGATTGGCATATTAAATATAATGTATTCAATTTATTGATTCAGATTCTCAAATGAGGATTCCTATATATTTCACTCTACTTCATTCTCCTCTATTCGCTTCATTTTTTTTCCTCGAACTGATCAATCCAACTCATGTGAGGTGAGGGATGTTACAATACACTAGTGTTTGAGAATTGGAAATGCCCATGTGATTTCACTTTATTTTTGTGGGTTGTTAGAAGAAATTCACGTCTAATATGTGATATCAAGTTGAAAATAAATTATCAAAACAAAAATATCTATATAACATTATAATATCCAGTTGAAAATACATTATCAACCAAAAAATATATGTATAAAATTATAATATCCATTACTAATTGTAACTCAATAAGAACTTCTAAAGGAAAACTAGAAGTCATGATTATTTATTGAATTGTGTGAATAGTCAATGTCTTTAACCATATAGAGGGTTATTCACCTTGTAAAGGATTACAATGGTTTTTTGCAATTATCAATATAAATTGGAGATATATACAAGAAGTTACAATACATATTAGAATTTTGGCTACCGGGAGATGTAAACCTTGTACTATTGAGGGAGAAATGCGAAGTACTAAAATAGTTTCTTGCTAGTGTCAATGTAATTCAAAATGTTTCTTTACAATTTAATTGTTGAATTATTTGCATAGATGTTATTAGAGGAAACCCTAGAGATATTGGACATTATCAACTACACTGCACTAGTTTCCCATCAAAGTTTTAGATTTTACACCAAAAGTTATGAATAATTGGGAGTTGATGTCTAGAACATTTTCATGTAATAGGTGATGATGTCTGAGATTTTCATTAATTAATATTATTTTATTTAGCTTATCTCATGTCATCTACTACCTGTATTTCTAGAAACTCTATCAAATATTCGATATTGGAACTTGAAAGGGAATCTTTGAAGATTTAGAGGAAAACTATCTTGGAAATGTTATAAAATATATAAATTTCGCATAATGTAAGTTATTTATATTTATATTCTATATTTGAATGGAATGTTTTTTACTAATTTTTATCTTTAATGATTAATTATATGTCACAACTCATCTTGATTTTTGGGGGATTCCTTGGAAACATCTGGTGTAATTGCTAGTTTTTAATATTTTCCTAAAATACATAAATAAAATAAAAATAGGTCTTCATGTTATTACAAGTAATACATCCAATATCAATATTTTTTAAAATGAATTTTATTTTTATTTTTTTAATCATAAAGAAATATTATAATAACTACATATATTAGAAAAAAAATTAAAAAAGAAGATGCGGTTATTTTATTTAAGAATCCTATTTTTGGTGGATATATTTCAAAGTTGAGATATACAATAATTAGGGAGGAACAAATGAGGAAAGAGTTTATTATAATGAATAGGGATGTTACAAAAAGGTTTAGAAACCACAAGAGTTTATTAAAAATTAAACGTTTTGTAATGGGCAATAATTGAAATTATTTCACTAAAAACTTTATGTAAAGGTGAAGTTAGCTAGGTCTTGAAATATGTTTATTAAGAAACGTGTATGAGGAATATATTTCACATATTCTCATCTATTATTTATAGTAGTATCATCTATGCGAAAGGAAACTAAAACTTTATCTGGCTTGAAAATTTCTTGAGAGGAATATAATGTGGAGCTTGCTTTGTTTGCCTAATGTCAATGTCCTATAATTATAATGTATAAGGAATGACCTCTTATTGTCGTTAGGGGGATTTTCCCATAAAGCAATGCAAGTATCTTTGAAGGATAACTCCATAGCTATATGCCTCTCAAAACCTAATAATTCCTAAACATTCCAAACAAGTTGAATAATATCTAACCACAAAAGTGGTCAAAAATAAAGTAATGGACAAAATTTTTGGTTGGGACTACTTTTAGGGGGTGCATAGGGAAAATCACTAATCAAAGGAATAAAGTAATCATCACATATTTTCACTGTTATTGTCAGAATACAAGGATATCAATTTTCTTGAGATTAATTATTTTAATAGTTTAAAGTTTGTTTTTGAATGCATAAATGGAATTGGAATCCTCAAAACTGTTGTGGCAGTTGAAATGCCTATACCACATAGATCAAACTTACTATATCAAGAAATCTCTGCCATATTTTTGACAAAATTAACTGAAAATTTTTGTTCAAAAAGTTATAAAAAGTATCTCACAATTAACCTACGCACTTATCAAACAATAGGTAAAATTATATATTTATCTTATTTTTTCTTAACATAAATTTAGAATAAACTCAAGTAAAAACTAAAATAAGAAAATTTAGCTCCTAGCTTTGAAATTTATGCTAAAGGTGAAAGTAGATAAATGTAATAAAAAAATACAAATTATGGGTGATTCTGTATAAGTCATAGACTTGAAAAGGGAAAAAGACATTAGAAAAATGTTATTTTAAATTAGTTTATGAGTGGTTTTTGGTAATATATAATACTCAATAATTCATGTTTCTTAATACATATCTTTTGAAAAAACAACAAAATGACTAACATATTATCAAAGGATTATAAATGGGCCTTGGAGATTATGTACACTTACGAAGACAAACTTTCTATATATCACTTTAAATAAGCTTAGGTAGAAACTAGAAAAACAAAAATCGAGTTCATAGTCTTAAAATTGTTGTTGAAAAGACAATAGGTAAGTGATTTGGATTTAAATAGGAACACAACAAATTACTGATATAACCATACATAGAAAGATGCAGCAGAAATAATACTTCATTTCATTACTGTAAAATACTGAAATATGCTTGCAAACAGAAATGGAAATAAACTAGCTAGGGCGATGGTAGCTTATCTCTGAGAAGATATGTGGTGGCTACATGCCTCTGAACTGTCTTACAATGAGGCTTTAAGGCCTATTTACTGTTGAGAAACAATGGAAAACCCTAAACATCCAAAAACCTAACCCTAGGAGATGAAGCACCAAACTATGGGCCCTGTTTTGGGTAAATTGGTACATCAACTTCCCAGGGTTGTAACTTTGGCATATGATCTCCGTTTGACGCGCACAATATCTTGTTAGAAATATCTATCCAAGAAATATAACTTTGGGAGGAGAAACATTAGTCCATGGTCCAATGTTGCTCCCAGTTTTCTCAACAAACGTCGTTTAGGGACTCAAAACGGCTCCAGAAGTTTCGGACACGAAAAGCTGCTAAAAATAGTAAACTGTGCTACAATTAAGGAAACTGAAACTGAAAGAAACAATGTTGGGGGTCCAAGAGGAATTGGCAGGTGGCCACCAATATCCACCTGGATCATTCCTCCCCCCTTAGGAAGCAATGGTCCCCATTGCATTGAGTTCCTCCATGAGATGAGGAAACTTCTGCTGAACTTGGTGCCTGGTGAGAAACTTGCCCTAGTGAAGGAGTTGGCCTAATTTGACAACTCGATACATTTGGATCTTCTACTAGCGATTGTTCTTGATTTGTGTATCCATGATCCGATTAGTTTCAGCTTGTTTCATGCAATCTGGATTTAATTTTGTGGGTGTGAGTTGTTCTGCAATGTCGAATGTGTCTAGTAATGGTGGAAAGTATCGCTGAAGGCTATCCACATTGAACACTGGGTGCAGGCCAAGGAATGGGGGAATGCTAAGCTCAAATGCATTGTCTCCCATAGTGTTGGTAATGGTGTAAGGACCATATCAGAGTGGTCTGAGTTTTTGATAGGCTCCAGTAAGGCGTTCCTTTTGCAAATGCAACCAGACATTATAGCCCACCTGGAACTTGTGTGGCACCCGATGTTGATCATGTCGTTGCCTGTACTTGGCATTTGATTTGTCTAGAATGTCATGGACCTGCTAGCGAATATGTTCGATGTTCTCAATAAAGATGTTTGCCTTATCTATTTCGGACGGAACATGAGCCAAATCTGCCTGAGTAGCTACAAATGGCATGGCCACATCAATGGGAAATAGTGGCTAGAACCCCAAGCCCACCTGAAAAGGACTGTGGCCAGTCAAGGTGTGGAGAGCCCAGTTATAGTTGTGCTGAACATAGGGAAGGTTCTCATCCCATGTGCTTGGATTCTTTGATTTGTGCATGCGCAGAATGTGTACAATCATCATGTTGACAACCTCTATCTGGCCATCAGTTTGGGGATGGAAGGATGTGGACTTAGTGAGTTTGGTGTCCAGCATCGACCAAAGACTGGACCAAAATGTACTGAGGAACCTGTTGTCCCGATCTGAGATGATAGACTGTGGGATCTCAAAGTGTACCCACACCTGTTCAAAGAAGAGTTTAACAATGGCTTCTGCTGTGATATTCTTCTTGCAGGCCGCCATAATGGCCATCTTCGAGAACCTATTGATGACCACAAAAACATAGTCATTTCCATGCTTAGTAGAAGGAAGGCCCGACATGGAATCCATGGAGATGGATTCCCAAGGTCGACTAGGGGTAGGCAGCGAGGTATAGAGGCCTTGCTTCTTGATGGTCGGTTTGGCAATGGCACAGGCAGTGCCTGATCTGATGTACTTCTCGACATCCTGTCGAAGGTTCGACCAATAGAAATACTTTTGTAGTACTAATGTTGGAAATAATATTGAGAGGGGGGTGAATCAGTATTATCAGATTAATAATTTTATTTCTCAAACAGATTTATATACACTACTTCAGTGAAGTGAACTAGCGTGTACACGCAACTGTGATTAGAGAAACCAACGTATATCCCGAAAACTTGTGCTTTATACAATTTATCATGTGTTGATCTTAAACCAATACATCAGTAACTTACTAGACAGTGCAGTAAAAGCAGAATAAAGCATCACACATAAGCAACACACATGAACACCAAGATTTAAGGTGGAAACCAAATTTGCATGAAAGCCACCTATTGCTATCGTCTCTGTCTTCTTTTAATAATAAGAAAATCTAATTACAATCTTGTACTGGTGCAGAATCATACCAGTACGTAGGCTTCTACCTGCAGAAGATTACAACCTTCTCTCATTCTCCAACTTCTACTGGAAGGGAGCTATAACCCTCTAGCTCTTGTACTAGCCAATATGTTTATTAGTACGTAGGTGCCAGCCTACAGAGAAACTCCACTCTTCCACCAGGGACCACATTTCATGAATTTTCAGACTGGATGCTCCTGGAAAATTTCAAGACATATGAAGACCTTGACTCATCAATAACCCATCATAAATTTGGAAGCTCAAGCTTCATCAACCAACATGCACGTACTCTAAAACAATTAGATCATTGTCACCAGAACACTATGTTGAACCCAGACACCTTCACCAAAGCGAACCATCATACAAGTCTGCAAATACTTACATCATAACTTCACTACACCTCCAGACTTCAAACATACCCAGATTAGAACATTTACAGTGTAAACCATGCGTTAGCATTTAGATCTAGACTATCCATGATCAAACCATATAATAATAATTCATTTTAGGTCTCATGATCTTGATCTATGATTAGATCTCATCCCCATCAACCACTAAGTTTCATCCTTAGTTCAGATCAAGCAAAGCACCATAAACCCATAACATGCATATTTGCTTTTGATCTCACTCTTCATTAGATATTCATTACATGCACACTTGGCCTAATGATCTTCTCCTCCTTATATAGTTTTAGGCCTTTCTCAATACCTTGGACCAAAACCACTTATGACCAATACCTTGGACTAAATACCTCGGACCAAATATCTTGGGCCATATACCTCGGACCAATACCTTGGACCAAAACCTTGATTTTCCATCCCATACGCGCTTTTCCTTCTGTGAAAGTGTGTGTATACGTATACACGCTTTTTGTTCTATGGACCAGCATGTATATGTTGTTTTGACTAAGTGGACCTGCGTATACTTCTTAAACTGCTTTACATCAACCTTTTCCTTTACCTTCTTTATTTTGATCAGTAGACCTTAGTTCCATCAGTAGACCTTAGTTCCATCTTCTGTACCAATGCCCCGTTACCTCTGAATAGACATGTTACAATGCAATTTTTATATTACTTCTGAAATGATTCCTTTGAACTGCCTTGCATTTTGTCACATCTATAAACACAACTGCCATGCATTCTGTTACATCTTATATTTCTCTTGTAGATTCATCTCGTTACCATATACAAGTAAGTTGTTCTGCTACAATTGGGTTGCCATCAAGTACAACACATACATCATAATGCCAACAATCTCCCCCTTTGGACTTACTGGCAACCATGTTGATGTAGAAACTATTAGAGATAACAACCAATACCAAAACACTCTCCCCCTTTGACATCAAGGGCCAAGGGCAGACTAAGATATTCTCCCCCTTTTGTATCGAGGGAAAAGGGGTGACCAAAGTGAAGGCTTTCATATCTAAACAGCTGAATATAAACATTGATCATGCTCCCCCTAGGCACATGTTGAATTCGTTGATGTTGTGATGCACTAAACCGTCCATGCTCCCCCTGAGCACATGCAGAGTCTGCAAAAATATTTTCCAAAAGAATAACATGACTCTATAACTCACCTATGTGAGTTTGACCTTCCTATCACCAATGACTCATACATACATCAATCTCCCAACCAAGTGGGGATATACCAATTGTTTACATATGACAAAAATAAAATAAATATTACATCATCCATCCCATGCAATGTGGGGATATAGATTACATCATTTGTCCAATATGACTCGTTTGAATGTATGAGAAGTCATATCACACCCTAGACTTTTACAATACTTAAGCAACAAATGGTATAAATATTTGAAGCCATAGCTGGACTCAGCAACCATACTGCCAACAATGCAGAATGTGTGTGAAGGCTAATGCTCCCCCTGAACCTGTGCTACCCATATCAGAGTTTGACCCACTGTTTTTCCTATCAGAAAAACATATACGCTTCTTCAGCCACAGAAACTTGCGTGTATACGTGACTATACTTCATGAAACCCACGTATAATAACCTTCCTCTGAAAAACTGGATTTAACAGTAGGATGATGCAACAACTACTCCTAGCTTTTGTCTGAGATATTCAAATGTTTCTCTGGGCAGTGGTTTAGTGAATATATCAGCAACATGTTCTTTGGAGGGGACATACTCCAATTTGACCTTTTGTTCAAGCACTTGTTCTCGTAGAAAATGGTACTTGATGGGTATGTGCTTGGTCTTGGAGTGCATGACTGGATTCTTTGAAATACTGATGGCACTTGTATTATCACATAGAATGGAGATGGGTGGAGTACATGTGATCTGAATATCTTGCAAAGTTTGCATCATCCAAAGTAGTTGTGTGCAGCAAGATGCAGCAGCCACATATTCTGCTTCAGCTGTAGATAAATCAATTGAACTTTGTTTCTTGTTGAACCAAGACATTAACCTGGAACCCATATAGAATGCACCACCACTAGTGTTTTTTCTATCATCAACACTTCCTTCCCAATTTGCATTTGTATATGCATGAAGAGTAAGATCTGCATCTCTAGGATACCATAGTCCAAAGTCCTAAGTTCCTTGAAGATATTTGAAAATTATTTTAGATGCCTAAAGGTGTGATTCCTTTGGATTTTCTTGGAATCTTCCAACTATTCCTACTGCATGCATGATGTCAGGTTGAGTACCTGTTAGATAAAGTAGACTTCCAATCATGGATCTGTAAGTTGGTTGAAGCACTGCTGCTGATTCATCATTTCAGCTAAGACTGCATCCTGTTACCATTGGAGTACATACAGGTTTAGAATCTTCCATTTCGTACTTTTTCAAGATCTACTTGAGATATTTGGTTTGTGAAAGAAAAATACCAGCTTTAGTTTACTGAACTTGTAGACCAAGAAAATAGGTAAGTTCACCAAGCAAGGACATTTCAAATTCTTGCTGCATTACTGAAGCAAAATTCTGACTCATGGATTCTTCATTGCTACCAAAAATGATATCATTAACGTAAACAATAATAATTAGAAATTTATCATTTTCAATCTTTTTATATAAATTGCTATCTGTAGAACCTTTTGTAAAACATTGTTGTTGTAGATATTTGTCAAGGTGGTAATACCAAACCCTTGGAGCCTGTTTCAAACCATAGAGAGCCTTTTTGAGTCTGAATACAAGTTTTGCATCATTTCCAAGAATGAATCCTTCTAGTTGTTCAATATAAACTTCTTCTACTAAGTCTCTATTAAGGAAGGCTGATTTTACATCCATTTGGTATACTTTGAATTTCTGAAAACTGGAAAGAGCAAGAAACATTCTTATGGCTTCAAGTCTAGCAACAGGTGCAAAGGTTTCTTCAAAATCTATACCTGCTTGTTGAGCATACCCTTTACAAACAAGTCTGGCCTTCTTTCTAATGACTTCTCCATTTTCATTTAGCTTGTTCTTGAATATCTGTTTAGTTCCTATAATATTTTTATCATGAGGTCTAGGAACTAATTCCAAAGTGTCATTTTTTTCAATTTGCTCAAGTTCTTCATCCATGGCCTTGACCCAACATTCATCTTTGCATGCTTCATTTACATTTTGAGGTTCAATGGAGGATAGTAATGCTAGATAGCTTGAGGTCCCTGTAATAGTTCTTCTTGTCTGTACACTAGCCTCCTTTTCCCCTAAAATTTGAGTTTCTAGATGATTTTTCTGAACATACATGGACAGAGTCTTTTCTTCTACTATTATATCTTCTTCTAGTGCTTCATTGGTTTCTTCTTCAATACAATTTTGATTTTATGTGGGAAAGTAATCCCCATCTTCCTCATTTTCATATTCTTTTGTTGATTTTATCTGTTTTGGATTTCTGCATGCTTCATCAACTACAACATCAATGCTTTCAACAATTTTCCCAAGTCTTTTATTATAACATTTATATCCTTTACTTCTGGAAGAATAACCAAGAAGAATCCCTTCATCTACTCTAGGTTCAAACTTACCAAGCTTTTCATCAGTCCTTTTGATAAAACATTTGCTTCCAAAAACTTTAAAATATTTTACAAAAGGAGTCTTACCATACCAAAGTTCATGCCGAGTGTGAGTGCTATTTACCCGAACATTTTCTTTGTTGAGAATAGTCACGCCAGCAAATGCAGCTTCACCCCAGAAGGTTATAGGAGTTCCAGATTCATCTAGCATAGCTCGAACCATTTGTTGAACTGTTTTGTTCATCATTTCTACCACACCATTTTGTTGAGGAGTTCTTGCGGTGGAGAATTTCCTTTTTATTCCATGTTGCTCACAAAATTCAAAGAATTCATCCGATATAAATTCCCCTCCTCGATTAGATCTGAGGCATTTGATTTTTTTATTTGATTCATTTTCAACCAAATCTTTGAAGTCTTTTAACTTTTCAAATGCTTCATCTTTATGCTTTAGAAGACCTATCCAACACATTCTAGAAAAATCACAAATGAACAAAATAAAGTATTCTTCTCCACGAGGTGACTTTTTCCTTGTTGGTCCACATAAATCAGTATGGACAAGTTCAAGAGGCTTACTAGCTGACCCTTCTTTTTCCATGAAGTGAACTCTGGTTTTCTTACCGATTTGACATGGTTTGCATATTGTATTTTCTGGGATGCTAATATCTGGAAGATCACGAACATCCTTGAGTCTGCATGCTTTTCTTATTTGAGAAAATCTTAGATGTCATAATCTTCTATGCCACGGCCAGTTTTCATCATTTTTTCTTAGATAGCACTGTTGTTGTCCTCCTTTGAGTATATATAAGTTGTTTGGAGTTCTTGTACCTTTGATCACAGTCTCTCCTGTATCAAGCTCACGAACAACACATCCGTTTGATCGAAACACCAACAGGTTATGCTTTAAACCATCTACATACATAACATTTCTAGCTTTAACTTTTTCTTTCAAGAAAATAGAACCTTTACCTTTTAGGACAGCTGGAGTGTCATTTCCAAATGAGACATTCTTTTCTTTTTCGAAGGCATTATATGAGTGAAGTTTCTCTTTTTCACCTATCATATGTTTGGAGCATCCACTGTCGATGTACCACTAATTTTCTTGTCCTTCTCCATACAAGGCTATACCACATCTTTCCGTTTAAGATTCTTCCTTCTCCATATCTTGGGATTTAATGGCATTTTCTTCTTTTGAGGTGTTTGCCAAAATTTTCTCCTGCATTTAGATTATTCATGACCAAAGTTGTTACAAATTGAGCATTCTATTTCATTTTCAAGAGGAGAAAGGTTATTATAGGAACTTCTCTTGATCGTTGTTACATTCCTTTGATTTTGTGCTTCTCTAGTCATGATGATTTTGTAAGCAACGCATTGAGCAGCTTTGTGCCCAAAATTATGACATGAAAAACATTGCCCATTAAAGAAGTTTCTGTGACTATCGAATCTATTTACCTGTTGATTGTAGTTTCTATTGATATTCATCTTTGGAGCAAATTGAGTATGATTTGCCTGAGGTTGGTTGTGGCTTCTATTCATATTCATCCTTGGAGAAAATTGAGTATGATTTACCTGGTAATCAGCTTTATGCCTTTGCTGCGGATTGTCATATTGTTTACTGGTATTTGCTGCATCAAGATAGCTTTTGGTGGAGGTTGACAGCTTCTGTGATTGAGATGCTTCCTCAATATATCCAAGACCTGTCTTTAGCAGAGGAGAACGCTGAACTTTGATAATTTCATTTAAAATTTCTAATCCTTTAGCAAATATAAGATTGAGAGATTTTGTTTTCTCAAGATCTTTTCTTAGAACCACAATTTCACATTCTAGCTTTTCATTGTGTTTTTCCTTTTCAGCAAGTGTTATGCTCTCAACCTGCAAAAAGATACCCAAATACAGAATAGGCGAAGAAAGATACCCTGAACATAGATTAATGAGAGACAACAACAAATATTTTATTATTCAGAAAGCAATGTTCACTGGCCTCTTCGAGGGGGCAACCTCCAATAGAGCAGAGCTCGATTCAAAAATAAGACACGATGCTCCTCGCAGGGAGTCTCTATCCTTTATATATGACTCATACATGCAATACCAAGGATCAATACCATTGGTTTTATTAATACCATCTATCTAATACTACGACCCATTTGCAGCTAATTGTGGTCCCGTCATTAATTGCGGGTTAAACACTTACAATTATTAATATGGGCTTTATTGACTCTTGACTATGACTCGATCCCATTACATAAATAAGGGGGTTAGGGTGGGACCCTAACATGCCCTCCCCCTTAAGACTAGCCTTGTCCTCAAGGCTGAAGCTGCGGAAACTGCTGAAGAATAGTGGCTGGTTCCCAAGTTGCATCTTCCGGAGAGGTGTCTTTCCACTTGACGAGGAATTCCCTAATCATGTGGCCTCGCAAGTGCCTGTCTCGTGTGTCTAGGACCCGTTCAGGTTGGAGCCAAATTGACCCTTCTTCGTCCAATTCAGGTAGACTGGTTTGAATTCTGCAATGGTTCCCAATCACTTTCTTGAGGCATGAGACATGGAAAACTGGATGGATTTTTGCAGTAGGTGGCAAAGCCAACTTGTAAGCCACTTCTCCAATGCGCTGAAGTACTTGATATGGTCCGTAGAATTTTGGAGATATTTTCTGACAACCCTTGTCTTTGAGTGATGTTTGCTTATATGGTTGCAGCCTCAAAAAGACCTGATCCCCTTCTTGAAATTGGCGCTCTGAGTGATGCTGGTCTACCTGTTGCTTCATGCAGTTTTGAGCTTGATGAAGATTCTCTCTAAGATGGGTGAGCATGGTTGCACGGTGTTTTAGTAGTTGATCCACTGCTTGTACTTTTGAGCACCCCTTGATATAAGGAGTATGGGAAGGAGGAGTTGACCATATAATGCTTCATAGGGAGTCATTTTGGTGGTGGCATGATAGTTCGTGTTATACCGCCATTTAGCCAGAGGTAACCACTGTACCCAAAGATGTTGCTTTTCTGAAGTGAAACACCTAAGGTAGGTTTCCAGACATTTGTTGATGGCTTCAGTTTGACCATCTGTTTGCGGATGATAGGAAGTACTGAGTTTTAATTGAGTGCCTTGTATCCTGAAGAGTTCCTACCAAAAATTACTGGTGAAGATCGGGTCGCAATCGGACACAATAGAAGTGGGCATGCCATGCAATTTGAAGATCTGATCCATGAAAGCTTGAGTGACCAAAGTTGGTCTAAACGGGTGGGGTAGGGCACAGAAATGAGCATACTTCGAAAGTCTGTCCACAACCATCATGATGACTGACTTGTTTCCTAACTTTGGAAGACCTGTAATGAAATCCATAGAAACCTCCATCCAAATTGATGCCGGGATGGACAACGGTTGTAATGTGCCTGGTGTGTTGACGGTCTCCCCTTTGTGGCGTTGACAGACATCGCATTCTGCTACGAAACTAAGGATGTCCTTTTTCATGCCTGTCCAAAAAAATGATCTTCTGGTGTGAGCATACGTCTTCTGAAAGCCTGAATGTCCTGCAATGGGGGATGAGTGCAATTCTGCCAAAATGCGACTTTTGAGGGTGGATGTGGGTGATATTATGACTCTGTCCCTGTAGTGAAGAATCTCATCCTACCACGAGTAGCCCTTGGTGGAATTTGGATCTACCTGCAATTGAGAAATGAGTTGGGAGAGCCTGGGATTTGAAAACCATTCCCTGCAAACCTCTTCAATCCATTCTGGAATGGGGAGGGAAATTGCTAGCATAGTACTTTCCTCCTCAAATTGGAGAGATAATGCATCTGTGACACTATTGTCTTTCCCTTTCTTGTAAATGATCTCATAATCATATCCCAGCATTTTGGCGAGCCATTTATTTTGTTGTGGGGAGGATAGGCGTTGCTCAAAAAAATATTTAAGACTGTGATGATCTGTGCAGATTTGGAAACGTCGCCCCAATAAGTAAGGTTGCCAGGTCTCTACTGCATGTAAGATGGCCATCATTTCCTTCTCGTAGGTAGATTGGCCCAGATTCTTCCCATTTAGTTGTTGGCTTGTGAAGGCCAAAGGTCGCCCTTCCTACATTAAGATCGCCCCAATACCTGTACCCGAATCATCACATTCAATGACAAAAGATTTGGTGAAGTCAGGTAGTGCTAAGACTGGAGTGGAACACATGGCATTTTTGAGAGCTGTAAATGCCTCTTGTGCTTCCTCATTCCAGAAGAATGAACTTTTCTTCAGGAGTTGAGTGAGGGGCTTCGCTATGCGACCATAGTTGTGGATAAATTTACGATAATAGACTGTGAGACCCAAAAATCCTCTCAAGCTCTTCAAGGTCTTAGGTTGAGTCCAATCTTGCATTGCCTGGATCTTTTTGGGGTCCACCTTCATGCCCCAAAATGTGGCCCAAATACTCGACTTCTTCCATGCCAAACGAACACTTGGGCATATTGACAAATAATTTATGCTTGCGGAGCAGTTGCAAGAGTATATCTAGATGCTGAAGATGTGCAGCCCAAGTGCAACTATAGATGAGGATGTCATCAAAGAAGACAAGGACAAATTTCCTGAGATATGGTTTGAGAATGTGGTTCGTAAGGCTCTGAAAAGTAGAGGGGGTATTACAAAGACCGAATGGCATGACCAGGAACTCATAATGGCCTTCATGAGTTCTAATAGTAGTCTTTGGAATGTCGACTTCCTTCATGCGAATTTGGTGGTAGCCCGAGCGAAGATCTAGCTTAGTGAAGAATTGAGCCCCCTTGAGTTCATCCAACAAATCGTCAACCACTGGGATGGGAAATTTATCTTTGACTGTCAACTTATTAAGGGCCCTGAAGTCTGGACACATCCACCACTCCCCATCTTTCTTGAGCACCATGACCATCGGTGATGAATAAGGACTAATGCTGGGACAAATGACACCTACTTCCAAAAGTTCCTTGATTATTTTTTCTATTTCATTCTTTTGGGTGAACGGATATCTGTATGGGTGCACATTTGGGGTTGGGCCCCTGGAACCAAGGTGATGCTATGATCATGTTCCCCTCTCGAGGGTGGAAGCTCATGAGGCTTGTCAAAGACCAGCAGATGGTTATTTAAAATCTGTTGCATCTCAGGATGAATCGGCAGAGACTTGGTTTCGACTGCCTGGATGGCATTAAATTGAGCTATAACTCCATTATGGCCCTTTTTTAGTAATTTTTCCATCCTATGCAAGCTGATGATAGAGGGAGCTCTTGCCTGGAATCCACAGAGGGTATGTGTGGAGTTGTTCTACTTAAAACTCATATATAACTCCTAGAAATCCATTGTGATTGGCCCAAGAGTGCGAAGCCATTCAGCGCCAAGGACAATGTCGCATCCTCCCATGTGTATGTCAAACATGTGGGTTTTCAACTGATAATCCCCCATTTGAAGTTTGACATTTTCACAGCGGCCTTCACATTTCATTGTGCCCCCATCCGCAATTTGGACTTGGAAGTTAGAAACTGCTCATACAAAACAATGCACTGCTTCCGCGACTTTTTGATGGATGAAATTATGTGTACTTCCACTATCAATCAAGACTACTACTGGGCGATGTTTAATAAAACCTCTGGTTTTGAAAGTTTGAGGTGAAGAAATCCCTGCCAAAGCATGCAGCAAAATAACTGGTTCGTCAGAGACATTTTCCTTTTGGTTGTCCTCTTCTAGTGCCTCATGTTCCTCAAGTGGTGGATCTTCCTCTGTTGAGCTGTAGTCAGTGGTATCAATTTGAAAAAATTTGGGCTCTTTGCATTTATGACCTGGGGAGTATTTTTCATAACAGTAGTAACATAATCCTTGCTTTCTTCTTTCGGCCATTTCCGTAGGTGACACCTTTTGGACCTTAAGTGTTTGAGTTGTGTTGTGAGCCTGTGGGGGGCGACCTTTAGCGGAGAAATTTGGGCGACTGTATTGGGCTACTAATGCATGTTCCATGTTATGAGCTACCTTGCAAGCCTTCGTCCATGTGGGAGGGTGGTGCAGTAGGACTTGGGCTTTGAAGGCTTCTTTAAGATTGCTGATAAAACATTCCGTGTAGAACACATCTGAGAGACCCCAAGTGCGGAAGGCTAAGGCTTCAAAGGCTGTAATATATTCATCCACTGTGCCAGTCTGTCAGAGCTTAGTAAGACGACCCAAAAAATAAGATTCCTGGTCAAAGCGGTCTGAAATAGCTTTTTTGAATTTGGTCCAAACCCGAAAAGGTCGATTGCAATGTTGATGCCATTCCCACCATTGCCACCTTTAATTGTCCAAGTACATGCTCCCCACCATAAGTTGAGTCTCATCATCTAAGATGTTATTCAGATTGAAATACTGCTCCATTTGTGCTATCCATGCTGCCGGGTGAGAACTATCAAATTTATGCATATCCAACTTGGGAGGTCGCTAACGGGATTGTTGGTGGGTGCACCAGACGTGAGGAGAGTGGCTAAACTCACCCTCACTGTGTCCATTGCCATTATATGCCTCCTCGTGGGCTTCCTCCTTGCCCTTCGGGATTAGGAGAGATAGTCTGTCAAGTTGAATCTGGATGGATTGCAAGGTTTGTTCAAGTTTGTCAATCTTCTCATTGGCCATAGCTTGAGCTCTAGTTTCTACCATGCACCAATCAGATGTTCTTGAGATTTGGGACCGCCCAAAAAAAAAAATTCAGTAAGAATTGAATGGTACCACCGTGCTCAGCTCGTCGTCCTGATTCTGATGGGCTAGATCACCAATATGCACCCCAGGAGATCTCAGACAATTTTTTTTTTTTTTCCTGAAAACTCCTAAAGGAGTTTTACTCCTTCCTTAAGAATACTGCAGTCGCCAAATCCTCAAAATGTAAGTGTTGCCAAAAGCCCTGCGAAAATTATGCCCAGGTATAGGAACCCCACACAACTACTCAGATCTGGTGGATCTGAGAGATCTGAATGGTGGATTGGATAGCTCTGGGTGGCGGAACAGACTGTTGTTGTGGATCTAATGGATCGAATAGATCGGAATGGCTAGTCTACTCACCCGGAACTGTGGGACTGATCTCTACTGCTACTGTACCCCTTTGCACGAGTAGATCTGGCAGAGATGATGCGTGCTCCCAAGATAGAAAAGGGAACTATGGTCTCCAGGAGTGTCAGGTGCTACAGATCGCAATATACCTAAGGGTCTGGCAGTAGTACTTGGCCCAATGTTTCAGGGCTCTAACTAAGGAGGATCAACCATACCCTTAGCCGTACAACCTGACTACCCTATCGTACAGGCGAGTAATCTCTTCGAGTACTGTTCTCGGTGTACTGTAGCAGCAAGACGGCCGACGGTTTATATATGGCGAGGTTGCAGAGGAGCTAAGGGGCTTCTGATATGCCCAGAAGGTACCTGGAAGACAGTCCGTACGCGGTTCTATCTAATGTGCTACTACTCGAAGGGGTACCCACAAGGGTTACAAGGGAGTCCAACAAGCATGACCAAATCTTGTATTTCCTGCGTGCATGCCTCTCCAAATACGCAGGTTTATGCGCTCAATGATAGATCCCATGGTTTAAAGACGCCGGAACACGTCTCTAGCCAAAAAAAAAATTTGCTAAGAAATGGAGATCCCACCGGCCCTGTAAAGTGCTCTGATACCACTTGTTATGCTCTTAACCTGCAAAAATATACCCAAATACAGAATATGCAAAGAAAGATACCCAGAACATATATTAATGAGAGACAACAACAAATATTTTATTATTCAGAAAGCAATGTTCACTGGCCTCTTCGAGGGGGCAACCTCCAATAGAGCAGAGCTCAATTCAAAAATAAGACACGATGCTCCTCGCAGGGAGTCTCTATCCTTTATATATGACTCATACATGCAATACCAAGGATCAATACCATGGGTTTTATTAATACCATCTATCTAATACTACGACCCATTTGCAACTAACTGTGGTCCCGTCATTAATTGCGGGTTAACCACTTACAATTATTAATATGGGCTTTATTGACTCTTGACTATGACTCGATCCCATTACATAAATAAGGGGGTTAGGGTGGGACCCTAACAGCAAGTTGGTATGTCAAGGTATCTATTATCATATTCTTTTCTTCTAAACAGATTTTGAGTTTAGAGATTTCTTCATGAAAGTTTTCCTCTTCTAAAGCATCCCAAAAATCATCATTGTCATAAGACATGAGAAGTATATAATCATCACTATTAGATAAAACATCACTATCCTCTTCTAAACTATCCCAAAAATCATCGCTATCATAAGCCATGAGAAGTCTGTAATCTTGACCAGTTTCATCTTCATCACTATTAGATAAACCATCGCTATCTTCATGAGTATAGTAACTCCTTCTATTCACAACTTGTTTCCTATTCCCTTTTGCATATTCTTTTCCTTTTTCATATTTATCTTTATGAGGACATATGGAAGCATAATGACTGACTCTACCACAAGCAAAGAATTTGAAGGGTAGCTTACCTATGAACCTTCCAGAACCCCGTTGAAGCTTCTTGACAAAACTTACCTCATCTTCTTCATCTTAAATGTGTCCTGATTCATTGTGTTCTTCCTTTTCTTTTCCTTCTGCTAAATCTTTAGATGTGGCTTCTCTCATATCTGATGGACCTCCTTTTCTCATCTCAATAGTAGTTAGGATTCGGTGAAGCTATGTCATAGTAATATTCTGCAAATCCTATTTTTCTTCTATGGCAGACACTTTTGATTCAAATTTAGCAAACAACGATCTCAAAATTTTCTCAACTAAGGTAACTTCATTTATTTATTCACCCAGATTCTTCATACAATTAACAACCTCATCTATACATAAGAAGTAACTAGCTATACTCTCATCACTATGCATCTTAAGAGTTTCATACTGAATTCTGAGAGTTTGAAGCTTAGCACGTTTTACCTGAGAGTCTCCTTCGTAGCTCTGAATGATTTTGTCCCATATCTCTTTAGCTGATTTGAGCTGCATGACTTTGACAAACTCTGATTGTGACAAAATTCCCAATAAAGTATTGACAGCTTTGGCATTAGTTTCATATTGCTTTTTACCTGCTGTGTTTGTAGGAATTGCTGTTGGAAATTTATATCCTCCTTCCACAATTTCCCAGACATCTGTTCCAAGAGATTGTAGATAGGCTGTGGTTCTTATTTTCCAATAAACAAAGTTGCTCCCATTGAAGATTGGCGGTCTAATGGATCCCATGCTTTCGTGATTATTCATCTTGATGGATCTTCCTTCAAGTGATCAAGCTTCTTCCGAAGGATGTACTCTGATACCAATTGTTGGAAACAATACTGAGAGGGGGGTGAATCAATATTATTATATCAATAGTTTTATTTCTCAAACAGATTTATATACGCTACTTCAATGAAGTGAACTAGCGTGTACACGTAATTGTGATTAGAGAAACCAACGTATATCCAAAGAACTTGTGATTTAGACAATTTATCATGTGTTGATCTTAAACCAGTACATTAGTAACATATTAGATAGTGCAGTAAAAGAAGAATAAAACATCACAAATAAGAAAAACACATGAACACCAATATTTAAGGTGGACACCCAATGTCGGTGAAAACCACCTGCTTTTGTCATCTCTTTCTTCTTTTAATAATAAGAAAATCTGATTACAAACTTGTACTAGTGCAGACTCATACCAGTTCTCAGGCTTCTACCTGCAGAAGGTTACAACCTTCTCTCATTATCCATCTTCTACTAGAAGGGAACTACAACACCCTAGCTCTTGTACTAGCCAATATGTTTACTAGTACGTAGGTACCAGCCTACAGAAAAACTCCACTCTTCCACCAAGGACCATGTTTCATGAATTTTCAGACTGGATGCTCCTAGCACATATCAAGACATATGAAGACCTTGACTCATCAATAACCCATCAGAAATTTGGAAACTCAAACTTCATCAACCAACATGCAGTTAATCTGAAACAATCAGATCATTGTCACCAGAACACTGTGCTGAACCCAAACACCTTCACCAAAGCGAACCAACATACAGATCTGCAAATGCATACTTCATAAACCAGACCAGAACATTTACAGTGTAAATCATGCGTTAGCATTTAGATCTAGACTATCCATGATCAAACCATATAATAATAATTCATTTTAGGTCTCATGATCCTGATCCATCATTAGATCTCATCCCCATCAACCGCTAAGGTTCATCCTTAGTTTAGATCAAGCAAAGCACCATAAACCCATAACATGCATATTTTCTTTTGATCTCACTCTTCATAAGATATTCATTACTTGCACACTTGGCCTAATGATCTTCTCCTCCTTATATAGTTTTAGGCCTTTCTCAATACCTTGGACCAAAACCACTTAGGACCAATACCTTGGACCAAATACCTCGGACCAATACCTTGGACCAAATACCTTGGGCCATATACCTCAGACCAATACCTTGGACCAAAACCTTGATTTTCCATCCCATACGTGCTTTTCCTTCTGTGAAAGTGCGTGTATACGTATACGCACTTTTTGTTCTATGGACCAACGTGTATACATTTTTTTGACTAAGTGGACCTACATATACTTCTTAAACTACTTTACATCAACCTTTTCCTTTACCTTCTTTATTCTGATCAGTAGACCTTAGTTCCATCTTCCCGTTCTTCTATACCAGTGCCCTGTTACCTCTGAATAGACATGTTACACTGTAATTTTCATATTACTTCTGAAATGATTCATTTGAACTACCCTACATTTTGTCACATCTGTAAACACAACTGCCATGCATTATGTTACATTTGATATCTCTCCTGTAGATTCATCTAGTTATGTAGATTCATCTCATTACCATATACAAGTGAGTTGTTCTACTACAAGTGGGTTGCCATCAAGTACAACACATACATCATAATGCCAACAACTTCCACCATTTTCTTGACCCCGAAATGCCCAGTGGCCCAACTATAGTGTGCTTCCCAAATCATCTTGGCATGCTCGCTTGAAGGAACACAAAGCTGACCTAGGTGGCATAACAGGGCGTCCTGTGTTGGGTGTGGAGCATGATTATTTAGAGGTCTTTGTTTCAGCTGGATGTATACCCCAGGAATTTTGTACACCCCTCCATGCGGGGGGGTGCGGGGGGAACTTGTTCCCCCCGTGGGGGTTTGGGGGGGCGATCCCCCCAGATGGGGGGTTCGGGGGCCAACAGCCCCCCGGCGAGGGTTTCGGGGGAAGCACCCTCGAAGCTAAGAAAAGATGTAAAATTACCTTGTAAAAGTATAGTAATTTCTAGTCAATCTAGGCCGTTCACTAGGCGGATGATCTGACGGTAGAACTTATGTTTAGTTTAGGGTTTTTTTCCCTAGAAGGCAACCCCTCTCTTTGTATGAGGGCATTGTATTGAGGTTGTGTAATAGATGTGTATTCTCCGAGCGAGAAACAGAGAGGTGAGACTGTGAGAGAAAACAGAGGATATTGTAGCGGATTTGCTGTAGGTTGTGTCTCTTAATTTTGCTGGATAATAGAAAGGAAGGATTGGCTGTTTAGGGTGGACGTAGCCCAAACTGGGTGAACCACGTATACCTGTGTCTCTCTCGTTTTATGTGTTTTCTGTGTTTATCTTTATGCAATATTCTATGTGTTCCACTGCTCTGTAATATAAAATTTTCTAACATCCTAGAGGTGGAAATCTGGAACATGCTAACCCTCCAAGGGTTTCTGGTATGTGTCGCCAAATTCTGGGTCACTTTTGTAGAGAAGTGGCCAATCAGAAGTCTTGTTCCCACAAGAGTTGAGCATGATGGTTAATTCCATGATCAGTGGTCGACTGAGGCAATCTGCAACATTATTGGTGCTACCCTTCTTATACTTGATATTCAAATGGAACTGTTGCAGGTATGTGGACCACTTCTGATGGTGATCATTCTGTAATTTCCCTTGGGTCTGTATGAACTATAGGGGTCGATGGTCTGTGTGGATGACCATTTCCTTCCCTAAAATATAACGCTTCCATTGTCGGCAGACCTGCACAATGGAATACATATCTTTGTCATAAGTGGGATACTTCCGGACTGTGTCTGAAAGTGTCTCATTGTGATATGTCACTGGATGCCCATGTGGAGTAAGGACTACCCCAATAGCATAGTCAGAGGCATCTGTCTCGACCTCAATTGGTTGTTTCAAGTCTGGTAATGAAAGAACTGGTGTCGAGAAAAGGAGATGTTTCAACTCTGTGAATGCCTTATTTTGGGATTCATACCAAAAGAATTTTGGTTTCACTCCTCCCTTGGTGACTTGACTCAAGGGGCAAGTGATATGAGAAAATCCCAACATGAACTTGCGGTAGAAGTTGGTAAGACCCAGAAAGCTACGAAGCTTTGTCAGAGTGGTTGGAGATGGCCAATCCTGAATGACTTGGAACTTGGCTAGATCCACATGCACCCCCCGTTCATCAATAATGTATCCTAGATACTAAACCTGGGTCATGACAAAAGTGCATTTCTCCAAATTGGGACATAACCTTTGTTGCCGCAATGCTTGGATAACTTGTCGGATGTGTTGGAGGTGCTCTTCCCAACTCTGGCTAAAGATGAGGATGTCATCCAAGTATACCACTACAAATGAGCTGGTAAATGGATGCAAGATGTCATCCACTAGCCTCATGAAGGTTGTAGGAGAATTCACCAGCCTGAAAGGCATAACCAACCATTCAAAAAGGCCCTCCTTGGCTTTGAAGGCAGTCTTCCACACATCAAAGGGTTCGATTGGTACCTGGTGATATCCTAACTTCAAATCAATCTTTCTGAAATATTTTCCCCCCTTCAGTTGGTCCAGGAGGTCATCAACTCATGGGATTGGGTACCTATTACAGATAGTGATCTTGTTCAGTGCCTGATGGTCAATACAGAGTCTCCAAACCCCATCCTTCTTCTATACCAACACGATCGAGCTCCCACAGGGTGACGAACTCAAATGGATGTGACCTTTTTGCAGCATCTCCTGAATCTACCTCTTGATTTCATTGTTCTCCAGAACAGAGCGTCGATAGATTGGTACATTGGGCAGCAGTGCACCTTGGGTTAGATCAATGGAGTGCTTGACCTAACAGTGCAGAGGAACCCCTACAGGGGAGGTGAATATGTCCTCATACTCCTCCATGACCTTGTCCATCTATATTTGTCGTGTGGAGGGGCCATGTCTAGAGGTTGTGGCCACCATCTTATTATTTCCTTAAGGGCGTATCATAAGGAAAAAAAAATCTTGGTTTTGGAAATGAGCTTACTGCATTGTTTTGTAGTAACCAAATATATGGCGGTAGGTGGGGCTACCTTTGGTATCCTGTACAACTTATTTCCCAAAGTAACAATAACAACATGAGGCCTTGATTCATACACATCACCTCGCTTCCACATGTATGGTTGGCCTAATAATACATCACAAACATCAAGGGGAGCAACATCACACAATACCTCATCTGTGAATGGCTTGATGTTGTATGGAAGGCGACATAACTAGCTCACACGAAGATCCCATTCTTGGTGAAACCACCAGATTGTGTACGATTGTGGATGTGTTGTGGTCAGTAAGCCTAGCTACTTCACAACCTCTGCTGAAATGAGATTCTTTTGGCTCCCGCTGTCAATAATGAACTATAGTGGGGAGCCCTTTACCCACATCTGGGAGTGGAAGAGGTACTCCTCCTCCTCTAGATATTCGGGTTCCTCCTTCTGTATCTTCGTGGTGGAAATAGTGGCATTGGGCTCCACATCGATAATCTACTTCCCTTTGTCATTCCCCTTAGCAGGTTCTAACTCAGGGTCGGAACATGCATCTGATTCTGAAACCTTTAGCTCATCCACCAATGACTGCTTGGCCCGACACTCACTTGTGCTGTGATTGGAGCTCTTATGGAACTCACACCACTTTCTCGTGTCCTTTTTTGGCTTAATGGCACTGTTCTTTGCTTGCTGCTTTGGTGGGATGTCTTGGGTTGCCCCGCCTTGGCTTTGTCCTTTGTTCACCGGTTTGGGAGTACCTTTCCCTTGCTTCAGATTCATAGATCCAAAGTCTCACTTCTTCTATTTAAACTTTTGCTCGATCTTGATGGCATATCGGTATGCCATGCCAAGCGAGGAGATGTTCATGAATTCTATTTCGTCCTAGATGTACCTCTGTAGGCAGTCGCGGTATTGAGTATCAAATGCTGCTCTGAATCCTTGATACCAAACTTTGTGTGAAGGGTATGTAAAATATTGGTAAACTCCAGCACATCTTGGCCCCTTCCCTGCCACAACATGATCCACTTTATGTATTGGTCCTCATAGCTTCTGTCAGGGTAGTACTGCTCCTTGATGGTAGCCTGGAATCAATTCCAAGTGGGTCTGGCTGAAAACAATGAGGCCGTACTTTCATCCTTCTGCTCGTAGTAGGTTTCCCACCAGTCCTTGACATGGGGTGTGGCTTTGAGAAGAGCGAAAGTAATCTTTTCCCGATCGGAAAAATCATGAACAAAAAAGTACCCTTCTAGCATATTTAAGCAGTTATCTATGGCATTTGTATCTATCTGACCTTCAAATATGGGAATGTCAGTTATCTTGTACCTTAAATGGTGTGGCACTTCCAGAGTAGCTGCTGGAAGTAGATGTGTCGCCCCTGGGTAGCCACTGAAGGATCTAGGAAAATTTTTCCATCATCGCATTCCTTTGTCGCTCAAGGGCCTCTTCGAGCAAAATTTTGATAGGATCTCCTACCCCCTCATCTCTCTTTTCATCCGCCATGGGAGGCCGACGGGATTTGCGAGGTTGGTTTTACAAAGGTTCGACCAGTTCAAGCCCTAACTCCTTATATCCCGACCTCATTGGGGACATGCAAAGAAATACAAATAAAGAGCAGACCCCTATGATACCACTCATCCCGATTTAAATGGGAACGCAACAAATTACTAATATAACCATACATAGAGAGATGCAAAAGAAATAATTCTTCATTTCAATACTGTAAAATACTGAAATATGCTTACAAACAGAAATGGAAATAAACTAACTAGGGCAATGGTAGCTTATCTCTAAGAAGCGATGTGGCGGCTACATGCCTTTGAACTATCTTACAATGAGGCTCGAAGGCCTATTTATTGTTGAGCAACAATGGAAAACCCTAAACATCCAAAAACCTAGCCCTAGGAGATGAGGCGCCAAACTATGGACCTCGCTTTGGGTAAATTTGTACATCAACTTCCTCGAGTCATAACTTTGGCATATGGTCTCTGTTTGACGTGCACAATACCTCGATAGAAAGATCTATCCAAGGAATACAATTTTGGGAAGAGAAACATCGGTCCATGCACCCATGTTGCTCTCAGTTTTCCCAAAAAACGTTGTTTAGGGCCTCAAAACGGCTCCAGAAGTTCAGAACCCAAAAAAATACTAAAAATAGTAAACTGTGCTACAATTAAGGAAACTAAAACTGAAAGAAACAATGGTGGAGGTCCAAGTGGAATTGGCGGGTGGCCACCAATATCCACCTGGATCAATAAGGGTATTAAAAAGTACAAATTTTGCATGATTATCTATAATTCATAGTCTAATAGATAAACATGAAAAGAATAGTAAAAAATGCTATCTTAAATCTATTTGTGAAGGTATTTTGAATATAATTACTCAATAATTAATGCTTTTTTAATGCATACCTTACTAGGAAGGAACAAAACAACTAACTTATTGTGAAAGATTGCAAATGGCCCTTGGATATTTTCACAAATGTAGAATTGAGAAGACAAACTCTCTGTATATGACCATTTTTCCTTCGACATTAAGCCTTTAACTAAATACTACATAGTAAGTAGGGAGTCTCCTAAGATTGTGAGCTCATTCACCTATTTTCCTTTGGAAATCAAGATACCATGATAAAACCATGAATCTCTTCCCGATTGTTTTTTATATGACCAATTCCCCATGAGTACCTGAACCATACATCATCGTCAAGGCCATGAATATCCCCTTCTCCTCTTTCTACTCTTGGATTTCCATTGGATGCCCTTCAAAATAGAGAATCCTTGCTTGTCTACTATTCTCCCTAATTTTGAATTATACATGTGTCATTTTAAGATTCTACCATTCTCCCATCTTTTATTGATCCCAACTAGTAATCAATGGAATGTTATCCATACCTATGAAATTATTGATTCATACTTTCTCCGGCTGATCTAGTTTTTTATATGGGAGCTACAATATTGTGATAGAGCTTAAAATTCGACACACAATGATAATTCTTTAATTGTAGTACTTTTGGGAGGAGAAATATTTTTATCATGTATCGCATTATTCCTTGGAAGCCAAATTTTCCAGCATATAAGTTCAAAATTGTTTCCCAATACATTTTTAGAAGAGGTTTTCACGTAAGATATCCTTTGTAACTATTTTCCCAAGAGGTGAATAACTCTTACATAGAAAAGGACCATTTGACCCTCCTGTGGAGAGGTGATGTTGTCTCTATCCATAACTTTTTCATATATGCGTATTCTGAAAAAATATGAGAGATATGTTTCACTCATTTCATGTAAAGGGACCATATTAAGGGGCCATCGATGCCTCTCTTTCTAACATTGTCAATTGACAATTTTGTTTATGTGCAGGGAGACAACTAAAGGAATTCACCTTTGGATAAGCATTATTCTTCCATATTTTTTCCAACTGTAGAGCTTTGGAGCAACACTCTACTAAAACAACAAAGCCATATAACCTTCATTGACTAAATAATTTAATTCATTCCAACCAATTTGATCTTCTTCCTCCTTTATCTAAGGCACACAACCTCTCAATTGTTCATGGAGCTTGGAATCGAAATAATGGAGATTTGGTGGAACATTCCTTAAGTTCAAACTCATCCAATTTTCGTATTTGTCGCAATTGGAGATGTCATCCAATGTAAATTTCCTTTGAACAAAAAAACATTCTCATGAGGGAAGGTATTCACAAAATCACTGAATAGGTCACTAGTCCATAATCATATCAATCCAATACATTAATATTGTTATAATATCTTGGATTGCAAAACAACCCTGAGAGGATGAGTGGGGATTTTGAAAAAAAATAATTTTCAAATTGAGGTACATCCTTTCATTATCTCGATGGATTTCAAAAATCAACCGTTTTCTCCTTAAATATAATTTTCATTCAAGACTAATTTATGTCAATATTCCTCTTGGGTGACAAATATCTAAGCTAGTTTTTCTCCTAGTTCCTTACTCATTACCAATGGATCTCACATTCCCCAAACCCCATGGTTTTTAGGGGCATCCTCCAGAGCCTATTTAAGAAAATTGATTTTTTTTGGAGCCTTCCTTACCACCTTCCCATAATAATTGTCAATTTCTTTCGCTAAAGCGAAAGGATGCTCTATCGAGCAAGGGGAAGTGAGAATTGGTATAAAGGAAAAGAAAAGAGAACCACATTGATAAGAATAACAAGTCCAACAAGGTTGAGCCATCAAAAGTACCAAGAGGAAAATTTTGTCTTAAATTTTGATGGGATTTTTTCCCATGCTTGAGATGGATGTGTTTTCAAGTAGGCTGGAATTTTGAGATATTTTGATCTCTTCCATTATTCAATTGTTTGAAAACCAAAATTTAATATAATTTGTCTTTGATTCCTTAATGATACATTCCATGCATAAATATGAGATTTCCCTTAGTTCATTTGACCTCTAAAGGATTCAAGAAAGGAATACATTTTTTTTTTAAATCTTCTAGCTATTATTGTGGAGGCACCCCTAGTAAGAGTTTTTCATGAGAAAATTGAGAGTAATTGATGCTTTTGATATGTATAGAAAATATAAATCCTTGAAGGTTCACACATCTCCTTTCATATTCCATCTTACGACTAAGAGAATCTGCCAAGATAATATATAAGAAAGAAGATAGAGTGTTGACTTAACAGATGAGAGGCCCAAAAGAAATAAGCCACTATTTGAGCAATGAAAGGGGAAATTGGTGGTGCTTTGATACATAAAGAAACTCAATGAGTAAATTTAGCATCAAATCTAAAATTTTCCATTACTTTGAAAAGGAATTCATGACTTACTTTGTCAAAGGCATTTACCATATCTAGTTTGATGATAATCTATTTGCCTTTCCATTTTTGGCTAGAGTTTGCTTCCTCTTGAACTGCTATGATACTATAAAATATTTGTATATATTATGCACTAATCTTCTCTAATATAATGAGATAATTTTGGGCAAAATATGCTTAATCCTTTTTACCAAAATATCTGAGATCATTTTATAAGAGGCATTATAGAGTGATATCATTTGAAATCTTAAAATGGAAGAAGGATTTAGATATTTTGAGATCACGGGTAAAAATGAACAATTAAATCCACCCCCTTAACAATGTTTCTTTAAATTATAAACCACTATTATTCAAAATTTAAATTTTATTACCTCCCAAAATGTTTTGCGAAAATGAGAAGAGAATCCATTCGGTCTTGTTGCTTTGTCTAGATTGAAGGAAAATATTGGGTTATTTTACGAGTGCATTGTGCATCATTGTTGTCCTATGAAATAGACTAAGGAACATCTTCTAGAATTCATTGTTCCACTTCAGGATTGTCGGGGCCTGTGGAACTATACAAATAGTTGAAGTGAGATTGCCTCCTATTTGAGCGATGAAAAATCTGGAATTTCTATACCTCTTGCAACAATCTCTTTAATATTTTTTTTGAGAAACTATTTTATGCTTTCTTATGAAAAAAATTATGTGTTCATGTATCTAGCCTTTAGTCAAATTCTTGTATATTTTAAACACCAAATATCATATTCATATTTGAGAGCTTTATGATATGCTACAAATTCGTCTCTTTCTTCTTGCAATAGATCATGTGTCAGTAACCTATTCTTCCTCTTATCTTGTATAATTTATATTCGTTTTCCATGTACTTTCATTTTTCCCCATTTTTTTGATTGCTATTTTCGAGCCCATTGTTTTAATGAAATATTAAAGCTCTCGATCATGTTCTATGATATCATAACTAGGATTCCTAATACCCACACACTCCAAACCTTCTTCACCAGATCACTGAATTTTGGTGAGTTTTTCCAAATCAAACAATAGGAAAAGGCCAGTGGCTTGAAGTCAATATTCTGACTTGATCCAAGGGAGCATTCTGGAACTGAAAAGTATTTTTTGGGATAAGAAAGAACATGAAATTAAGAATCTATCTAACCTAGTAGCAATATGGCCTAATCTAGTCTGCTTATTGCAACAAGTGAATTTGTTAATGGAAAATTTTCTATAATTTTATTTTTTTTATGGATAAGGTGTTATAAATGTTCTAGTTGGAAATTATATTGAATGTGATATCCCCCATTTCTCTACCACTCATGTGGGGTTTGTATTGAAGTCACCCCCCAGTGTGCACTTTTACTTAAAAATCATGCCCCTAAGGGACACTAAGGAATTACAACAATCATTTCTTTCCCTAAATTGAATAGACATGTAAATTTTAGTAGCATGGCATAATTTTATTGAAAGAATGTATGAAATGAGTAGATAAGTAATGAGATGTTGAGATTGATTTAGCAATTCGAGTGATGATTGAGACCACATGGTGGATATCCTACTTGAAGCTCCTCTTGTAGTAATGGAAATAATCCCACTACCATTCCAAATATTCTATACATCTTGGAAGACCTATTAATATCCCATTTTTATGCCATCGAGTAGGAGAACTAAGGATCTCTATTTCTTGATCAAACATTCCACTTCTTCCATCATTTTTTCTAATCTGAATCCCCTACAATTCTGTTAGTCTTCCAACGCAACTTCCTAATCTAAACTTAAATAGGAACACAATAAATTACAGATATAATCATAAATATAGAGATGCAACAAAAAAAACTTACTTTCATTAATAGAAAATTATTGAACTATGCTTTCAAACAGAATGGAAATAAGATAGCTCGGGCGATGGTAGCTTATCTCTAAGAAGACGTGTGACAGCTACATGCCTCTAAAATGTGTTGCAATGAGGCTTAAAGCCCTATTTATTATTGAGAAACAATGTAAAACCCTAAACATCCAGATATATAACCCTCGGAGATAAAGTGTCAAAATTGTGGGCCCCGTTTGGGTAAATTGGTACAACAACTTCCCTAGGTCATAACTTTCGCATATGATCTTCATTTCGCTATAATAATACCTTGTTTTGAAGAACTCAGAGAGTGGGCCAAAAGAGAATAGGTTATCTAAGCTTGGTTTATTTTTTCCTCCCATTTTTCCCTAAAAATGTTGTTCAGGGCCTCAAAACGGCTTCGGAAGTTCATGACCTAAAAAACTGTCAAAAATAGTAAACTACGCTACAATTAAGGAAACCAAAAAACTGAAAGAGATAGTGTTGGGGGTCCAAGTGGAATAGGCGGGTGGCCACCAATATCCACCTAGATCATTCGTCCCCCCTTCGGAAGTAATGGTCCCCATTGCGTTGAGTGCCTCTAAGAGATGGGGAAACTTCTGCTAAACTTGGTCCCTCGTGAGCCACTTGCCTTGGTGAAGGAGTTGGCCAGCTTTGAAAACCCAATACAGTTGGATCTTCTATTGGTGAGTGCTCTTGATCTTTGTGTCCATGATCCGATCAGTGGTGGCATGTTTAATGCAGTTTGGGTTTAGCTCTATTGGTGTGAGTTGTTCTACAATGTCAGATGTGTCCAACAATGGTGGAAAGTATGGCTAAAGGTGGTCTACATTGAACACTGGGTGCAGACCAATGAATAGTGGAATGCTAAGCTCGAATTCATTGTCCCCTACAGCCTTGGTGATGGTGTATGGACCATATAAAAGGGGGTGAAGCTTGCGGTGGGGTCTAGCGAGGGGATCCGTCTGCAAATGTAGCCAAATTTTGTCACCCACCTGGAACTTGTGTGGCACCTGATGCTAATCATGGTGCTACTTGTAATTAGCATTGGCTCTATCCAATATATCATGCACATGTTGGTGATACATTGAATGCACTCAATGAAGTTGTTAGCCCTGTCAGCTTCAGACTAGACATGAGACGAATCTACTTGAGTAGCTACAAATGGTATGACCACATCAATGGGACATAATGGCTGAAATCCCAGCCCTACCTAAAAGGGGTTGTGGCCTGTTGAGGTGTGGAGACCTCCATTGTAACTGTGTTGGATAGAGGGGAGGCTTTCATCCCATGTGCGTGGATGCTTCAAGTTGTACATGCATAGAATGTGTACGATCATCCTGTTTACAACCTCTGTTTGGCCATCAGTTTGGGGATGGAAAGTGGTGGACTTAGTAAGTTTTGTATCCAGTATCGACCAAATTCTTGACCAAAATGCACTATGGAATGTGCTATCCCAATCTAAGACAATGGACTATGGGATACCAAAGTGTCCCCACACTCGCTCAAAGAAAAGCTTAGCAGTGGCCTTTGTTGTGATACTCTTCTTACAGGCCACCATGATGGTCATCTTAGAGAATCTACTGACGATCACAAAAACGCAATCATTTTCATGCTTAGTACAAGGAAGTCCTGAAATGTAATCCATGGAGAAAGATTCCCAATGCCAACTAGGAGTAGGTAGAGGAGTATATAGACCTTGCTTCTTGATGGTTGGTTTGGAAATGACGTAGGTAGTGGAGGACCTAATGTACTTCCAAACATCTTGACGAAGTTTCGGCCAATAAAAATACTTATACAATACCGCCACTGTTTTTTCTACCCTGAGATGTCCAGTGACCTGATTGTAGTGCACCTCCCAAATCATCTTGGCACACTCGCTTAAAGGGACACAAATGTGTCCCAAGTGGCATAACAGTGCATCTTAAAGGTGAAAATTTGGAACTTTCTTCCCTTCGAGGAGTGTCTAGTATGTGCTCCAGAATTCTGAATCACTCTTGTAAATATGCAGCCACCTTGATATTCATGCCCACAGGAGTTAAGCATAGTGATCAGCGCCATGAATGGTGGTCAGTTGAGGAAATCAATGACATTATTGATGTTTCCCATCCTATACTTAATATTCAAATGGAACTCTTGCAGGTAGGTGGAACATTTTTTATGGCGATCATTCTGCAACTTCCCTTGTGTTTGTATGAACTCTAGAGGTTAGTGTTCTATGTGGATGACCGTTTCCTTTGCCATAATGTAATAGTTCCATTGATGGAAGGATTGCATAATGCAATACATTTCTTTGTCGAAAGTGGGGTACTTTCGAACTGTGTCTAGAATTGTCTCACTGTGGTAAGTCATTGAATGCCCATGTTGAGTAAGAGTTGCACCAATAGCATAGTCAGAGGCATCTGTATCAATCTCAAATGGTTGTTGCAGGTTTGGTAATGTGAGCACCAGTGCAGAATAGACGTGATTATTTAACTCGGATAACGCTTGTTGTTGGGTTTCCGACCAAAAAAAAAATTCTTTTGCTTCACCCTTGGTCACTTGACTTAAAGGCCAAGTGATATGAAAGAACCCTAACATGATCCTACGGTAGAAGTTGGCATGAACCAAAAATTTGCGAAGATATGTTAGAGTCCTTGGGGCTGGCCAATCCCAAATGACTTGTATCTTCGATAGGTCCACATGTAGACCCTTCTCATCAATTATGTAACCCAGATATTGAACCTAGGTCGGGCGAAAGGTGAATTTACCCAAGTTAGCACACAAATTGTGTTGTTGCAGGGTTTGAAGGACCTGTCGAATATGGTGGAGGTACTCGTCTCAACTCTGGCTGAAGATCAAGATTTGATTTACATACACCACCACGAATGCATTGGTGAAGGGTCAGAAGATGTATTCCATCAGTCTCATGAAGGTTGCGAGGGGGTTCATCAATCCGAATGGAATGACCAACCATTCAAAAAGGCCCTCCTTGGATTTGAAAGTACTCTTCCACGCATCAGAGGGTTCGATTGGCACCTAGTGATAATGTGAATTCAAGTCAATCTTGCTGAAATACTTGGCCCCTTTGAGCTGGTCAAGAAGGTCATCAATATGTTGGATTAGGTATCTATTCTCGACAGTGATCTTGTTCAACTCCCGGTAGTCAATACAGAGCCTCCAGGTCCCATCCTTATTCTCTAGCAATATAATTTGGCTCCTAGATGGTGATGAGCTTCGCCTGATGTGCCCTTTCTGCAATAGTTCATGAATCTTCCTCCTGATCTCATCATTCTCTAGAATGGAGCGTCGATAGATCGGTACATCGATCAGATCGATGGAGCACTTGACCTGACAGTGCAGTGATACCCCTATAGGTGAGGCAAAAATATCCCTGTACTTGTGCATAACCTTGTCCATCTGTTTTTGTTGTGCAAAGGAGCCCTGCCTGGAAGCCATGGCCACAACCTTCTTCTGTCCATGAGGGTGAATCATAAGGAAAAAAAAAATCCTAGTCTGGGAAATGATCTTACTGCATTGCTTTATAGTGATCAAAGAGATGGTTATAGGTGGGGCTACCTCTGGTATCCTATACAACTTTTTTCCCATGGTAATAATCATAGAGCGAGGTCTAGACTCATATACAACATGTTGCTTCCATAAGTATGGTTGTCCTAACAATACATCAACATCACATAGTACCTAATCCATGAAGGGCTTGATGTTGTAAGGAAGGCAACACTGTTGGGTGACGCGAAGATCTCGTCCTTGGTGAAGCCACTCAATGGTGTACAGTTGTGGATGTGCTATAATATTTAGGCCCAGCTGCTTCACAACCTCATCTAAAATGAGTTTCGTTGACCCCCGTTGTTGACAAAGAACTGCAACGGAGAACCCTTCATGCACATCTGTGAGTGGAAGAGGTGTTCCCCTCCTCTGGATCTTCAGGCTCAATATTTTGGATCTTGGTGGTGGCCATGGTGGCACTGGGCTCTGCATCAATGACTTTCTTCCCTTTGTTAGTTCCCTTATCAGGTTCTGATTCATAGTCGAAACATGCATCTGATTCAGAGGCCTTCAGCTCGGCCACGAGTGACTGCTTGGCCCGACACTCACTTGTATTATGAGTGGAGATTGTATGGAACTCACATCATTTTCCCATGTCCTTCTTTGTCTTCGTGGTGTTGTTATTTTCTTGCGACCTAAGCAGGCTATCTTGGGTAGCCCCACCCTAGCTTGGTCCTTTGTTCTATGGTTTAGGGGTGCATTTTCCTTACTTTGGATTCACAGATCCAAAGTCCCGCTTCTTGTGTTTAAAATTATGCTAAATCTTGAGAATGTACGAGTACGTTGTGCAAAGCAAGGAGATGTCTAGAAACTCCATCTCATCCTTGATGTACTTGTGTAAACAGTTGCAGTACTTAAGCACCAAATGCCGCTCAATGTATCCTATACCCAAATTCGTGCAAAGTGTATTGAAAATATGTGTGAACTCCGACACATCTTGGTCCCTTCCCTACCATAGTGTGGTCCACTTTACGTATTTATCTTCATAGCTACCAAAAGGGTAATATTGTTCCTTGATGGAATCTCCAAAATAATCCCAAGTTGGTGAAGCTGAAAACAACGAGGGTTCACTCTCGTCATTTTATTCATAGTAGGTTTTCCACGAGTCCTTGACGTGTGGGGCAACTTTGAGAAGTGCAAAAGTAATCTTTTCCCGATTGGAAAAGTCGTGAACTGAAAAATATCCTTCTAACATATTTAACCATTTATCTACGGTGTTTGCATCTATCAGGCCTTCAAATATGTGAATCTCGAAGTTAATTTGTACCTTAAAAGGATTGGCACATCTAGAGTGGCTATTGGATGAAGATGCATCACCTATGGGTAGTCGTCGAAGGATCTAGGCAAAGTTATCCATCCTCGCGTCCATATGTCACTCAAGGGCTTCATCAAACAACATTTTAAAAGGATCTCCTGCCCCCTCATATTTATTTTCTTCCACCAGGGGAGTTCATCGGGTTTTGCGAGGTTGATCTTGCAACGGTTCAACTAGATCGAGCCCTAACTCCTTATACCCTGACCTCGTTGCCGACATGCAAAGAAAAATGGAGAAAGAACATAATGCTCTAATACCATTGATCCGAGCTTAAATCAGAATGCAACAACTTACATATATAATCATAAATACAGAGATGTAGCAAAAAAACACTTCATTTCATTAATAGAAAAACACTGAACTATTCTTATAAACAAAACAGAAATAAGATAGCTCGGGCGATGGTAGCTTATCTCCCTGAAGAGATATGGTAGCTACAGGCCTCTGGACTGTATTACAATGAGGCTCAAAGGCCTATTTATTATTGAGAAACAATGGAAAACCCTAAACATCCAAAAAGCTAGCCCTAGGAGATGAAGTGCCAAAACTGTGGGCCCCGTTTGCATAAATTGGTACATCAACTTCCCGGGGTCGTAACTTTGGCATACGATCTTCGTTTGGCTATCATAATACCTTGTTTCGAATATCTCAAAGAGAAGGGTGAAAACAATCTAGAAATACTAGAAGGGATGTTTTTGGTTTCTTTGTTTTCTCTAAAAATGTCTTTTAGGGCCTCAAAATGGCTCCAAAAGTTCACGACCTGAAAAACTACCAAAAATCATAAACTGTGCTACAATTAAGGAGACCAAAAAACTAAAAGAGAGAGTGTTGGGGGTCCAAGTTAAATAGGTGGGTGGCCACCAATATCCACCCGGATCACTTCCATTAGAGCCTTTCCAATTCTTTTTTCTTCCTTGCCTCTCACTTCTTGTGAGATAATCTTGAAAAGGAAGGCCCAAATTTGGATCTTTTAAGGAAGAGGAAATATTCCTCTTTTGAGGTAGATTCCATTGTTTTTTGCTCTTTTATTGGATCATTTTCTAATGGTAGTGTAGATTTAATATTTTTGTCTAGTTCATGCCCTTCTCTTGAACTTTTACCTATTCTTGTGCATTGTTTTAGAGAATTTCCACCTCTTTAGTAAATGAATTTAGTACTTGCAACTATTATTTTTCTCATTTTTTCCTTCATTGGATCCTTTCCCTACCCTAGAGTGGACCACATAGGGTGATATGCTCATTTCCCCTTGTTCGCATTCTCATCTGGATGATTTGGCGATTTTTTTTGTTATTTAGTTGATCCTCTTTCTCTCTTTTGTTGTTTCACTGTTCTTATTCATTCTCTTGTTTCTGTTGCTCCTCCAAATTCATTTGGGACCTTCTTGTGAAGAGGTCATATTCATGGAAAAGTTTGCATTTAAAAGGACGTCGATTATTTTCAACCTCCTCAATATTGGTCGATTTCTTCATATTTAGGGTTATTTTTTATGGGAATCCCTTACCTAGATCTACCTCCAAGCA
Organism: Pinus tabuliformis; assembly: GCA_031772625.1. Classification (NCBI taxonomy): domain Eukaryota; kingdom Viridiplantae; phylum Streptophyta; class Pinopsida; order Pinales; family Pinaceae; genus Pinus; species Pinus tabuliformis. The sequence goes on along the minus strand of CM062813.1, from coordinate 555,961,579 downwards.
TACATTTTCATAGGAGAAGATCCCCTCTAGTGGCTCAGTTGTATCAATATATTTCTTAGGTGCATTCCCAATATTTCTTATAGTAGTATCATTCCAATAGTGTAGGGCAAAAAGGGATCTTTATGCAAAGAGGAACAATAGATTTGACATAACTTTCAATGTTAAAATATAGGCTCCATTAATCGATATATAATCCTTGGACCCTCATGAAGTAAGACACGCATTGAAAGATCGGGTCCTCATATCCCTATTCTTGAAAATTAAGGTAAAATATTTTTTTTTACAAAAAGTAGAAGTGACATAAACCTTAATCATGGGTTCCCAACTTTTTTTCACCAATAACCTCACATAATGCAAGGAGGGCGAGATCCTCAATGAATCAAGCTACCAAGAAACATTCAAATATTTGCTCGTGCTCTTGACTATGGTGCAAAAACCTCCACCTTTGGAATTTCTTCTAGCTTCATGCAAAAATGAGGAGGCATTTCGTTTTAGTATCAAGACCCATTTGCAACCAATGAGTTAAAAGTAGTGTTATCCATAGCATGGGGTGGGAGAAGAGGTAGAAACTAGACCAATTTGTCCATCTAGCCACAGAAAAAGGTTGTATCCACCGAAACTTTCAGAGTTGTAGGTCTCCTAGTTATATATAAAAGAACTATTAGAGTTGACAATAAAACTATTATATTTATATATTTAATATAAGATGTGTGATTATTTTAATTTTTAGTATGGGGTTCGAAATAAACATTTAAAAAATATTCCAATGTGGGTTATAAATAAAGTTTTTCAATATAAACATTAAGTAAAATAGTTAGTTAGATAGATAGATAGAGCAATGTGAAATACATATATAGAAATACATTTGAATAAAGGGAGACATATATTTATAAAAATATTAATAAAAAAAGGAAACGAACATTTCAATGTGAACAATGTGGAGGATAAATAAAATATTTCAATAGTCGGTAAAATATTTCAATGTTAACTATATACAAACAAGGGAAGCCATATAAATTAAATGGTTAGTAAACACAATTGACATCAATACATGATAAGCATCAAAACACTTGACCCATGATGCATCTCACATTGCAAAGATTAGAAAATAAATAAATCATAAAAGTTAACTAAATACAAGTTTTTTGAATTATTATTGTTATTAATTATCAATAGACATTTGAGAAAACATGTAACGCTATTTTTAACCATGGAGATTCACTTGCACTTGACCATGGAAACTCTTAACAACTAAATAGTTTTAGTTACAATAGCATTGATCAATACCATGGCTTATTAATACCACGTGCTCAATATGATAAGTGTTGATATGGAATTTTGTAATTAAAATAGGATAATAACTTGTTGGAGATATATCTTAACCATTGATTTCGGGGAATACTAGTTAGGTTGTAAGGTCTTCCTTTGGGAAGAACCTCCCGTGACATTGTGTGCCTTCGTGCACTATCAATATGGCGTGTTAGATGATTACAACATTTTCCACCATTAGAGCATCACATAGGCGTTTGGTGATCAAGTGGTTATAGATGTAGGTGTTTCATATTTTGACTACCGAGTTTGTAGGCACCAATCTTGATCACTGAAGCTTGATCATTGTCAGTAATTGAACTGTAAAGGGTTCATATATGTTTGTTTCCCTTGGTATATGCGGTATATTGAGGGATTTTAGACAACACTACTCTGTTTCACATCTACTGAGCTCATTCTTTTCCTCCTCTCCTACCTTAGGCAATGCTTTGCAACTCTAACTTATAGAGACTAATAGTTTATAGTCTCTTATTTTTAGTTCATTGGGGTATCCTTGCTTAAAATTTATGTTATATATAATACTCTTCCCCTCATAGCTTGTACAAGTATTGTCATATACTAGAGAAATGGTTCATGATTATGTAAGCCATTACATACTCCACGGTTCTCTAATTCCATTTTTCTCTCTTCCTTGTTTACATGTCAATTTTCAACTCTAAATCAAATAAGGGATTTCTTAAAAACTCAACTAAGATCTTTCAAAAAGTTTGTACAATTACTAATATTTCACAACCATTGGCGCTACACAGTTTTTTTTCATTTATGTGTTTAAGGGTTCCAACCCTCATGTCAAGGAGGAGTGTAAAATTTGGACCAAAGTGTAACAACCCTAGGTTAAATTTCCATGTAAATAAATAATGTATGGGAATTGTAAAAGTAGAAATAAAATCAAGGTCATCGGACACATATTCCAAGCTAAATGAAGGGGAAAATATTACATTGGGATCCACTTGTGGTTAATTATGGCTATGGAAATTTGCATTGGTAAGAGGCAAAAGTCAGTAAATGGCAAATTAATTATTATAGGCCAGCAAGGACATGAGACAAAAATGAAAAATAAATAAAGGAAAATGAAATAAATTCCACTTCAGTACGTGGGGAAGAGGAAGATACAAGAAAATGAGAAACATAGTAAAAGAATATCCATGCAAGGGAAAATGAAAAAAAAAAAAAAGGAAAAGAAAAGAAAAATAGAGAGAGAGAGAGAGAGAGAGAGAGAAAGAACACTACGCAAAGTAAGAGGAATTTGGGTGGTAGCCAAGAAGAAGGCTTGAACAACATATAGTAAGGGCCAAAAGGAACATAGAAAAGAGTAGTCAATAGGAGGATTTTTTTCGACAACAATGCACATTTTTTATTATCTTGTTGGGATTTGAATGCATGGTTCGTGCATTGTTTTGATGGTCATTTTTTTTATCATTGGCATGTAAATTTTATTTTATTGATAATCATGTACAACCTTGCCTTATGCCATTTCTTCGATATCCATGATCGAGTGGGTTCCCTATTAGGTTGATCTTTGGATTCCGATATATTTTGAATTTTAGTTGAGGTGGTATTAAGGAAATCCCAAGGGTTGAGGATGGAGATGGTTTTATCCAGGTAATCCCTTGATAGGTGGGTCGAGATAGGAAAAATCCTCTCGTCATGGTGAAGAAAGTTTGAGTCATCCAAGATTATATTGGTTTTGATGATTTATGGACCTAGTGTTAAGTGAAATCACTATGGCTTAGAGGGTGGAGGTGGTTTTCCTCTAGATTCCCTATTTGGTTATGTTTTGGTTTATCCCATGTAAATCCACATTCATTCTTGGAAACTGGCATTCGGGTTAGTGGGCTGGAAGGAATGATTAGTTCAGCCAAATCTGTGGCGAGATGGAATGTCTAAGTCCTCGAATTAGTTAGCACTATGCATATGTGATATGTATTATTCATTAATGAAGATCAATGAGCACAAGTTTTGGTTTAATGTGTTGATTATGTGTCTCGTTTGTCATGGTTCCATTACTGGGTAAGTGTATGTTACATGCATAGTGTATTTCTAATTATATGAAGTGATCTTGTTATTGATTTGTTTCCCGCTTTGACAGGCTCTTAGATAATTATTATGGATGCATGAGTTATCTGTTTTTTATTGCATCTAGTATGAGAGGGACACAAGCCTTCTTGATGAACATCTCATGAAACCAATGAAAACAGTGAAGAAGCTATGCCTTCATGACCTATAGGTACCATAGTCACAAGGTGTTTGTATAAATGATTAACATGTAATGGGAAAGCATGAACCAGAACAAAGTATAAGAACAGATCATGGAGACATTCAAATTGTTCAGAGAGCTCTCTAAAATTCTTGGTAGTTGACTTGTATGTTGGTCCTAAATTTCTACAACAAGGTCTATGGCCACATGTAAATATCTAGGAAAACTCATCTACAAACACACTAAGTATAGGTTATCCCTACGTCTAAAGGCCTCTAGCCACACTGAAAGGATGGTATCCATGGATCTCATTAGTGATCTAGGTAAAGAATTGGTTCCAACTCATCATAAATGGTCACAAAGGAAAATATCTTATAAAAGATCGTTAGGTGTCCCTAGGTGTGACAAGTTAGGCCCCATTTCTATAACTCCATGTTGGAATTTAGGTCACACTTAGTAAATATCAACTCATGTTTACCCTAGTAAGCACATAAAAGTGGGTAAATGTGGGGTGGCTTGTTATAGAGGGTTTCATGGTAATAATAGATTGAATTTTATAAACACCACAAGGAATATGTTGTGTCGATGTCAGTATGAGAACCTTAAGAAAATATACTAAATTGGATAACACATGGTTAAGGTAGAACCTGACATAAGTTCCACCTAGAGTTGTGTATCCTCGAAGAAAGAAGAGTAATATAAAACCTACATGAATCCTTTATATGACAGTAATGTCGCTTAAAACTACTTATTGTGAGCTAGGTGACCAAACCCTATATTCACATATATGCATTGAAGTTCAAGAGAAAAAGAAATACCTAAATGTAATGAAAACATAATTTTCAATAAAATATATGCAGCTAAATTGTGGAAAAGAAACATTTTCTTTGAAATCTACCAAGAAATATTAGATAGTAGGTTTATGTCTATACTATGCTCTAGTATGTTGGTGATTCATATTTTTGTTTGACAAGAACAACAATTTTTTAAAATGTAGTAAGATAAATTTCCACAAAATGAATTTATCTAAATATAGATTCTAAAGCCAATAGTGATGATAGATTCCATGCAAATGAAATTCATGGTATTTTATAAACAATAGGGTTTTCAAAAGAAATAATAAGTATAAAGCTACATTTCTGATTAATCCCAAAAAATTCTCAACCAAGGTACCTTTTCCCATATAATACATAGCCATAAGGGTAAACCTAAAAATAAATAAAGATGTAATTTTTATTGAGAGACCTTTATTTATACAAAAAGAAAAATAGAGTCACCCTTGAGTGGCTCTTTTCTAAAAAATGTAATGTAACCCTCTCATTATTAACAATGTGGCGTGGCCAAATTGAATCCATCATTCTTGTTTAGGTACAAACATATCCTTAAGGGTGAGGAGAAACACCTCAAAGCGAACTACACTAGCAGTAAGAAAAATCATTTTAGATAAAAAACAGATTGTCATTCTCCCATGGCTAGTTTGTGGCTAAGAATTGATACCAACTATATGAACCTAAATTAGGGAAATAAGGTACTGAGTAAGGATTTTAATTTTAATAATACGAGGTGAAGAAAGGAAAAATAAAAAGAAAAAATCAAATGGCCAAAAAAAAAATTACTTGTAAAATGTCGTTGTGTGAATCCTTAATTCCTCACTGGAATTGTAAAAAATGAAACATAGGGTTTCCTCAGTTGTCGTTGCGAGAAAACATGGTGTCATGTGAAATAAATTAACAAAGCATTATCTATGGAGCATGTAAACCCTTAGTAAGGCCAGCAAAGAAAATAAAAATGAGGTTCTTTCCTTCGAATCTTTCAAAGGAGAAGAAGAATTCCACCATAGATGAACCTTGCAAATTACCATTACCCATAAAGTGGAGTGAAATTTAAAAGAAATCCAATTCATTTTTAAATGAGAATGTTAGAAAGGAAAGAAAATTTGACCTACTGCAAACATAAAAGGAAATGTGTGAATTTACTAATAAATTTTATTTCAGGACAAAAACATAACTTACTGTAAGGAAAGCCTTTCTGGTTGATTCTAGTCTTCATGCAAAAGAAGTTGAGTAGCACAAGTTGTCCAAAGTTGAATTTGCATGGTGTTAAGAGTTATAATTGATGATTGAAACCCTAGAGACATAGAGCGCCAAACCCTTAGGGAAGAGAGGCAGAATGAGGGTCAACTATGGCACATGAGGCAAGGTAGTTACATAGACCCTTTGTTCTCTTTCCCTAATCCCTAACAGTCTTATATCAACGGACATGTTGTAAGTCTAGGATTGAAAACTAGAGAGGTCAATGTACCAAGCAACACATCCTCCACTCATTTCTAGACAATTCTATAATAAAAATGATATCAACCCCACAAAACTATGTCTACTCCATGCAAACAAAATCGTCGTTTAGTATAAGCCCTTATCACAATGTTTAAACAATGATAATGAAAATTGATGTTCCATTAATATGTCAAAGAGGGACATAATAATACAATTAGTCATAAACATAACTAGTATACATGATAGCGCTATATACATATATAAGATCAAATTCCACCAAACATAGCAACCCTAAATGGAATTTGAGTGTTTATCTATTTATAATAAAACATATCATGAGTACAAGTCACCACGAGAATAATGACACATAGTGCTAGGACAATTGTGTAACCATGTACTTGTTGAGGAATAAAAAAGTATATAGAATTACGAGAATCATTTGAACTATATAATATAGTGGGTTATGTGAAGTATATTATATGGTGGGTTACTCATTAAGATGGAGTGTGTTTTTCTTTTTTTTCTTTTTCTTAATGTGTAAAAAATATCAATTCTTTTATACCATTATTGAAAAGGCACTATGAATTGCACTTGTAAATAGAATAATTCTTTTTTATTACAATGAGTCTCTTTATCTTTAAAACATTTTTTTTCTTAATTTCGCAATCAAGAGAAGGATATAAATATAAAAGATTGGTATAGTAAAACACCTCATAATTAAGGTAGGAAACTACATTATAGGTTGAGGCTCATTGTGACTTTATTCGTAGATATCCCTTGCTTAATCTCTATTGATATGTTTTAATTGCAGTAGTGTTCCTTAATTCATTCTAGTGACTTATGCCTTCAATGACCAGGGTGCAGTTGTTGAAAAGAAAAAAGCTTATATTGAACAATATGGTGACATCCATCTCCTATAGAATTTAAAGATAATGTATGTAGCAATGAGATATTGTATAATCCATGTGTGGGTATTATAAATAAATGAAGTTTCATTTCACCAAGACATTTGGTTATTGGCACATACTATTTCACTTTTATGTTGGCAACCCTTATATCACTAATAGGTAGAGGGTAAGGTTACTATGATGTAGTGATTCAGAAGACCTGGTCACATGTAGCTATTGATATTACATATAATCATTTATTTTATGAGGAATTATGTTTCCTGCCTAGTAGGATTCCTATTGATCTCAAACCCTTTCTTTTGCAATGAAAGGTTATGATCATGTATTATAATTATTGACTTTCTACTATAATTAACTAGACTACTTCATTGGATAGGTTAGCTCACTAAATTATATTGCTAGATCGAGCCTTTATGAGGGAATTAATGTTATGATATTACCAATAACCTGTGGCACACATGATAAAGACTAAAACCCTCAGACACAAATCTGTTGTGTTAAAATAAATTTTGTTTCTCGGGACTTAGTTAAGATAGATTATTGGTATAGATTGCACAGTGAAATTCTACTTGTATTTGGAGTAGATAATGTCTGAAATAAAATAATATTCTTCGTGTGTTATGCCACTAGTGTTCATCCCAATGACTTGCACAATTGATGTTCAAAAGGGGATTTTGCAGATGACTTTAAAAGGTTTTTAAGTATAGTTGTAAGCAATATACCATGTAATTTTGCAACTTTGTTCTAAGAAGATTTTTTCCAATCCGTGTATCAAATGGTGGTTATATTGGCTTTACTGTCTCATGCATATGGGTCATAAGAAGTATGACACTTATTTAAGGTAGTTACACTACTAGTACTTAATGCCTCCATTTTAAATTATGACTTAAATGTAAGAAATTTTGTGGGAACCCTTAACACCATCACAACTATAAGAGGTTGTGCCACATGCAAACATGTCATTTTAGCTTGAGAATAAAAAATTCTTAGACTGCTACACTAAGCCATGATTCCATGAGTACAGGGATCATCACTGTGATAAAACTACCAATAGGCTGAAGAGAGAGTTGGGAATGTCCCAATGTTGTATAGAGGATATATTGCTACCTACACTTTCAATGTTGTTTGCGCATTGTGAGGGGCATAATAAAAATAAAAATAGAAATAAAAACAAAGAACTTGCATAAATTATGTTATTGTAAAGGAACGCATGCCTTCCATGATGTTATTGAACTCATAAGAATATGTTTTAAATTTAGGAAAGTAATCTTTATAGACTTTCCATGATGTTAGTGCATTGATTAAAATCTGGTTTAAATTAAGGAAACTAAAAATAAGCATATATGAATGGATTTTTTCTTATTTCGGGTGGGGTTCATATGGATGTGGCGTGTGGTTACAGTTCAATGAAAGTGAAAGCATATTAGTATGTCGAAATTTCCCCTAAAGGTGCAAATATGCACCAAAGGAATATAAGATTTTGGAAGATTATCTTGAAAAACTAAATCACTAGATATAAGAGAATAAAGATAGATAAAAGATTATTTGAACAAAAAAATGAGAAAACTTTATTAGAAACCTTCTATTTTAGTTGTTGCTTACATGTTGATGGGAAATTTTTGGTTACAAAGTTTTATTATCCCTAAAGTAACATGATTGGTGGGAAATTAGGTAGTTAAATACTTACATAACCACTCAATTTATACAATTCCTTATTTCATTCTTGGAGTATTGAACATTTAGTGGTTTGTGTTGGGCACTAAAAATTGTTAAGACAAAATGGATTATTTTTTACACTATAGCATTCAACTTTCACGAGTCTAGTCAATACAACATACAGGACAACTTCAAAGAGCTAGACAAAAAAAATGGCCATCACATGGAATGTCATTCTCAATGTTGTTGATTTGGTGATTGCAAACAACTCCATCATCTAATTAATTTTTTTCTATTTATTATGTGGCAATTGGACAACTCAATTATGCCAAAGAAGAACAACTGTCTTTTTCATCTCTCACCAAAAGTCAATTACACCAAAGAGGAACAACTATTTCAGGCCATGTAGAGGTATTGGGGGAACTTGATGGAATAGTAAATCTACAGGGGCAACTATTGCCTGAACTTGATAGAATAGTAAAGATGTAGGAATAGGTATTGGGTGAATTTGATGGAATATTTTTGCTCTAGGGGTACAGTTTGTGATGGAGTTCTGAGCAATGATTCTCTTGACTATATTAATGTTTCTCTTTAGTTTAAATGAAAATAAAGCAACAAGGTTAATTCTAGAAAAAAATCACAATGGGGGTATTTTTATTATGCTCATTCTAAAGCCTTCTTCTTATTTGACATAATGCAATGTTAAGATGGACATGGTTTGCAAGGTTTCTTGATTCAATGGTGTGTTGGGTGGAGTATAGTTTTGAGCTTGGGTTTTATTTTGTTTGGTCTATCACAACTAATAGCATGTTAAGAACTAATGAGATTGGGTGTAAGTTCCGTACAATTTTGACATAATAGATGCTCCTCAGATCGGGCATTTAAATCCATGTGTGTTTGTATTCGTAGAAGCAACCTAAAAAAGGAAAATATAAACATAAGCAATAAATAAATAAAAAATTAACTTAGAGGCTATTTTTCAAGTCATTATATAACTAAATATCAAAATTCTAATATTTAGTTATATTAAATATTAAGAAGAAAAAGTAACATAGAATCAATACTTAGCCCATCTATATAATTAGAATTTAGACCAAAATTATATTACCTGAAGTGAATATTATTATTCCAATAGTAATTAATATAACAATATTTATATTTATTATAAATATAATTAATTGTAAATATTTCTATTTAAATATGAAAATCCTAATGAGTGTCCCACAAGCATACTCAGGGCTCAACAAAAATCACCCCTCCCGCTCTTTATCTTTTCAAAAAATGTGAGAAAACTTGAATCAATTCATGTATGCAAATTTTAACATTATTATGTTCATTTTTAATAATAATAATAATAATCTATTTTTAAAGTTATAGTGAGCCTAGATATCTAATTAGTGTCGAAGGCTCTTTTGTTTGTGGAACAAAACCTTCTATGTAGCAATTTGATTGTTAAAATCTATATAAATGTATATATTTGATTAGAAAATACATATATTAACTCTTAAATGAACTCAAACTATACTTATATATTCAAAATTATAATATAATTTTTTTATATTCAAAATGCTATTATAAATTTTTTAACTCAATTCATTATAATTACACATACTAAAAACTATACACCTCTTATATATTTCATGATAACTTAATAACAAATAACATATTACATCTATTTCATGATATTTTAATAAACATAATATATTAAACCTAATAACACTTATCATTTATTTTATGATATTTTAATAAACGTAATATATTAAACCTAATAACACTTATCAGATATTACATGATACCTTAATGACACATACTTGACATTGTTATAATCTTACTTAATAGTACCAAATTTTTGTTGTATTAATTGATGATATACATTTTTAATTCATGATGTACATTTAAAAAAATAAAAATAAAATGATAGATAAATTGTTTATTTTAAACATTATTCTTAAAAATAATAATAATAAGTATAAATATATAATTAATAAGTATAAATATATAATTATTTTTAATAAAAACATTATGATATTTTATAATATATATTAAAAGTATGTAATTATTCATAATATTAAAATTATTTTTTATTTATAACCATTAATTTTTTTTTATAATTAAAATATAATATATTAAACATAATAACACGTATAACCTATTACATGTTACCTTAATAATGTATATTTGAAATTGTTATAATTCTATTTAATAGTGCTTAATAGATACAACTAATATTGCCTTAATGACACATACTTGACATTGTTATAATCCTATTTAATAGTGCCTAATAAATATAACTATGAGTGTTTAAGGTGCCCCTTAGATACTTGTACAAAATAATGAATAAAGTTAGTAGTGCCAATTAAAATTTTGGGAGCTATAAATCAATGAATCATATTAATTGATGATATACATTTTTTAATGTTCTTAAAAATGATAGATAAAGTGTTTACATTATACATTATTTGTAAAAAAATGATAATAGGTATTTATATATATTAAAAATATATGATTACCATTATTTGAGTGTTGAATAGGAAGAGACAGCGGTCGAGCTCTGCGAGAATGGCGAGGGTTTACGCGAGGACATCAGTGGTCGAGTTCAGCGAGCATGCTGGCTCAAGCAATAATGGAGGTTGTGAATTGGGCAAACGCAATCTTTGCCAAAGGGTTTCAAGCGATCGCCTTTGAGACCTGATCAGGCACCATTCCCCTTGATCCGAGGTTTGGTGCATAGATCCAGTCTAAGGCTCACCACTACAGACATCCGTTTGCCAGATCGATCCCTATTCTGGTCAGATCTGGAAACCCTTTTTGGGGGAGATCGGGATCTTGGAACAACAGTCAGTGCAAACAAACAGGATTGGCATACCACAGTATATGAGATCGATGCCACTGCCCTGCAGATTGATCTCCGTTTCCAAAACTGCGCCATCAATCTGATGGTTTTTCAGAAGTTGTTGCAGGATTGTTTTGGGATACGAGCAGAACCAAAGTATGGATCAGGGAACAAATCAAAATTTTCTCCCACGGATCCCTTTTCAGGCGCAGAGGATCTTCGTAAGGCAAGTGAGATCCAAAGCTATGCTCAGGAAACTAAGGTTTTCAACAGATCGGATAAGGTTTTGGATGGCTCAGATCTGACAAGAACCGAGCCACCCCAGATTGCCAGGTCCGGTATGCAAATCTTTGTAAAGACGCCAAATGGAAACACAACCGCAATCTGGACTTATGACAGCAACAGGGTTTCAGATTTGAAGAACAAAATCGCCGATCAGATTGGCTATCCGGCTGAGAAACAACACCTATTATATGAGGGCAGATCGCTGCAAGAATGCAGAACCATGCAAGAATACAACATCAAGTCAGGCTCTACAATCATTCTCAATATGAGATTACGAGGAGGTGCCGAAAGCGCTGGAACTAGCTCGCACAGCAAAGGGTCTTTTAAGGAAGCAGTGAAGGGCAAAGGGAAAGAACCCACAGCTGTCACTGAACCCCTGGGGCAGTATATTGTAGATCAAATGCCGGAGAGCCCATCTATCTCCATCGACATACCAGAGGTAAATAATATATATTCAGATCTACAAAAAAATGCAGTTATTTGTAGATTCAATGGCTTTTGGCCTAGAACTGATGCATTGTATCAATGGATCCACTCGGTTTGGACAAAAAATTGCCAAATCTACCTATACCCTAAGGGGTTCTTTATAGTATGCTTTCACACAGAAGAAGAAAAGGAAACAGTTCTCAACCAAGGGCCATGGTTCTGGGGCAGTGCTGGACTTTTTATTACCCCTTGGTTTCCTGATTTTGATGCCAACACCATGGTGGTATCAAGGATGCCAGTATGGGTTAGGCTGCATAACCTTCCTTTACATTTCTGGCATTCAAAGGCTTTAATAGCTATTGGAAATACATTGGGGAAAATGTTAAAGATAGACGGAGAGAGACATTTAAAAGGAATATTTACCTTTGCCAGAATATGTGTCGAGGTAGATCTCAGCCGAGGACTACCTGAAAGCATAATCCTAAACTTCAATAATACACAGTGGAAACAACCCTTGGACTATGAGAATACAACTTTCAGATGCCGGGGATGTCAACAAACAGGTCATCTGTACAATGCATGTCCAAGTCTCAACAAGAGCAAGCAACAACAAAGGAAGCCGAAAGGATGGCAGAACATAGATGCCGCTTATAAGAAGGCAGCTACAGCAAAGAAAGAAGAACATAATACAGCAAAGGATAAAGATCAGGACAATAAGGATAAAGAGATTAATGAGGAAAAGGAACAAGATCTCCAGCTGGAAATAAGTGGTAATAAACGAAGTCACAGTCCTGAAGGATCGGATTCAGATAAGGAACAACCAATGAACACAGTGGAAAACCAGCTTGCCATTATTGACTCCACTCACAACATGGATGGTTGGCGAAAAGTGGAGAAAAAAAAGGGCAGGAAGACTTAGGCCAGCTGGTTTTTTGTGGGCTGCACTCCGGATAATAGGAGCGCCACTTTCTTTTTATGCTTGTAGGCAGGAATGTATCCTGCGGGCTGTATGATCCACTTTCATACAGCCAAATTGAATGCTTAATGCATATACTATGTAACTTTTTATTTTAATAAAAAGTTCGATTTTTTCTTTGGAAAAAAAATATTAAAAATATATAATTATTCATAATATTAAAATTAATTTTACATTTATAATAATTTAAATCAATGGATGATATTAATTGATGATATACATTTTTTAATATTTTTTAAAATGATAGATAGAATGTTTAGTTTATACATTACTCTTAAAAAACGATAATAGGTATAAATATATATTAAAAATATATAATTATTTATAATATTAAAATTAATTTTATATTTATAATAATTTAATTTTAAAGTAAAATAATTTTCTGATTTCAATATATTTCATTTTAAAAATAATATTTTTTTTAATTTTAATTTTTATTTATTTTCAAATAATTTTTTTTTGTTTATTAATTGAAATTTTAAAACTTTTAATTTTTAATTTATGCCAGACTTTTTTCAAAATTTAGTCAAAATTTCCATTATTTTTTGGGTGCAAACTGTGGCTTTGTTAGACTATTACCTCAATAATTAACTATGTAGTTGCACATAATTGACCTTGCATATAAATTATGAGATAACTTAAATTTACAATCAAGTTAAAGTTAAATATACCAAATTTTGTTATAAACCAAAGCATATCCATCTACCAACCATCCTTTAATTTTATTTTTAAAATTTTATGATCATTAAAATATGATCATTGAAAAGCTGAATATGAAAATCAATTAATGATTTTGGTGTTGAACTGTCTAATTATAAATTCCCATCAATGCAATTACAAACTAAACAGTTAATAATGATTGATTTTGTGGTTGAACTCTCTAACTATAAATTAGAGTCAAGGTAATTGAAGAGTTTACAATTAATTATTTACTTGGAGAAATTTGACTTTGTAGATGACCTCTCAATAACTTAACTTTACAATTAATTTAAAGTTAAATATAACAAATCTTTTTAAAGTTTTTTTTTGAGTGAGTTGTGTAAAAAAAAATTAGGACTTATTTCATAGTCTTTATCTAACTAAAGAGTTCAAGTAAACTTTGATACCATCTCATTTTTAAATGTGAAAAATGAGTAAATCATAGATAAAAAAAACTATGACCATATGGTAAGAAAATCCTCTACAAATATTCGTAAACCAAGCAGCTAGATTTGTCTTAACTCAAGATTTATCAAGCTTTGAGAATGATCAAATCTCTAGATGCTATGAAAGCATTGCCTCACCCTTGTTTCATGTTCCAATGTTGTTCCATAGTCAGAACACAAATACACAATCTCCTTTATGTCCATGTACATTATAACATGTCTTTATTAAAAGGTTGCAATGTAAGTTTTCTGGAGTAATTTTGTCTAGCTTTAAATAATTTCACTTTATTATTATCAAAATATATATATTTTTGTTAAACTTAAAACATTAAATTATTAAAATTATAATTTTAAATATTTTTTCCTAGGAAAACAATAATATTTATTAGTAAAACTAAAGATTATTGGCAAAAGTGCATTATAAAAGTCTTTTTAGAAATAACTAGCCATTAAAAAAAATACAAAAATAGCAAGCATGTATGGCCTTTAACATAGTGGTATATGGTAATATCATCCCTAAAATAAATATATATTCAAAATAAAAGGCACACCACACTCTAGAAAGTTTTCCAAAAGAGAACCACACACAAAATACAGATTTATGGTTAAAACTTGATAAGAGATCCAACAACTGCTAGCCTTCTGTTAAAGGTTGGTGGTAGTACTCATAATGTGTGTCTCTTGTATGTTCAAGGATCTTCCATAAGCCCCTTTTTTGTTATTCTCTATCCCTTGAAAGGACATTGACAATGGTATTCCTCTCCCTGTAGGTATGACAACATGAAATCTGATCAAAACCATGCTTTAATTCCATGATCCCATCCAAAGTGGGAATCAATGTATGAGTGTGACATCTAGTGACATCTAGTGAGCTCATTAAAACAATTTATAACGATCACAAAGTCCCTGAAAATATGAAGCTGATTGCAACCCTTTTTAATAGCAAAAAAAAAAAAAACAAAAACCTTAGAGTGTATAATTCAACATAATTATAAGTACCCTTGTCAAGCCCACTTCAAGCTTTGAAGTTTAAAGAAACAATTTTAGCCGATATATAGCGCCACACCTCCCCTACAATTTCCCCTAGCAAGGGAAGCCCCACCCATGGAACCTTATACTATATAAAGAGAGTCTCGCTTCAACGACTGGGCCGCGAATGCAAATCGAAAATGATCATCTTCGACTCCTCCTGCTGCATAACACAAACAAAATTATAAGCATCCCCCCATTTTCCATTTTCCATTTTCCAGTATAAGACAGTGTTTGAGCCCGTTTCCAATGACCTGTAATTGACGCCCCCGTGTATTTTCCCGTCACATGCCGGAGCTTTCCTTCCAATCCCACGGTTTTCACATTACCAATCGCTTTCAGTTAAGGGAGTGCATCATGTGAACCCGGGAAGGAGTTGTCAGTGTGGTGGACATGGTTTTTGGAGCATTTTTTATACCGGTTTTTTGACCTTATGCATTTTAAGCGATGCGATGTTAGTGGAGGTGATAATGCCACAGATTTCGGATTTTTCAAAAATAAAATAAACCTCCCCTACAACGAAGTCCAGGAAATCTAGACTTAAAATAATTTGCATCTGCCTCAACTAGGAGGTTATATAGTTAGCCTATGGTCCCTACTTCAAATTCAAAAGTTCTGTTGACCACAATGTAGTTGCCTCCTCCCATTTAAAAAAAAATTGAAATGCTCTGAATCTAGCATAAGCATGAGCCAACCTTTGCACCTCCACTAAGTGACTAAGCGACTCAGGGAAAGTGTAGAGTTTTCTTTTTATTATCATTGGATATTTTTAAAGGTTCATTTTTTTCAATTTAAATGCTATCGATTGATTTTTCTATTTGAAATGTCTCTTACATATTGGAATGGATGGATGTATTTGAGGGTAATTAAAATTTTACTTTTTACAATTTATTTTAAAAATCTATATTTTTTAGAAAAGAA
Organism: Pinus tabuliformis; assembly: GCA_031772625.1. Lineage (NCBI taxonomy): Eukaryota > Viridiplantae > Streptophyta > Pinopsida > Pinales > Pinaceae > Pinus > Pinus tabuliformis. The sequence goes on along the minus strand of CM062813.1, from coordinate 555,945,601 downwards.
GAAAAAAAAAATTACAGGCAAGTTTCATCACTGCAAAGAGTAGGTGATTATCCAGTACAAAATTGAATCTAAATGTTTAGAATGGAGCGTAATCTTTTAACGTGTTAGAAACTAAGCTACTTCAAGGGTTTTGGAATACGATCTCATCAAGAAAAGTTATTGTTCATTATCTTGGTTCTTGTGGTTCCACCTTTTCTCATATTACTTAGCAACGTTTTGGAATAGGATCTCATCAAGAAAGGTTATTTTTCATTATCTTGGTTCTTATATTAGACAATGCAACTCACCTGGGAGGGGAATTCATTGCCTCCATCCTTCCTGTTTCAGGCTCAGATCACTGGCCCATAGCACTCCAATGGAACCGGCCAGGTAACAGTATTAGGCGTCCATTCCGGTTTGAAGCATTCTGGTTAACTCATCCGGATTTCGATGAATTGGTTAGATCAACTTGGCTCAAATTCAATCCCACTAGTGGCACCAAGATGTCTATATTCCAGCAGAAACTAAAGCACCTCAAAGGAGAAATCAAACACTGGAATAACACCACTTTTGGCAATATTTTCAAAGCACAGGCTACTCTCAATCAAGAAATGAAGATTGTCCAGCAAAGGATCATCACTGAAGGACGCTCCGAGGAACTTGTTAAGAAGGAACAAGATATCGAATCCCAAATTCTAGATAGAGCTCAACAGGAGGAAACCCTTTGGAGGCAGAAATCGAGGATCAGATGGCTCAAGGACGGGGAAAAGAATACAAATTTTTTTCATAAAACTACAGTGCAGCGCAGAATGAATAATTACATTTCCCATATCAAAAATGAGCAGGGAGACAGAATTGAGACGCATGAAGGCATTGAAGAGGAGTTTCTCAGATACTTTAAGAAAGCTCACCAAGAACCCAGCATAGATAGAATGCCTGCTATAAACAAGATTCTAAGGAACATTCCAAAATTAATTACAGAGGAGCATAATCGTCTCCTCCTCAAGCCCACAAATATGCAGGAAGTCGAAGATGTTGTTCATCAGTTGAAAGCAGGGAAAGCGCCGGGTCCGGATGGATTCACATCAAACTTTTTTCATAACTTTTGGGATCTTATTAAAGTGGAGGTATGGCAAGTTGTGGAGGAATCTCGCACCTTACGTTGGATGTACCCAGGGCTGAATGCCACATTCATCGCTTTAATTCCCAAGGCAGAAGAATCCAATACTCCAGACAAGTACAGACCGATTGCTCTATGCAACATCATCTATAAAATTGTCTCAAAAGTTATAGCTACCAGACTGAAACCGCTGCTCCCTCTCATAATCTCGCCCGAGCAATCTGGTTATGTAGAAGGCCGACAGATAACGGACGGGATCATTTTAACTCATGAAATAATCCACTCTTTGAAGCAAACCAAAAAACCAGGTATGTTGCTTAAAATCGATTTGTCCAAAGCTTTTGATAGTATCAGCTGGGTTTACATTCAAAAAATTCTTACTGCCTTTGGCTTTGCCCCGTCATGGGTCAGATGGATTATTAATCTTTTGTCTTCAGCATTCTTTTCTGTGCTTATCAATGGTATCCCTTCGGCTACGTTTCGTCCTTCCAGGGGTATCAGGCAGGGAGATCCCCTTTCACCTTTTCTTTTTGTTATTATGGCTGAAGGACTAGGTAGGAGTCTAAATTCCGCCCGGCTTTCCCAGCGTCTCAAAGGCCTATCCTTCAACAATTCTCCAGCCTACTCCCACCAGCAATTTGTGGACGATAACATGCTTTTTGGTCATCCCTCGGTCCAAGAAGCTCGCCTCCTCAAAACCCTCCTATCGAACTTCTCTGACGCCTCCGGAGCCCTTATCAATCGTGTCAAATCTCAAATCTTTTTCTTTAACACCCCTGCTCCCACTCAAAAAGCCATTGCCCGTATCCTTGGTTTCACCATTGCTTCCCTTCCCTCCAAATACCTTGGAGCTCCCTTAATAGCCTCGGCCCTCAAGCACTCCTCTTGGAAAAACTTGTTAGAAAAGCTAGAGGCTCGGCTTTCCCTCTGGACTCATAGAGCTCTTAATATGGCCAGTAGACTTGTTCTCATTAAGGCAGTTCTCCATTCCATGCCCCTGTATCTCTTCTCTATTCTTGCAGCTCCTAAATGGGTTCTCAAGGAAATAAAGAATCTCCAACGCAACTTCTTATGGGGTAGCTCAGGCCCTAATCGAAAGTGGGCTCTGGTTAAATGGGACAATGTATGTCTTCCGAAGAAGGCTGGGGGCATTGGGCTAAGAGATCCAGGGCACAATAATAAGACAATGGGAGCCAGAATATGGTGGAGGTGGCTGGCAAATCCTAACACCCCCTGGGCCTCCCTTTGGACAGCAAAATATGCGAATAATAGCCCTATTGAAGAAAGAATTCGGATGACAGAAGTAAGCACTGGGTCTGTAATATGGAATTCGGCCATTCAACATAGAGATCTAATACAAAAGCATAGCTTCTGGGAAGTCAAGAGCGGCAACACAGCAAGATTTTGGGAAGACTCCTGGCAGCAGCTCCCAAAGATAAAGGACACACTCTCTAACCTTCCCTTACCAGAGCAAGATATCAATCAGTTAGCAACGGTTAGTCAGTTCTGGAACCCCTCTTCCACACAGGGATATAGACAATGGATGGATGCCAATCAAATCATAATGCACGGCTCTGAGCAAGCTCAGCGATCTCTTTCCTTAGAATTACAAAAGCGGCAAATCCCTATCTCAGAAGGATCGGACATACTAAGATGGGGATATGAAGAGAGAGGGACTTTCACCACAAGGGAAGCATATAAGATAATAGTCAAAGAACAGACAATCAAAGACACTTTATGGGATAAAATCTGGCATTCCTCAAATTGGCCGAAGGTGTCTACTTTTCTATGGCTCCTATGTCACAATAAAATTCTAACATGGGATAATCTTAGAAAAAGAAGCTTCTCGGGCCCATCTATATGTCTCAACTGTAAGCAAGAAGAGGAATCAGCTATACATCTAATGCATACCTGTCAAATAGGACGAAAGCTGTGGGAAAAGGTTGCCTTCCGATGCCAAAAAGACGGCAAAGTGCAAGGGGATATCAGAGCTACTATTCGCAATTGGAGTCACGAGCCATATCAAAGCAAACTCCTCAACACACTATGGCAGCTTATTCCTGGTCTACTGATGTGGAATATCTGGAAAGAGCGGAACAGAAGAGTTTTTAAGGATCAATCTATGTCTATAGAGCAGATATGGACCAAATTACATCAGAACATTAAGGAGTCTTTATCCATTAAAGACTGGTCCCCAGAAGATTTTCCTTCATTGCCGCAGGAACAATCAGTTTGGGACAATTGGAAGATTCATTTAAATCAACAGCCGATCCTTAAAAATAATCCTACTAAGAAGAGACAAAAGTCAGCAAAATGGACTCCGCCGCCCAGCAACATGTTCCAGCTCAACTTCGATGGAGCTTCAAAGGGTAATCCAGGAAAAGCAGGTTATGGGGGGGTCTTCAGGGATCATTATGGCACTCCTCAACTCATCTTTCTTGGCTCAAAAGGTTGGGACACCAACAACTCAGTGGAATTGGAAGGACTGTGGCGAGGTCTCACCCTGGCTCAGGACAAAAGTTTTTTTCCACTTATCATAGAAGGGGACTCGCAAATCATCATAAAGATGGTCACAAAACTAATGCAGGGATCCCCCATACATAAGGTCAGTAACAGTTGGAGGATGGCTCAAAGGCTCGAGCTAATAGACAGATGGCTTTCTCAACATCAAGCAATTTCCTTCAGGCACACTAAGCGGGAAGGAAACAAGCTCGCTGATTTTCTTGCTAATCTAGGAGTGGAAATTGGGGCAGATCTCTTTGTAGGCTCAATCTCCAGTATAGCCTCCGAGGATCAACTCTCTGAGTTCCAGAACATTGTGAAGAATGATATGCTTCAGGAGGATGACACACACCCGGATGCGGGTGTTAATAAATAGCATTTATGAGGGTTCGCACAAGGCAGGCAGTTGGCCCTGCACCTGGCTGGCGGACGATCTCCATGGCATGCACATTTAATCGGCTGCTGGATAGAATGTTGGTCGCACAAATTGGCCTTTATGTGCGCCTAGTTCGAGAGCTCATGCTCAAGGTTTTATGTATGGATCCATATCTGGTTCACGCCATTGCTCCTGGTTCTTTTTACCTCCGCCCGTTGTTCTTCCCGCACCCCTACCTGGCTCAGATTGTTTGGAAGCTCGCCTGGTTATTTGGTATTGTTGGGTTCCTCTGTGCTCAGTCTCTCTCCCGTCAGCTCCGCCATCTTCCCTTTCTCAGCTGGTCTGTCATTCTGAGAATGCCTCGCCGTCGAGGAGTCTCACGCCGAGGAGGTAACACCGGGAACAGAGGCAGAACCTCTCGGTCTGTTCCGCAGAATGTCATCCCCATTACTTCGGCCTCCCCATCCTCACCGCCCTCTGGTCACGCTGGGCCTCTCCCGCACAATTCCTTTCAAACTACCCGGTTCACCTTCCACAACAGGCTCAACAGGCCAGTTTTGTCTGCTAGTATCACAGTTATTCTTGCTGAGGAAGAGGACAATCCCAACAGCTCGGCCCACACCACCACCTCTCAATCTTAGGAAGACATCGTCCTTTAGGGGGAGATGGCTGGGGTGGTGTTTAATGCTGACAACATGCAGGATGACACCCCTGTTTCTGAAGTGCCTCTGCATCCGACCGATTCAACATAGCACGAGATTCTTGCCTGTGGACCGACTCATTGTGCAGGCATCATTCTCAACCTGGTAACTCCTCCATAAGGTGGCATTGAAGGAATTGAAGACAATGATTTCGTCACCTGGGTTGCTTCGTCTAGCTAGGTGGATAAGGACATGCCCGACTCTCCGCAACATGCAGATTAAGGCCGGTTCATCACTGACGGGTGGCATTCTTGCCTTCGCTCTGTTCGTTTTTTGCTATGTGTCTTTGTTTCTAGGTCTCTAGTCCTGTGTCTGGTTTCAGTTCTTGTTTAAGTTTTTGGCGCTAGCCAACCTGTTCTCAGTTTGCAGCAACAACTCTGGGTTTGATGGGTTCTGTTTTGCCTCTTTTGTTCATGATGGGTATGATAGCATGCGTCTTAGTAAAGCCTCTGACGGCGATAGCTATGTCATGTTAGACTCAGAACATAATTATTTTTAGTGGGTCACTGTCTAACAAAAAAATTTTGAAGTCTGTAATCCGGAAATGGCAGATAGTATGATATGTATGTCTCAGAATCTCTGGCTGAGGGCTGGCCTCTGCCCCCTCTGAGGTCTCGACCTCCATGTATATAATTTTCTCTTTTTTAATAGAATTAGTATTTACGCAGAAAAAAAAAAAAAAAAAAACAAAAAAAAACAAAAAAAAACAAAAAAAAAAACACTTATCATTTATTTATGATATTTTAATAAACATAATATATTAAACCTAATAACACTTATCACATATGACATGGCACTTTAATGTCATTGTTATAATCTTACTTAGTAGTACCAAATAATGAATAAATTTAGTGGTGACAATTAAATTTTTGTTGTATTAATTGATGATATACATTTTTAATTCATGATGTACATTTAAAAAAAAAATTAAAATGATAGATAAATGGTTTATTTTAAAGATTATTCTTTAAAATAATAATAATAAGTATAAATATATAATTTTTTTAATAATACATTATGATATTTTATAATATATATTAAAAATATATAATTATTCATAATATTAAAATTATGTTTTTATTTATAATCATTAATTTTTTTTAATTAAAATATAATATATTAAACATAATAACACGTATAACCTATTACATGTTACCTTAATAATGTATATTTGAAATTGTTATAATTCTATTTAATAGTGCTTAATAGATACAACTAATATTGCCTTAACGACACATACTTGACATTGTTATAATCCTATTTAATAGTGACTAATAAATATAACTATGAGTGTACATTGTTATAATCCTATTTAATAGTGACTAATAAATATAACTATGAGTGTTTAAGGTGCCCCTTAGATACTTGTACCAAATAATGAATAAAGTTTGCTCATTAAAATTTTGGGAGCTATAAATCAATGGATCATATTAATTGATGATATACATTTTTTAATGTTTTTTAAAAGGATAGGTAAAGTGTTCACATTATACATTACTGGTAAAAAAAATGATAATAAGTATTTATATATATTAAAAATATATAGTTATTTATAATATTAAAATTAATTTTACAATTATAATAATTTAAATCAATGGATCATATTAATTGATGATATACATTTTTTAATCATTTTTAAAATGATAGATAGAATGTTTACTTTCTACGTTACTATAAGTATAAATATATTTTAAAAATATATAATTATTTATAATATTAAAATTAATTTTACATTTATAATAATTTAAGTTTAAAGTAAAATGATTTTCTGATTTCAATTTATTTCATTTTAAAATTAATATTTTTTAATTTTATTTATTTATTTTTATTTTTATTTTCAAATAGATTTTTTTTTGTTTATTAATTGAAATTTTAAAACTTTTAATTTTTAATTTATGTCATATTTTTTTTTAAATTTAGTCAAAATTTCCATTATTTTGTGGGTGGAAACTGTGACTCTATTAGACTATTACCTCAATAATTAACTATGTAGTTGCACATAATTGACCTTGCATATAAACTATGAGATAACTTAAATTTACAATCAAGTTAAAGTTAAATATACAAAATTTTGTTACAAACCGAAGCATATCCATCTTAACTCCACATCTACCAACCATCCTTTAATTTTATTTTTAAAGTTCTATGATCATTAAGATATGATCATTGAAAAGCTGAATATGAAAATCAATGATTGATTTTCGTGTTGAATTGTCTAATTATAAATTCCCATCAATGCAATTACAAACTAAACAGTTAATAATGATTGATTTTGTGGTTGAACTCTCTAGCTATAAATTAGAGTCAAGGTAATTGAAGAGTTTACAATTAATTATTTACTTGGAGAAATTTGACTTTGTAGATGACCTCTCAATAACTTAACTTTACAATTAACTTAAAGTTAAATATAACAAATCTTTTTAAAGTTTTTCTTTGAGTGAGTTCTATAAAAAAAATTAGGACTTATTTCATAGTCTTTATCTAACTAAAGAGTTCAAGTAAACTTGGATACCATCTCATTTTCAAATGTGAAAAATGAGTAAATCATAGATAAAAAAAGTATGAGCATATGGTGAGACAATCCTCTACAAATATTCGTAAACCAAGCTAGATTTGTCTTAACTCAAGATTTATCAAGCTTTGAGAATGATCAAATCTCTAGATGCTATGAAAGCATTGCCCCACCCTTGTTTCATTTTCCAATGTTGTTCCATAATTAGAACACAAATCAACAATCTCCTTTATGTCCATGTACATTATAACATGTCTTTATTAAAAGGTTGCAATGTAAGTTTTCTGGAGTAATTTTGTCTAGATTTAAATAATTTCACTTTATTTTATATATATATATATATATATATATATATATATATATATATATATTTGTGTTAAAGTTAAAATATTAAATTATTAAAATTATAATTTTAAATATTTTTTCCTAAGAAAACAATAATATTTATTAGTAAAACTAAAGATTATTGGCAAAAGTGCATTATAAAAGTCTTTTTGGAAATAACCAGCCATTAAAAAAAATACAAAAATAGCAGGCATGTATTGCCTTTAACATAGTGGTATATGGTAATATCATCCCTAAAATAAATATATATTCAAAATAAAAGGCACACCACACTCTAGAAAGTTTTCCAAAAGAGAACCACACACAAAATACAAATTTATGGTTAAAACTTGATAAGAGATCCAACAACTGCAAGCCTTCTATTAAAGGTTGGTGGTAGTACTCATAGTGTGTGTCTCTTGTATGTTCCGAGATCTTCCATCAGCCTCTTTTTTGTTATTCTCTAGCCCTCGAAAGGACATTGACAATCGTATTCCTCTCCCTGTAGGTATAACAACATGAACAACATGAAATCTGATCAAAACCATGCTTTAATTCCATGATCCTATCCAAAGTGGGGATCAATGTATGAGTGTGACATCTAGTGAGCTCATTAAAACAATTTATAACCACCACAAAGTCCCTGAAAATATGAAGCTGATTGCAACCCTTTTTAATAGCCAAAAAAAGCAAAAACCTTAGAGTGTATAATTCACACATAATTATTAGTACCCTTGTCAAGCCCACTTCAAGCTTTGAAGTTTAAAGAAACAATTTTAGCCGATATATAACGCCACACCTCCCCTACAATTTCCCCTAGCAAGGGAAGCCCCCATCAAAGTATACCCATGGAACCTTATACTATATAAAGAGAGTCTCGCTTCAACGACTGGGCCGCGAATGCAAATCGAAAATGATCATCTTCGACTCCTCCTGCTCCGTAACACAAAATTATAAGCATCCCCCCCATTTTCCAGTATAAGACAGTGTTTGAGTCCGTTTCCAATGACCTGTAATTGACGCCCCCGTGTATTTTCCCGTCACATGCCGGATCTTTCCTTCCAATCCCACGGTTTTCACATTACCAATCGCTTTCAGTTAAGCGAGTGCATCATGTGAACCCAGGAGTTGTCAGTGTGGTGATCCACCAACGTTTCATTTTCAAATTCAAAAGTTCTGTGGACCACAATGTAGTTGCCTCCTTCCCCTTTAAAAAAAATTGAAATGCTCTGAATCTAGCGTAAGCATGAGCCAACCTTTACACCTCCACTAAGTGACCAAGCGACTCAGTGTAGGGAAAGTGTAGAGTTTTTTTTATTATCATTGGATATTTTTAATTATCATTGGACATTTTTAAAGCTTCATTTTTTTCAATTTAAATGCTATAGATTGATTTTTCTATTTGAAATGTTTCTTACATATTGGAATGAGAATGGATGGATGTATTTGAGGGTAATTAAAATTTTATTTTTACAATTTATTTTAAAAATCTATATTTTTCAGAAAAGAAGAAAAAAATAAAAAAAATTACAGGAAGTTTCATCACTGCAAAGAGTAGGTGATTATCCTAGTACAAAATTGAATCTAAATGTTTAGAATGGAGCGTAATCTTTTAACGTGTTAGAAACTAAGCTACTTCAAGGGTTTTGGAATAGGATCTCATCAAGAAAGGTTATTGTTCATTATCTTGGTTCTTATGGTTCCACCTTTTCTCATATTACTTAGAAACTAAGCTACTTCAAACGTTTTGGAATAGGATCTCATCAAGAAAGGTTATTTTTCATTATCTTGGTTCTTATGGTTCCACCTTTTCTCATATTACTTTAACAATTTTACCAATCTCGATGAACATTGCCCATAGAGTAATTGTTTGGATTTTAACTTATGGGTTGAATCTCTAAACTTCTTGTCTCATATTACTTTAACAATTTTACCAATATTGATGAACATTGCCCATAGAGTAATTGTTTGGATTTTAACTTATGGGTTGAATCTCTAAACTTCTTGATTGTATCATATAGTCTCAGTTATCAACCAAATTTAACAGGAAAGAAATGGCCAACGAATGTGGTAACATCAACATTTTTACAATTTTACTAAACCTAATTTACCATGGAAGAAATGGCCAACAAATGTGGAAACATCAATTTTCTTGACCATTTCACTTTGTTTAACCATTTCACTAAACCAAATATTCCATAGAAGCAACGGCCAACAAATGTGGAAACATCAATTTTCTTGACCATTTCAAGAAGGTGCATTTAAATGTCCCAATTTTGAGATAAGGTTGGTGTGGTTATGATGTGTTGTAGTAGGTACTCTTTTGAATAGTCAAAATTAGTCTATCTACATATTTTCAATATATTCAATAACAATTTTTTTTGAAGTAGCTAGTGGATTTCAAAAGATCTCTTAGAGAAGCAATTTTAATTATAACTGAAAACATGAGTACCAATGAAAATTATTAAAAAAACCTACCTTCAAATAAAAAATAAAAATAATAGTCTCTTATAAATGTATCTTTTAAAATTATTTGAGTAATGAATGGATATTATTAGATACCATTAAATTTTTTTACGGTTAAACCAATATTTTTTTATACTTTGAAGTTTTTTATGATTTATGACTAGAGTTTGATAACCATTATCTTATTGCTAATCATTATCATGCTCATTTGAGCTTCTATATTGTGCATGCAATGCAATATTTAATATGTATTCTAAGTCTTTTATGTGAAGCTTTAAATTAACCTTTTATCCTATGTGTATGGGGCCAATATAATTGTGAATTTTTTCATATACATTTTGTTACTTTCTAATGTTTTTTACTAACTTTGAATTATATTAATGTTTTGAAAATGATGCTAAAAAAATTTGGGTGTTTTTATTTCATTTTTTTTGAAATTTTAAAAATAAAAATAGTTTTTTATTATTTTTTTTATGGAAAAATGTTAATTATCATCCAGAATGGGATGTATCTTGGGAAGTTTAATTCCCCTAAAATAGCTTTCATCCTCAATCTTCCCATAAGGTTTGAACCTAAACTAGCCAAGACTACATCACATACTAACCAATTAAACTACAACTCAAAAGTATATCATATATCACCATTAATCTATATTAGAATATTCCATAAACTAATAAGATATGTTTTGTTTAATGCATAGTACATAAATATTTCATATTTTGTAAATTTATTATATTATAGATATTTTAATTTTTAATGAAATTTTATTAATTTCAAAATTATTTAAACATTTAAGATATATTTTAATTTAAATAAATATTATTTTTGAAATATTATTTAAATTTTAAAATTTTATAAATTTTAATATATTTAAAATTTTAATTTGCATTTTTATTAAGAAGGTTGAGAATTTTGTTTTATTTATAATGTTATATAAATATTAAGATTTATCTTTTATATATTATTATTCTAAAAATCAAAATCAGGAATATATATATATATATATATATATATATATAAACTAAAAATTTAATATAATAATTATATTATTGGTTTAAAAATGTTTTTTGATTTAAATTAGTTTTATTGTTTTTAATAAACTGAATTATTGTTTCTAATAAATTGAATGTGCATTTGCAATTTTAAAATTTATACTTGTAATAATTTTGGTTTATAAAATTAAATTTTTAATGTTGATTCAGTATAAATAAATATTAACTATTATTATTATTATTATATGGGGTATTTTTTATGTAACTATTATTTATATTAAATATGAGTTTTTATTATATAAATATATTGATGCTTAAAATTTATTATTATGGTATTTATTTATTTTGAAAACTGTCAAAAACCTCTCTTTGGGTTCTTTCTGCACCTAATTTCGTCAAAAACTGAGAAAGTTATGCTTGTTACAAGTTTTTCCCAATTTCCATAGCTAACCATCCTACAATTTGGCCCAAACCTGGCTTGAGCACCCCAAACCCGGAACCAGTGCACAAACCTGACCTACAATCCCGTCGTCGGGTGAAATTGTCACACAATTAAACTGTCCATTAACCCCCCAATTCCAAAATTTATGATCGTATGGGGGCCACGTGCCCAAGGGTCGGGGCTAATCGCCTGCCCCCGCCAGACAGGCCCCCAACACGTTGCATCATGGTTGTATGCGCCCATAAAACCTGGGCTTGGTGCCCACCTGGCGCATGCGCCCAAAACTCTGTAGACTGCGGTCATGTGATGAGTTATATGACCCAGGGCTGGCCTGGCTGCAAGCACCTAGGGCTAAGCCCCCTTCTACTCTGTGTTGGTGGTCGTATTGGCCGCATGTGGCCCGGGGCTAGCCCCCTCCACTTTCCGCCCACAGTTTTGTGTTATGGCTCTAGTGTGGTTTCATGGTGTGGGTGTTGGGACTGTGGGCCGAGGCTAAGCCCTAGCCTTAGGCTCCCTCCGCCACGGTCCTATGGTGTGGCATGTGGAAATGGGCTAGGGCTTAGCCCTGGCCCCTTCCCCCATTATATTTGTTCTACCACTATAAATATAACCCATGAATAATATGGATAAGAAACAAATGAATAGTGCGGTGGTATGGCTTGTTGTTGATAGGTGGTATGTCTTGAGTTTGATTCCCATGGGGTGCTTAGACCCCATACTAAATTTCACTACACATTTCAGAGGCCATGTGGAAGCTAGCCATTGGCCCATGTGGCCCTCCATCATTGGACCACATCAACGACCCCACAACCAATCAAAAACTAAGAAATTTCGACCAACCAGATTGAGACACATGGTGAAAAACCATTGGCCCACAAACACACAGTCAATTTTCGAGTCACCTACCTAGTCAACGTACATACTACTGACTAGGTGTACCTGCAACCAATATTACAAACATTTTAGTTGTTTGACAAATCGATTAGAACGCGATATCGGGAGCATACGATATCGGTTTTGAGTGAAACGTGTTATGTTGGATTTAGGACGACGAGATATTTGCTTTGGCACCAATTTTGATAACTTTTGAACACTCTGAATTTTGAGAATTGTATTGATCCCCTAGATCATGATGACAGATAATAGTGGAGAGTTCTGCAAGAAGGAATTCAAAAGTGTTTTGAAAGAAGTGTGGTATAGCATGGTCGAATATTACTCCATACAAACCTCAATAAAATGGAGTTACAGAAAGGATGAATAGGATGTTGATTGAAAATGAAAGAAGCATTCTTAGTGGCATTGGATTAGGGTAGGAGTCCTGGGTAGAGGAAGTGGATACCACATGTTACTTCTTTAACAGGTCACCTTCATCAGCGTTGGAGGATAAGACTCCACATGAAGTATGGACTCGTAAGAAATCCTCTCTTTCACATCTCAAGGTGTTTGGCTGCAATGCATATGTACATGTTCCACAAGAGAAAAGAACCAAGTTGAATAGTAAATCTAAAAGGTGCATATTTATCCCATATTTATTTGATGTAAAGATGGTTTAAAAGGTTATAAGCTTTGGAACCCATAAACAAGGAAGGTTTGTACTATCATGATGTGGTACTTAGAGAGGTGAAGGATGTTATGAAACAGGAAGTCCTATCAAAGGAAAATGAATGATAGAAGTAGAGTTTGAACTAAATGAGGAAGAATCAAACTCTACAAGAGAATAGGAATCAAAAGAGGAAGAACCACACACTCCGGTTTTGAGGAGATTAGTTCAAGAAAGAAGGAAGCTAGAGAGGTATAGTCCATCTAATTTTTCAATTTATTTATTTATTTTTTTTTGATGATGATCCTAGACCTATCAGGGAGGTAGTGGATTCAAAGGATGGAAAACTCTAGAAGAAGTCCATGATGGAAGAAATAGTAGCCCTAAACAAGAATGATGCATGAGATTTGGTAGAACTACTGGCTGGAAGAAAATTGATTGGCGACAAATGGGTGTTTAAGAAGAAGATGAATGTTGAAGGAAAAGTGGAGAAGTACAAAGCTCGATTAGTAGTGAATGTTTATTCATAGGTGTCATGAATTGATTTTGGTGATATTTTCTCTCATGTTTCCATGTTAGCTTCTATTATATTACGTTTATCTATTTCTACTACTCTATATATTGAGGTAGAACAAATGAATGTGAAGACAACATTCCTACATGGGGATATGGAAGAAGAGATCTTCATGAAGCAACCAGAAGGATTTTCATTGAAGGGTAAGAAAGAATGGGTATGCAGGTTAAATAAGTCTTTCTATGGGTTAAAGTAATCACCAAGGATGTGTTATTAGAAATTTGATACATATATGCAGGGACTTGGTTTCACAAGGAGCAAAGCGAATAACTTTGTGTATTTTAAAATAGTTGGTGATAGTGTTATTTATTTGGTCTTACATGTGGATGATATACTGCTAGTTATAAATGATAAATAAACTATCTAGGATGTGAAGACCTAGTTGTTCTCTAAATTTGTCATGAAGGATCTTGGTGCTGCAAACTTAACATTGGGCATGGAAATTAAACGAGATCAATAAATGAGGAAGCTCTAGTTAAAATAGAGGAATTATGTCGAGAAAATATTGCAAAATTTTAATATGCAGGATAACAAACCAATGAAGGTTCCTATTCATGTAGGTGTACAACTATCTGCGGAACAATGTCCCAAGACACAGGAAGAGGAAGGGGACATGTACATGTTTCATATGCAGGTGTAGTTGGTAGTTTGATGTATGCAATGGTATGTATCAAACCAGACATTACACATGCAATGGGAGTATTGAGCAGGTTTATGTCAAAACTAGGGAAGGATCATTGGACAATAGTAAAGTAGGGCGTGGGACTAGTGATTATGGTCTGTGCTACCAGGTAAGACTAGAATTGGACAGAGTGTTGGACATATACAACTTTGTTTATGCATCTTGGGTTGGAGATTTGGATCAGATAAGATTTACAATTGAGTATGTGTTTAACCTATTTGGAGGAGCAGCTAGTTGGATAAGAAAGAGACAATATGTAGTGGCACTTCAAATTATAGAGGTTGAATACCTGGCAACCACTCTTGCAATCCTGGAAACATTTTGGTTGTAGATATTGTGTTTAGGTATGAGGTTGATACAACAAGCTATATAAGGATATATTGTGACAACCAAAGTGAATTTTTCTTAGAAATGAACCATGCTTATCATTCGAAGACAAAGGATATTGGTGTCCAGTATCACTTTGTGAGGGATATGGTTGAAGACAAAAAGGTGTTGCTATTAAAGGTGGAAACATTGAAGAATATTGCAGAGGCATTGACAATTTTTGTGAGCACTGAGAATTTTTCTTGGTGTAGAGAAATAACGGGCATTACAGCCCAGGACTGATTACTTATGTACTCTTGCGACCCCTTGTGTGCAAAGAAGACAATAAAAGGGAGACTATTGGGTATTGTGTTATATCCTTGGCATGACTAGCACCAGGAGTTGTCATAGTGTGCAAGGTCTAGCGGGGGAGTCATAAGGGGTTTGGAAGAGCCCCATGCCGGGGGGATTACAAGGGGGCAGCAAACCACCTTGTCGAGGGGTTCGTCCAAAAAAAATTTATGCAGGCCTGAGGATGGTTAGGTGGACCGAGGATGACAATGGACCCGAGGATGGGAGCAAACCCAAGGATGGTGTGTGGACCCACCCATGGTTTTATGCATGGTTTTGGATATAATGGTTTTACCCATGATATTTTGTAGATCTGGTCAAGGGAACTATGATTATGTTCTAATCCATGGTTAATGGATAGGGGGGTTTATGAATGATTTGACATGTATATAATGTATTTTAACATTGAAAGGAATATAATGAAAAATCAATATGGTTTTCCCATTTTTGGGTTCTGGGAGAAAAATCTTTGTGTGTATGTTATTTACTCGCCATTGTATATTTTTCTTTCTTTAAGAATTCATTTGCAGGTAGTTTTTGTACAACGGTTAAAACCTTCAATTCCTTTTTCTTTCATAGATTCGAAGGCCATATTTCCCTTGTTAATGAGGAACTTTGACTACTGAGAACTTTATTTGGGAAGAACCATGACCACAAGAACAATGACGTGGCAACTTTGACTGTGAATGGAAATATGAGATCATAGTTGGAGGGTGGAGAGAGGGAGAAAGAGAAAGAGAGAGTGATGGGGGGAGGGAGAGAGAGGGAGGTGAGAGAGAGGGAAAGAGAGGGAGGTGAGAGAGAGGGAAAGAGAGGAAGGTAGAGAGAGAGGGGAGAGGGAGGTGAGGGTGAGAGGGAGAGAAAGGGAGAGAGAGGAAGAAATAGAGAGATTGGGGGATAGAGAGAGAGAAGGGGAGAGGGAGAGACATATATATGGAGTTGGAGGGGGATAAAGTGGGAGGAAAGAACAAATACATAGAGAGATAGAGGTGGAGAGAGAGTGATGGAGAGGGGAGAGGAGGTAAGAGAGAGAAGAGGAGAGGGGAGAGATAGGGAGAGAAGGAGAAGAGAGAGATAGGGAGACACATAGATGGAAGGGAGAGAGAGAGAGATAATGAGAGAGGGAGGGAGATAGTGAAAAATTTGGAGGGAAGAGAGAGGGAGGGAGATAGTGACAAATTTGAAGGGAAAAGAGAGGGAGAGAGTGATGGGGGGGAAGACAGAGGGAGGTGGGAGAGAAAGGGAGAGAGATAGGAATAAATAGAGAGTAGGAGAGGGAGAGAGGGAGAGAGAGTGCATTGGAGGGGGGGAGAGGCTGGAAACAAGAAAGGCATAGAAGGAGAAAGGTGGAGAGAGAGAGGGAGTGACAAGGGAGAGAGGGAGAGAGAGTGAGGGAGAGAGGAGAGTGGGAGGGAAGAGAGGGAGGAGAGAGAGAGGGAGAGAAGGGAAAGAGAGAGAGGGAAAGGAAGAGGGAGTAAGAGAGAGATCGATAGATATGAAGAGAGAGCGTGTATATTTGGGGGGTGAGATAGAGAGAGGGAATAAGAAAGAGACACATAGATACAAATATAGATAATATATAACTAGCCTAGATCCATCTTAACCTTGGATCTATAAAGCACCAAGAGAGATCAAATATCTCGAGGTGAGAACCTCTCCTCAAGTTTTGCACTCAGAAAATAGGTTTGCACCTCGAGAGATTTGATCCCTCTCGATGCTTGATAGATCGGGACTAAGATGGATTTAGGATGGTTTATCTAAAAAAAAAGTTCGTAATTTTATTAATAAAAACTAAATTACTATATAAAAAAAAAATTGAATTTAGAAAATATTTATGTCTAACATCTAACTCCTACATATCTAGTGATTAAATAAAATATTGAAACAATTAAAAGAGGAAAAAAAATTACTTATAACTAATATATATTTGTATGAGATTTATCTAATTTCTATTTTTATTTAATTTGTAATGTCTTTATATGATATTTGTTAAAGATATAATTTAGTGCAATGATTTAAAAACAACATTTTAAGGTTAGATAATTTCACATTCCACAATTTGGAAGAATGATTAAAATGGATTCAAACATCCTATAACAAGTTAAAAAAAGTAAGACGTGTAACAAATTAATATATAAGAAGTTAATATTTTCATATGAAATTTTTGGGAAATGCTTTTACATTTATCTTTATTGTGGTTTATATTTTTGTATAAATAATAGTTTTACTATTGTGGACTAAGTTATGATGATGATAATTTGGTTATTGCTAAATGTGTATAACCATTAAAAAAACAAAAGTCAATTGAAATTATATAACTTCATGAATATGAGTAACTTTACGTGAATATAAAAGTTTATTTTTACATTTTAGATATAATGAGGTTTATATAGTTAATTAAGGGAGGATAAAGGAATTTAAAACCTTACTTAGTGCTACAAGGGCGAGGGAATATTGATATGACCAATAAATAGTTGTAATGTGTGGGAAAATAAATTTTAATAATTATTTTATGAACTAATTGTCTTTGATATTGGTCCTCATATTAGAATATTTTTATACTATTAATGAAAGTAACAACCTAGCGATCATGGCATAGTTTGAAAATGCAATTCCAGTTGATATGAATGATAGGTTCAAATACAAAATGAATTCAAGATAATTGTTGAGCCTGACTCCTAATCAATGATTATTGTATTGTATTTCTTTAAGGATGTTGCATTTTTAAGATGGGAATAATGGAAATAAAAGCCTAACCATGGACATTAAGAAAAGAACATCAAAGATAAAGTAACATACAATCACATAATATGTTAAACTGGCCGTCGTAACATGTGGTAGTAAAGAAGACACTAGTCGTTCAGGCAAGATCTGGATATGATTAGTAAATTGTCGTGGTTATTCCATTGGAACAATTCATCATAATAGATGTGATAAAATATTGAAATTTTTAATGTAAATGTTAATTCTTTTTAGATCTATGATTCTTTATTTATTGTTTGTATGCTTAAATATAAATTAGCTGAAATGCAAGCAATATAAACTGAAAATACATACATACACTAACCAAAATAGGCACATTTTTTCCTTGGGAAGCCCTTACGAGAGAAACCTAGCTAGAACGTGAGGTTTCTTTGATATCTATTCTCTAGTATGGAAAAATGCGTAGATACAAAGAAAGAGGTACTCTCTATAGAGTTTCCTAAGACCTACGCCTTGTAAAGTTGCTACAAAATCTTAATCCCCTTTTTCTTTCTCTCTGACATCCCACTCCTAATTGCTTTTCTCAAATATGGAAGAAAATATAATACCATGAAATAGAACCCCTACTCCTCTTAGTGGCCTAGTATTTAACATAACCCAATATCTAATTATATGAAAGGTTTGACTCCCTCAACCCTTAATTAGAGTTATAATTTTGGACCTTCTAGAGTCTTTTTGAAATTCCATACATGGCTATCCCAATATGCATGAGTAACAAAGATTAACATGACATTGACTTGTACCATGGCAGTAAATATGGTAGATCAACTTGTGACAGGCATAAATTTTGTATACAAACTTCAAGTACTGGATGGTCTCACACAAACGATAATTTTTTTACCCAAAAATAATTTGTTTAGTGCCTCAAAATGGTTATGGAAGATTTCATACCCAAATTTTCCAAATTGGGACCCATTGATAAAAAAGACCCTACAAGCTCATTCATGTAATTCTTCCACTCTGAAAGCATTGAGATAGATAAAGAACAATATAATAATTCAATATGAATCAAGAGAAATTATAGATGAGAAATAGTATCACAATTCCCTAAATTACATACGAATGAAGTCAAAATTGGAAGAAACTTACCCCTCAAAGAATACAAAACCTATGAGAAGATAGAAAAATAAGTATAAATAAATGGGGGTTTTAAGAAATGAACGATGATAACCTATTGTAGTGATCATAACCATGATCAATCTAGAATGATGATATGAACATAAAAGAGTAATAAATGGATACATAAAGTTAAATATGTGAAAGTTTCTCAAACAAGTGTAAGAAATCAACCAGAACATTATGGAGGCTTTTGTAATTAGGGAATAGTCATGATGAAATAACTTAGCACTCTACTCGTATATTGTAAATAAGTGTGTGGCAAGTGGTTGTGGAATCACATATGTGTGGCAATGACTTCATATGTGGAAAAAGAAATAAACTATGTAGACTAATGAGAAAACACCTACCATGAAGTGTATGAAGGAATGTTGTGAGAAATTATATAATGAGACCTTGAGAAGGATTATGCATAATTGATAAAACTAGTGAGAATAAACTAAGGGAACTTGTACAAGAATGATCACCCCAGAAGTGCAAATTGGTTATCATGAGGAACACATGCCCACAAGAACGTGTGTCTGTCCTTAGGAATGCACACGTGGTCCTAGTTGTCTAGGCTATGTAAGCCCCAAACTAGGCTACCTACTTAGCATGGCTCAAAATTGTACGTGCGTTATTAGGAAATATCATTATGCAATTTGAAAACCTTAACTTTATGCACTATGAAAACCCTAGCTTTGTGGAATTTGAAAACCCTATCAATGTGGAATGTGGAAACTCCAATATAGTGAGTTCAAATTTGAGTGCATAACTAGACAATGTAAGTAAACAAACCATATTTACCTTGCATCACAAGTTGGCAACGTTTTTCAATATATATTGAAGTGAAATTTGAAGACCTTAATTTTGTGCAATTTGAAAACCCTACTTTTATGGAATTTGAAAATGCTAGTATTGTAGAATTTGATGGAATAGAATAGTATGGATGTAATTGTTGTTTATACCATTATGACTAATTTATTCCCAACACTCTATATCTCCCTATTTCCATTTACACCTCTCTCTCTCTCTCTCTCTCTCTCTCTCTCTCTCTCTCTCTCGCGATATATATATATATATATATATATATATATATATATATATATATATATATTTATTTCCCTCCCTCCCTTATTTTCCAACAAGCACTTCATTGACTCTCATCGAAGAAATTTTATGAGCTTTCTTATTATTGGAATCTCTAACCAATAGAAAATACGACCCATGAGAAATATGACCATAGTAACTAATACAGGAATTATGAACTTGAGAACTTTAACCCTTACGAACTATGACACATAATAACTATGACCTCGAGAAGTTTGACCCTCATGAATTATGACCTTAGGAATCATTCCTTTGTTGTTCATAGTTCCCTGTCAATTAGGAACTTTTAATTTATTTTACAAGAATTATGATTTGGGAGCTTTGACAATGAAATTAAACTAGGACCTTTTTTTCAGTCATAGTTCTAGGGAATAATTCCTTTCTTAGTTAGGAACCTTGACTCACAATAACTATAATCAATGTTTATTAGTCATAACTATAGGAAATTTCTTGATCAAATAACTATTATGACCAACCACCTATAATCATCTTAGTCATTCATTGATCAAAGTTCTTGTCATATAGAGTAATTGTGGTAATAGTTCTCATTGGTTATAGTTACTATGGGTTACAATTCCCATTGGATAGAGTTATAAAGGTCGTAGTTTTTCTTGAACTGATTCCAAAATATATCTTTTCAATGTATCCACTATTTAATGATGAGTAGTGGGAGAAATGTATCCATTATTTAACGATGAGCAGTGGGAGAATGATGAGAATTATCCACCAGGATGAAGAGACCTTAAGATTATGTTATCTAGATGTATGCATGTATGATATTGATAATCTTGGCACTTTTACAACATTCTCTTCCTGTCATATTTTGGTCATCCATTTTCTGTCAACCCCTTCGTCTGAAGTAATCTTCGTTAGGATCACTGCTACAGTTTCCAAATGGTTGAGTAAGTGATATGGTGAGTTGACAAGGTAGTTTAAATATTAAATGTGATGGGGTGGTTTATTTTTAGTTTTAATTTTAAATTCAAAATCTTAAAGTTGCAGTATACCACCTCTCATTTGTCTCGGAGACTATTTCAAAAACACTTTGTTTAGTTCGAATCGATGCAGGGAGATGGAAGAAAGTAGAGCCAAGACATAAGCAAGAGGCTCCATAATGGACATTTCATTGTAGTATATGTTTTGTGTCTTTTTCATTGTTGGAAGCAGTCTTAAAATAATATCTTGAACATTATATGGTCTCTACATTTTCTATTCATGATATTCTCTAACAACAATTTTACATGTGTTATTTCCAATAGTGAGTCTTTCATTGGAAGTTTGGACTAATCTTTGAGTACTCTCCAGTTATCAGTCTTAGATATCAAGCGACCTCAAGTTTGGATAACTAGTTATGGCATCTAATTACCTATTTTCTCATTCTTTTCCAAATTCCAGCAAATAAGTGTATTCAAATATTCCACATTACAATTAGTAGGTCGATTGTTGAGTTACTAGTTCTAGAAAGCATCCATTTGAAGTAAATAAAGCCATCTCGCATAACTATAATGGCGAAATTTTATAACAAAGAAAGCCAAATGTTTGTAGTGGAATTGCACATGAACCAAATGGAATCTTTGTGTACACAACTAGAATCTCCATTGTTGCCACACCACTATTTATACAGATAGATTCTTCATCAATTCCTTTAAGACACCATCCTCTGATAAGGGAAAGGATGTGTGCACCTAAGAGACCCTCAATGAGAAACCAACATTGCAATCCAAAGTAGACAAAATCTACATCTTATCATATGGGTCATTAGTATAATATATTCTACGGAATCCATCTCCATGACTAGGACCCCACACATACAAACATATAGAATAGTAGGTAAAAACCAAAAAGAAAATCTTATATCTTTATTAAATACTTAATTGATAAGTTATCTTTATTTTGTTTTGTAACACATTTATTAGATTATTTAAATTTATATGTATTTTTGTTACTTTCTTAATTATTTTACTTCTAACCCTATGTTTTCAACAAGAAAGTGTGTTGGTATCTAAGCTTTTTACTAATTTAAATTACTATAAAAGTTTTTACAAATTTTAAACCCATCAATTAAAGCAATTATAGTTCACAATTCTTTTTTAAACAATATGAAGACATGATTTAAATACTTCACTATTTTAAATACCAGTCAACGTGAAAAGTTTGTAATTACAAGAGAAGAGCTTTTCATTCCATCACCACATAGAACCTTACCATAAAACATTGTATCAACAATTTTTTTGATGTTTCTTTGAATTTATGCCTTCTTACTGAAGTCAAACTGACAAAAGTAAATTGAGTAATATAGAATGACTTAGCATATTACAATTAAAAATCCATAAATATTTTACCCTCTTTTAATAGTTGAAATATTTTTCCATTTATCTTATTTATTGAAAAAATTGTCTAATATATTCTTATGAATAAACATCTTGTGAGGCTAAACAAATAACTTAAAATGTAATATGATCCTTCTAAAAGAAATTAATTTCAAAGGACGATTTCAAAATAATACATTTTACAGCCTATTTTTACAATGACGTAAGTGAGAATTTTTGCATTTGGGAATCCTCTAACTTCAAGTCTGCACTTAAGTTAGTTTTGGTAGTAAATAAATAATTTTTTTTTATTGAGATTAAATTAATTTTGGTAGTAAATGAATATTTTTTTTATTCCTCATTTTATTTGTCAAATATTTTTACTTTAAAGTTCTGGAATTAGTTGAATCGACCCTGAGAATATTTTCTCTGTTCGGTTACATCGGCCTCACCAAAGAGATATCCCGGGATATAATAACCCGTTACAGGATCCGACATCCAAAATCTTTTTAATAACTTGCAGCAGGCGTATCAACAGCTTGTTTTGGTTCTGCTCGAATTAATCCTCTACTTTCTGCTTTTTGGTTCTGCTCGAATTAATCCTCTACTTTCTGCCTTCAACGCTACTGAATTGTATCCTCGCCTGCACAGAAACATCAATTAAAAGGGAACGAATCAAGTAAAATAGTTTTTTATTTCCAATATAAACTTTGATTTTAAAAGTGTGGAGATCATAATATGGTGTTGGAGATTTTAGTGACGTTGTGAAGGGAGCTTACATAGCCTGAATGCCTAGATTTGATCTGAAATCATATCCATGCCCCTCAACTCGAGAAATTGCTCCAGCAGCCGCAGATGAGGAAGAGATCTGGTCATGAGAAGCCTCTTGTTGATGTCCATTATGGAGGGATGGAACCGTTGTCAGCGTATTCAACCTGAGCGGCGATGGCATTGTTGCAAAAGTGCCAGACGGAGTTATCCAGGCTAGTGCAGAGAGTCTGATGGATTTCCCCGTGTTGCTGAAATGTTGGGCTTTTGCAGCACAATGCCATCGGTGCTCATGTTCAACTCATTGACTGTTACATCCGCTACGAGCAGTACCAAATCCATGTAATGTCAAATATCACAGCGTTATTGTGATTCTTATCAGTGTGCTGAGGACGCCCCCATTTTATAACCTCCCTGACGTCAGGGATGATGGCGGTTTTCAGTCGAGAATCGGAAATGGGCCGCCATTCGATTCGTCTCACACACGGCATTCTGAAAATGCAACTTTTTCTTTTATCATTTTTACTTAATTCTATTGCATTTTAATATTTAAATATTTTTTTTTAGGAATATTTAAAATTTTGATTTAAAAAAATAAAATAAAAATGGTTTAAAAAAATAAAAGTAATGGTATTTCAATGGTATATATATATATATATATATATATATATATATATATATAACAGTTACAATTTAACCGGATGTATTTCATTTTGTATGTATAATATTATTTTTAATACTATTTCAATTAACCGAACAATATTTTAGTTTATCAATTAGATATATTTCAATTTGTATGGGCAATTTGATTTGATTTTAATATTATGAATGTGCATAGGGTAAGTTGACTTTATTTTAATATTATGAATGTGATGTATTGCATTTTGTTTTGGTAAATGGACTCGATTTTAGTATTATCAATTGCATGTATTTCATTTTGTGTTGGGGAATATGACTCAACTATATTTTAGTATTATGAATTGGAAGTATTTCATTTTGTGTGTTCAACTGCATTGGATTCTAGTATTACGAATTAGATGTATTTCAATTTGCATGGGCAACTTGATTTTATTTTAATATTATGAATGTACATGGGTAAGTTGACTCCATTTTAATATTATGAATGTCATGTATCGCATTTTGTTTGGGTAAATGGACTCTATTTTAGTATTATGAATTGCATGTATTTCATTTTGTTTAGGGAACATGACTAAACTACATTTTAGTATTATGAGTTGGAAGTATTTCATTGTGTGTGCTCAAGTGCATTGGATTCTAGTGTTAGGAATTGGATGTATTTCATTTTGTTTCAGCAAGTGGACAGACTAGAATGGAGTTTAGTATTACGAATTGAATGTATTTCATTTTGTTTGGATAACTGCACTAGATTATAGTATTATGAATTGGATGTATTTCAATTTTTTGGGCCACTTTCATGGATTTTAGTATTATCAGTTGAGTGTGTTTCATTTTGTTTAGGAAACTCTACAAAATTTTAATACTATGAATTGGATGTATTCATATTGTTTGGGCATATGGAGTGGATTTTAGTATTATAAATTAGATGTATTCCAATTTGTTTGGGCAAGAGGCATTTTGATAGAGCAACCATTTTGGTGAAACCAGAGAATCACATTTTATATATATATATCATCAACTTTTGGGAGTGACCAATTCAAAATTATGAGAAGATCATTGGTTGATTGGGTATAGGTGACCATTTCAAAATAATAATAAAAAATATCAATTTCTTACACCTCATGATTTTAAAATATCTAAGAGGCTGAAAATGGTGTTAAATGTTTATAGGAATCAATCCATGATAAAGATTAAAATAACATTAAAATCAACTAAACTATAACTTAATTTAACTTGTAATTAATATTTTTAATTACATAAAATATATACATTTTTAAAAACAAGTAAAGATGTTATTTATCCTACTTTAGCAAAGAAATACATAACTTTTAAATGATCTTTAATACTATTAAGGAAAATATTATAATATAAGAAAATATTTTAGGATAAACAAAATCATAAATATGACCCCAAAATATTCAAACCTATTTTATTTTATTTATTTATTTATTTTTACTTTTAAATCTAAAAATATATTCTTTATTTTTTAGCAAATAAAACAAAATTCCTCTTTCCATATACTTTGATAGCATTTAAATATATTCAAAACAACTAGTTCCATATTACAAAAACGATTCACTATATCACTTAAAATAACCACAAGCTGAATTTAAATACTCACAAATATTCCTTAGCCATCCATAATTAACAAAACATACTTGGTATATTTTTGCTCAAAATAAAACTAATGGATACATAAATATATACATTATAATTCCTAAATATGAAAATAGATCAAATTTTCTAACCAATATTCTTAATCTAGAATCTAAAAAGAGTCTTCAAACTTGGGCTTCTTCATGGAAGCAAGGATGAAAAGGGTTAGAGTTATGGCATTCCTTGTCTTCCAAAATATCTCATTGAATGTGTGTCTCATTGAATGTGTGTCATATTAGTTTAAGCTTTTAAAAGATCATTAACATAATGTTTCCTTCTTTGAAAATATCATTTAAAAAAAAGGCAGCCAAAAGCATTCTAAATCTCTTAAACTTCCTTCCAAAATGTTGTACATTTTTTTATATCCATTTTATCATATTTATTGAATCTTCAAAGGAAATTTTATGGATTTTTTTAAATAAATGGAAAAAAAATTAGTGCTAGATCCATCAACTCAATAGAGTTATGGGTTCTTAGGCCCATTCAAACTCTAAACTTAACATTATAACCTCCACCTTGATGCATATATACGCCATTTGTTATGAAAGTGTGAAAATTGTTGTAAAGCTTAATATCCATGTTTTGTGATCAAACTAAAGTAGGTGGGTCCCCTACTAAAAGTATGGAAAATGATTTAGTTTATCATATCATCATATGGCACATGATTCTATGTTTCACATAAGCATGGTTAACACTATTTATCACACATAGTGTTTCAGTTTTGAGAAATTTTAAATTGCATTTTATAGTTAATGGCTTATATTACAATGTTCATTTACACATCTATATTTATATTGTCACATGAAAGCCTAAATGGGATTAACAAAAAACCAGGATCATGTGTGCTATAGCACAAGGATTGCCGTATGGTTTAAGCTCTTCATAACTCTTATATTCAATTTGCATTATGTTAGTTAATGTAATGAAACTAAATCATGTGTTATGCATTTAAAAATATTGCAATGACATCACTTTGTTGTAATAACCATATAGACACATTCTGATCACACTTTAAGATGGTAAGAAGGTCTACATATAAGTTTTCATCATAAAAATATTATAGATGTTGGCATATTTGGTGATATTTATTGTTACATGTTACATGGTGATGTCAAAAGATATCTGAAGACCCATAAGGCTATATAGTATGAATGATTTAATAAAAAGGGCAAGATAATTGCTAGGTTACCTATTAAAACGTAAGACTTTTTGACACTTTTGTGAGAGAATAGGCTCAAAATCACTTTTGAAATTAAGAGGATGATATAAAATATGAAGCTACCTTCTAGGTGGTCTATTGTTTATTTCTCATTGTTGAATCATTTCGGGAGTACTATTGTGAGTATATCGTGTGAATTCTTAAGACAAACTAATTACATCATATTTGATTCTATATCTATATGAATGCCAAGGTGTGTGTGTGTGTGTGTGTGTGTGTGTATATATATATATATATATATATATATATATATATATATATATAGATAACAAGGTTGATGAGAGTTTGATTGTTCCTTTTGTTGAATTGTGGCTATTGCATTGAGAGAATGATGTTCTATTAGTTCATATGTTATTTTAGGGTTTTGGTACTCAGATATGTTGTTGAGTCAAAGGATCAAACTTGAGAGCATGGCTATATAATGTTGTATATGTAAAGAATAATTCACTTATTGGAGTTGGATGATGTCAATCTTTCAATAATATTTGGATGACCATTTAATTTTTTTTTATCTTCAAAATTTGACTGAATTTGGAAACAAATAGGTTGTCCACAAAGATATGGCCTTGGAATACAAAGAGATATCCTTTCACTTAAAATCCATGTAATGTAATACAAAGAGTCAACATGTTATCTATATAAAAACATGTTCTTTTGGATGGAAGAATAGTGAGAAGAATGACTTTTGTGAGACCTAGTTCTGGAATTATATTGCAAGAGAGAGAGAGAGAGGAAGATAAGAAGATGTGAATCATAACTTAGGAGGAGGAGCACATGATAAGAAGTTGTAAAGGGAGAAGAAAAAGAATACAGAATGTAACCATTTAAAAAGAATAACTCAACATTGTGGGGGATTCATTGGCAACACAATACCATACCACGTGAGTTCATATTGGCGTTCATATTCGTGCATAAAAAAATGAAGAAAAATGAAATTATATATTGAAGATATAATAGGGGGGTAAAGGGTTTTTATATGTGGTATAGAAATATGTTTATGATAAGTTATTGTTTATACAATACATTGAGTCAAAAAACAATCTGGTTAGAGAAATAGAGGTTCTGTGGGAGTATGGACACTCGGAGGGAGAAATAAAATGCTATGGTAATATTATGTCCATAGTAGCCTAATATTCAAGCCTATGGCCGTATTATTGATATGAAATTCATGTTAATGTTAAATTCTTAATGTAAAAGTGCCATTCTCCTTTATCATTCATTTTCGTCATTTTACTTAAATTTTTAACATGACCATGAGATGACTTAGGATGACTGAGAGTGGTTCTATCATAATTAGATTTCATATGGAGAAAGTAGAATTTTAGATCCCACTCAAAATCAAGTAGACTTATTAGTTTTTGAGGCTTTTGAGATTGGAGGAATTACAATGTTTCCATTAGACTTTGTCATGTACTAGGGTATATAACTCATATTTAATCAATAATGCCAAGCCCTCTACGTGCCTTGGTGTTAGTGACATTGGTTGTTGAATTCCTCTCTCATGACCCTACTAAAAATGTACCCATCACTCAAACAAAATATTTACTTGACATGCTACATTTTTTCTATCTTATGTTAATTGTTGACAAAGATCCCAAGATAGGAAATGATTTTGATGATATGTAGGTATTTGTTGTAGCATGATTTTTTTGGATGTTAGAGACCATATAGAGTATTTGTTTGTTGATGAATTTTCAATTCAGATATGGATTGCAATCGATGTTATTTTCGTTATGTGCACCCTTACATGATATATAAACGAGATGATCCGGATTTAAACATGAACGTAATAAAATACAGAGATAACCATAAAGACAAATATGCAGCGGAAATAATACTTCATTTCATTACTGTAAAATACTGAAATATGCTTACAAATAGGAATGGAAATAACCCAGCTAGGGCGATGGTAGCTTATTTGTGAGAAGAGATGTGTCAGCTACATGCCTCTGAACTGTTCTCCCAAAAACCTATGTTACAATGAGGCTCGAGGGCCTATTTATTGTTGAGAAACAAGGGAAAACCCTTCACATTCCAAAACCTAACCCTAGAAGATGAAACGCCAAATTGTGGGCCCCGTTTTTGGGTAAGTTGGTACATCAACTTCCCGGGGTCGCGAATTGGTCGTACTATCTCCGTTTGACGCGCATGATAGCCTGATGGAAAGATCTCTCCGAGGAATACGACGGAAAAGACGATTTTTAGTCAAAAAAATCGCTGGCGGTGGATTTCCCAAAAAACGTCGTTTAGGGCCTCAAAACGGCTTCGGAAGTTTAGGACTCGAAAAACTGCTAAAAACAGTAAACTGTGCTATAATTAAGGAAACAGAAAAACTGAAAGAGACAGTTGTGGATGTCCAAATGGGATAGGTGGGTGGCCACCAACATCCACCTGGATCACGCGAACTTGTAATTTATGGACCCGTGGTTGATGAAGATTACAACTACTAGATGAATGATGCTATATGTGTTAATCCATGTTTTTATGTTTTTATCACAAATTCATTATTCTACATGATTTTTTGACATATATGCATCAACTTATATATAAATATATATTGTATAAAATTCACTCCCAAATTCGCTTGAGACTTGGGAGCTTTTAAAAATGTCATTCCCTGCTCCCGTTTCCACTCCCACTTCAAACTTCCACTCCCACTCCAAATAAGCCTTGATCTAGAACATACATGAATCACATTACTAATACCTCTATGATCCATTTCTAGTGCATGTGTTAATAGTTTTTACCTGCTGCTAGTGATCCTCCGAATTATGGGGTAGTAGGGAAGACAACAATTATGGCACCTTCACCCTTTCCTTACATTAGTGATGAAAATGTTGAATGAAAGTGAAGGAGAGAGTGATAGAGACTATTGCTTGGTAGAGGGCACATGCATGCGACATGAGATAGTGAAATATACTATTGCTTGGAAGAGGGTGCATGCATGCTAAGGGCATTCATGTCACACCTCCAGTTAATCGCAGTTGAGATGTTGTTTCAAATTTATCAATTTCAGCTTTAGATATATATTTTTCTACTATTATAACTATTCTTTTGTTATTTTTATCATGCATGATCTATTCTTACTAAAAAGGTGCAGATCCCTAGTCAATTAGAATATTTCTGCATGAGAAATTACCATCTTAGATAGATGACCCAAATCTCAAGGAAGGGATGCATTCTTTCATGCTCCAATTCATATTTTGATGCATACACACTTACTTTGCACTCCTACAATGCAAAAATGGTGCACTAGGTAACCAGGTTAGGGCCATGATTTGACCAAGTCCAACTAGATAGGCTTTTGCATGTGTCCATATTCATTAGAATTTTACTCCTCTTCCTATTCTATAAGCAACATGAAATCCATTGTGTTTGTTATCGAGGTTTTTATTTTGAACTATTGTAGTGTATCTCTTTTAGTAATCAATAGAAGATAGATGTAATTGAGAGTTCAATTCTATGTAGTTTCCATTCAAATTTTCCACAATATGTATTTGTAAATCAACCAACTTATATTTTCCTCTTTTTTATTGAAACTTTCAAGTTTTCAGCTACCTAGTATTTAGTTTATTCTTTCTAGGCACAAAATTTTCTTACCATTTTTAATGAAAATAAAGGGATATAAATATAAAGGGGTATAAAAATGTTAGTGAAAAAATGGATACCTACAATATCCACTGAAATTAGGGGCTGTGTAAATTGGGAAGGTGTATTGGGTTTGTATTCGTAGGGGGTTAAATAAAGTGAATTTTGGAGGTATTTTCCAATATGTAGTAAACTTAAGGTATTGTTTAGTATGCCCTGAACACACATGTTATGTTAAAGGTTCACTCTTAAAATTCAAAATAATAGGTAAACCAACAAAGTAGATTTGTAATATTAATAGGGGATTGATGTCTCCCTCAAGTAGTAGCATTAAAAAGAATAGGTTGGAGAATATAACAAGTGTTAGTTCGTACTTCTAGAAGGTTGTACCTTCCAGAAGAAAATAGAGGTTTAAACCTTTTGTAGGTGGTTTCCTACAAAAGTTGATGTAAAAGGCGAGTGGTGATTTCATATCTCGCAATTGGGTGCTTGCAAATTGGTTGATGTCAATACACTGTAAAAGATTATTAATAATAAGAATAAGAAGAGAAAGTGTTTTGTGGTTTTTCTACCTGAAGGGTTTCCACATAATATTCCTCGTGTTCATATGTTATGATTTTTCTATTTATGTGGTTTGCGTTTTCCTTTTCATGTATTGTGTTTTAGATCTACTACTCATATCACTAGTACAAAATGAGATATTAGTGACTATGCAACTAAAACAATTAGTTACCACAACTATTTCACATGAATTACTACTAAATTTGAGCAATTTTAAGTGACCGAAGTAAAAGAGACTAATTTAAATGACTAAATTTGTCTAAGGATAAAATATATGACTAGATAATAAGTGACCCTACTAAAAGTGACTAACTTAAATGAATAATTTAGTGAAGGACTAAAAAATATGACTACATAATAAGGGACAAAATAAAAAATGATTAACGTAAATGAATATTATAGTCCAAGAATAAAAATATGACTAACGACTAAGTACAACAAGTATATGAATTAGTCATATATGCAAGAAATTTTTAATTGTGTCACTTTAGAAATGGAAAATTGTAATTTTTATACTCAAGTGTTACATTACACTAAATTTTAACACTATGGATGGATTCAGATACCCCCTTGTCTTTAAATTTTAGCACTGGAAATGGATTCATAGATCCCCTTTGTGTCTAACATGGGGGGGGGGGGGGGGGGGGGGGGGGGGGGGGCACGACGGCGACGAAGAGTCTTTGAATCCATCTACAATGTTAAAATTTAGAGAGTGCTTTAAGGGGGTCTCTAAATCCATCTACAATGTTAAAATGGAAGTAGATGGATTCAAAGACCCCTTAAAGGGGTCTATGAATCCATCTGCAATGCCAAAATTACAACAATTTTATATAATATAAAGTATAAGTTTACAAGTTTTATAGAGTATAATAGTTTACAACATATAATTATAATGGTTTACAATATATTGTGCATCTAATCAACTCTCATAATATTTTATCACCATATGAATGGTTAGTCATTTGAAATAAGTTTATATATTATAATTTCTCTGAGTGAATGTTGAAAGGCATATAGAACCATTTCTTGATTATTTTTAATTTACATATTTGTTTCTTCTTATCCATTTTTGGAAAGAAATATGATAGAATTTCCTCAGTATTACTAAACAAATGAAGAAAAATGATTCACGTGGTGCACCTTCTTTTTCAATGGAAAATTTTCTTTCCTCTATCCCCTAGACTACATTTGCCCAACTCGATCTCTAAGGAATTGATATGCCTTCTTCAACCATTAATTCTACTCTAACTCGAAATGTGGTGAAGAACAAATTTAGAAAGTAGTAATGATATCTATATTTTCAATTTGATCTCTAGTCAACACAACCTCTAGTTCCAAATCTTAGGTAGCCAATTTCTTCTCATCCTCATATTGTTTCAAAAATATGTTTACTAAGGTTTATCATTGAGATGGGTGAATAGATTCACTCCACCTTTTGAATCACTTAAGAGTTACGCAAATTTGCGAAGTACCATATAATTAAAACAAGGTAATTGTTGTGTAGTGATGTCTTCCGGAGTCATAACATTCATGTTTTATTGTATCGACATTTCGAACCAAACTCTGTGGTTCATAATCAGGATCAGATGTGTGAAAAAGTCAGATAATGATGGGGCAATAAATAGAGGAAAGGTTGGTTGGTAATGTAAGGAGCGGACATGTTTGATAATGTTAAGAAATAAATTTAGTTTAATTGATTAAATACCTATTTTTTAATTTTTTTGTGATATTGTATGTTTTTATTTCTTTATTTCTTTATATATTTATTTATTTCATTTTTCTTTAGATTTAATTATAATTATCCAAATATAATGGAACATTATAATATTATCATGTTATTAACTATAATTTATAGTATTAGTTATTTTTTATAACATTAATTAATACCTAATGTTATTATTCTAATATGATATAATGTGATAATATTATAATGTTTCAAATGATCTCATGTTATTTGTCCACAAAATCTTCTAGGAACAATACAATTTTCATTTTACTAGAAGTACCTGATTTCCTACATCAAATACACTCCAACACCATTTTATCAATCTTGGATCTGGTTACTTAAATTTGCAATAATAAGCATATCATAAAACTCCTTGTACAACCATAAATATATAAGGTTGTATCATAACTGCTTAACGAAATGTATGAATTAATTTTTCATATATGTCATTCTAATGTTTGTATGTTGTTATTAAATGCATAATTGTGAGATGGAAAATTTATTTTCACACGTGTAAATGACTATTATTATTTGGTTAAAAGGACATTATATGTTGTCAATGAAAAAAATGAAATTTTAATGGAAGAAAGGAATGTTTAGACTTAACTTTTGCAACCAACAAGCAACACATCCATAAGTAACTAGAATGTATTTCTAAATTTGATTTATTTTTATATTCTAGGAGCTAGATAAAAGGAAATGGAAAATCTATGTATGTTTTCTTGAAATGTGCCTCTAACATTTTGTGTTGTATGCTGATCTAAAAACTTAGAGAAGGCACTATCATAATAACTCTTATTTACTATTTATTCTCTTTAAATTGAATTTCATTTGATGGTAAAGTTGTGCTCTTCAATGCACAAATTTTATGTATTAGAAAGGAAATTATAAAATTATTTCATTTTTTATTTTGTGTTTTCAAGTTAGAGATTCGCACAATATATCCATAAAGGGTTAGCATGAATGAGGAAACAATGCGTTTATGTGTTTCATGAGAAGTAATTTCCAGCTTTTTAGGAACAAAACATCACCCTCACAAACGCACACACATACAAACATATAATTAACAATCCATACTATCTTTGGTATCCATAGCTCATAATGAAAAATCTTTTTATATGGAAGCTCCCCTAGAGGCGATTAACATACACCTTTGAAGTGAGGAAAGTGAAACCTAGGAGATAGTAGTGGATCTTCCAAGTTCCATTGGTTTGTCGAGTGAGGAAATTTCATCCCCATAGTGACAAATGACGCGGTAACAAGAAAAATGAATAGATAAAACTATAGAACGTAAATGAGTGTTCTACAAGATCAGTGTCACGCTTCAGCATGAGAGAATTAATTCAAATGGGTTTAAGTTTAGTAACATCTGTTCAAGTATCCTATTTAAAGGAATGTTTTAGGTCCAATATGAAACATTTGCAAGACTAGAATTGAAACAAGTTATCACAATTTCATTATCACCATCCTAGATCCACCTTACCCCCAGATCTACTAAGCGCTAAGAGGGATCAAATCTCTTTTCAATAAAAGAGGTTCACACCTCAAAAGGATTGGATACCTCTTAGAGCTTGGTATATGCAGGGTTAAAATGGATCTAGATCAGTTTATGTATGTATATATATATATATAGATATATATATATATATATATATATATATATATATATATATATATATATATATATATATATATATATATATATATATATATATATTTTCTCTTACATAAGAATACTATTAGGAAAACCATGCCGTGACAAACTTATAGGTAAAAAATCATCAATTAACTATCTTACCTCAATTTTATTTCAATTAATATTTTATTTATTTTTAATTTACTTTTATGTAATTTGACCAAGCCAAAAATTTTATAGGATAGGAGCTGACAAGAATTTAGAACATCTCTTTCATATTGGGTTGGAGAGCGCCTCTTAGTGCAAACATAATGTAATCATAAGATAGTATTAGGTAACAAATGTTTTCCACTTTCAATAATGCATTTTTCTCTATCTCCAAACCCTGGTTTCTATCCATTATAAATATAGCCCAAGACATACACTAGAAGCAAGACTTCCTCGTAAAATATAAGGTAATAATAGTGAAAGTGAGAAGACAAGGAAAGGTAAGAGGCAATGAATGTTTTTCTCTGAGTTAAGAAATGGAATATGTTTTCATGTTTAATGAGGCCACATGTAGAACCCAAAAAAATAGTTAATTGTGTAAAGCCTCCCTATGGACACAATGATTGGAGACATGAAGGAGATTCAATCAACTAATAAAACATTAATAAAATAAACAACAGACATATACACAAATTAGACATGGCGTGAAAGGCCTGAGAGCCTCAGTGTATTATATTCCTCACACTCTCAATGTAATCTGCAAATAATGATAATAGTACAAATAAATACATGAGGAAGTTTGTCTCAAGATAGTACGTCTATCTTGGACACTGTGGTTGAGAAAATCTCTCAACCAAACACTAATCTAGGAGCCTAATTAGTTGGAGAGAATCTCTCAACCAACTAAGCCTAAATTGAATCCTAACCATGAGGAACAAACTCAATCTAGAAAGGTAGGATTAAATTCAACATTCTTGATTTTAATTAATTTAATTTTTTGGACTTATAATTGTTTTCATCACATGAGAGTGAGGCTAACATTCCCCCCCTCAATGATAAGTCCAAAATAAGAACCAGGAACCATCTTCCAAGTTCTCACGCTGAAACTATTGATCCTCAAAAATGATGCCTGAAAAACCGCCAAAACTGGATGCTCAAAAAACTCCAATCAGAAGAGAACATGAGTGCGCTGAAAGTCTGAGTCATCTCTGAAATTTTTCTTGACAACTCCATCACATGCCAAGCTGCAAAAGGATCCATCTGTCCTTTGATTGCAATCAACATCATTTGTCCACTCACAAAATATTGAGAACACCCACTGGCTGCTTTGATGTTGATCGCCCACTGGCTGCTTTGATGTTGATGAACACCCATTGGCTGATTTGTTGATGATGTCCACTAGTTGATTTGAAGATGCCCACTCGCTGCTTTTGATGATGTTGTCGAGACTTTCTGTCTGACAACCACCCTTAATTCCATTATCATTTCCCTCCTTTGTCAGTTGAAAGTAGAGACAATCATCTGCACTTGAATTCTGAATTCTGAACTCCCCCCTTCAGGTGTAGGAAAGTTTCATTGTTGTACTCCCACTTTCAGGTGCATGAGAGTACCATCTTCAATTGACTGTTTGCTGCAATAGTTGAGATTGAATTCTGTTGTAAAACTTATACAATCGTTTTATTGTTGACGACCATTCCCAAGGATCAATCCATGCATAATTGATCTTTAATCTCACAGGTTGGTCTTGTTTGGAGAATTTCTCTGATGAATGATTCTGCTTGCTACAATGGTAACAAGGATGGAGATCAAAACAATGACCCTCCATGTGACATTTGCTAGAACTTACGTTGCAACAAACCTTTCTTGTTTAACATATAATTTGAAGACCTTATTGAATAATATTAAAATTTCTCACACTCAAATAGTAACACATCACATATGTATTCAACTATGCTCTTCCTCCATATGTTACATACTTACTATGTTTCCTTTGAAATATTTAATGCAATTGCTAGTATGATATTCAGGCATATTATGTGGAGTTTAAGCTCTAACATCCACCTAGTAAATAATTGTAATTAAATTAAAATTATGGAAATCCTATTTTGAAATAGACAAACCTATAGGCATAATTATATAAAATAATTGAAATTTTTTATGGTTAAAACATTTTATTAGTGTGTTGGTTATGTGTAATAAGTCATTTAATAATCAAATGACTTTGTAACACTCCAAATGAGGTGGATAATATTGGTTGTCTCCAAAAAAATCTTGTATTCATTTTAACTTAACAAAATATCTCATACTAAGTATGATATGAGAATATATTATTATTATTATTATGATTATTATTATCCAATTTTAAGGTCACTCCCTTACACCAAATTGGTGTATGAGACCCTAAGAAGGCATACATACTCTCCTCCCTCTAGTTTTTATATTAACATAAAAACCAATTGAAATGACTTCAACATAGGAAATGAGGTGGATAATATCTTTAGTGTAACAAAAATGTTCATTGTTCATTTTAAATTAACAAAATATCAGATACTATAGATAATATGGGAAGAGTATAACATGTGAAAAAAATATATAAATAGCTCAATCAGAAACAATGTTACTACCACTCAAGGAAAAATAAATATTGGGAGCAAGCCAAGGAAGATAAAAAGACTAAAAATAAAGATAACCATACTCAAAACAACCTTACCTTGAACTCCTCTTTATGAGGTTGGAATTTGAGATTAATTAAACTTTATGCAAATCAACTTTTTTACTTCAAATTGATTACAAATGTGTGGGGAGCTATTTTGATACCATGAAAACAAAAATAATCAAGACATGCAAGTGAAATAGATGGTTGCACAATAATTTGTTTATTTATGAAAAAGAGGTTGATGCTAAGAGCATAGTAAAAATAGAAAAGCAAGAGAATAATATTTTATATGTTTGGTTTTTTTTTGAGAGTGGTTCATGGACACCCTCGTCAACTGGTGGCGCTACATCCACAGAAAAATCTAGGCTGATGCCCTCGGCCTACTGCAAGACTTGACCCCAAGGACTTTGGGGAGAATGGACCCCATGACCTCCTGATGGCGAGGCACTAATTTTGACCAACTGAGCTAACCCTTAGGGATTTTTTACACTTTTGGTTATTTATGACGAAAAAATAGATAATGGTATTAAAAAAAAAGTGGATTTTTTTTTTTTTTTTTAATTATTAAATCATATTTGTGTTAGAAATACAGAAAAAAGATTTAGATCATAATTATTCCTCTTAAATATAATTCATTATTATATTGCAAAACCACACATTCTATAATATGGATATGACTTCCAAACTATAGCAATCTATGAAGAAAAAATATACCGGGCATATTACAAAATCCTACAAAATAAACAAAACAAAACACAACTATAGACATTAGATTCCTTAATGTTTTATTTAGATAAAGATATTATATGCATTTAGTATGACCAAATACATAGAGAAAACAAGAAAACAATATTTTATTAAATTACATCTGTGTTTGAAATACACAAAATTCTATCTGAATAATCACAATAATTTTAACATAATGATTATTGCCAATAACCACAAATATCATAAAAAAGACTGGTAGATACCAACACATTACCAAACGAGCCAACTAGCCTGGAGTATAGCATTGAAGGAGTAGAGGATGGAACCATTGTTAGCGTATTCAACCTGAGCGGCGATGGCATTGTTGCAAAAGCGCCCGATGGAGTTATCCAGGCTAGTAAGGTAGGCGGTGCAGAGAGTCTGAGGGATTTCCCCATGTTGCTGAAATGTTGGGCTTTTGCAGCACAGTGCCATCAGTGCTCATGTTCAACTCATTGACTGTTACATCCGCTACGAGCAGAGTACCAAATCCATGTAATGTCAAATGGCACAGCGTTATTGTGAGTCTTATCAATGTTCTGAGGAGGCCCCCATTTTATAACCTCCCTGACGTCAGGGATGATGGCGGTTTTCTTAGTCGAGAATCAGAAATGGGCCGCCATTCGATTCGTGACACACACGTCATTCTGAAAATGCATCTTTTTCTTTTATCATTTTTACTTAATTCTATTGCATTTTAATATTTCAATTTTTATTTTTTAAGGAATATTTAGAATTTTGATTAAAAAATAAAGAAATAGTTTAACAAAATAAAAGTAATGGTATTTCAATGGAATCATACATATATATATTATTACTACTCTTAATTCAGTTAGAATTTAAGATGATGAAAGGGATGTATTTCATTTTGTATGTATAATAATTTTTTTAATACTATTTCAATTAACTCAACAATATTTTAGTTTATCAATGGGATATAATTTGATTTTATTTTAATATTATGAATATGCACAGGGTAAGTTGACTCTATTTTAATATTATGAATGTGATGTATTGCATTTTGTTTGGGTAAATGGACTCGATTTTAGTATTATCAATTGCATATATTTCATTTTGTGTTGGGGAACATGACTCAACTATATTTTAGTATTATGAGTTGGAAGTATTTCATTATGTGTGCTCAAGTGCATTGGATTCTAGTGTTAGGAATTGTATGTATTTCAATTTGCATGGGTAACTTGATTTTATTTTAATATTATGAATGTCATGTATTGCATTTTTTTTAGGTAAATGGATAGGACTTTAGTATTATGAATTGCATGTATTTCATTTTGTTTGGGGAACATGACTAAACTACATTTTAGTATTATGAGTTGGAAGTATTTCATTGTGCATGCTCAAGTGCATTGGATTCTAGTGTTAGGAATTGGATGTATTTCTTTCTGTTTCAGCAAGTGGAAAGACTAGAATGGAGTTTAGTATTATGAATTGAATGTATTTCATTTTTTTTGGACAATTGCACTAGATTATACTATTATGAATTGGATGTATTTCAATTTTTTGGGCCACTTTCATGGATTTTAGTATTATTAGTTGGGTTTATTTCATTTTGTTTAGGAAACTCTACAAGGTTTTAACACTGTGATTGGATGTATTCATATTGTTTGGCCATATGGAGTGGATTTTAGTACTATAAATTGGATGAATTTAATATTTTTATGGCAAATATACTTGATTTTGGTATTATAAATCAGATGTATTCCAATTTGTTTGGGCAAGAGGAGTAGATTTTAGCATTATGAACAACGTCTATGGCATTTTGGTAGAGAAACCATTTTGGTGAAACAAGAGAATCACATTATATATATATATATATATATATATATATATATATATATATATATATATATATATATATCATCATCATCATCATCAACTTTTGGGAGTGACCAATTCAAAATTATGAGAAAATCATTGGTTGGGTATAGGTGACCATTTCAAAATAGTAATAAAAATTATCAATTTCTTATACCTCATGATTTTAAAATATCTAAGAGGTTGAAAATGTTGTTCAATGTTTGTAGGAATCAAGATAAGAATTAAAATATTTACCCATAATAGATTTCACATTGACAAGATTAAAATAACATTAAAATCAACTAAATTATAACTTAATTTAACGTGTAATTAATATTTTTAATTACATAAAAATATATACATTTTTAAATACAAGTAAAGATGTTCTTTTAGTCATTGATTTAGTCATTAATTTCCACAATTAATGACGAAATATACAAAAAAATAGATTACTATATGATCACCCAAGAAAACCAATTAATGACCAAATAAATATGATGAAAATTTTGGTCGTGTTATAATATATTGTAAATTAGCTACTAATAATTATATATATGAAAATTTTGATCATCGTTTGAAACCAATTAATGACCAAAGAAATATTACTAAATTTCGGTCATGTTTTAAGATACTATAAATTAGCTACTAATAGTAGTATATATGCAAAATTTAGTCATCATTTGTAATCATAAAGTTATCATTTGCAGTAGTCATTTATCTTTTTTTGGTAGTTTCATATTCATTATCTAGACAACTAATTTATTAGTTGTAGATCGATTTTGTGTTTATTATTAATCAATATAAATTAATTACTATGATTTGGTGACTAAAGTAAAAAAATGTCATACAATGTGCATGTTCATCTAATATGAAAATGCAAAGTTACATATGTTAATTATAATACTAAACAATATCAAGTGCAACTATAAATAATTTCAACCACATAAATTATATTATATGAAATGTCAAGTATTACAATATGAGCTTCCAAATTAATATTGGTTGGACTACAATTACACATGAAATATTATTTTATCAAATCAAAACATTATCATTGTGTTTCCAAGGAATTTCAGTTAATTCACAATCTCTGAAGACTTGATCACGAGTCTCTATATATGTGTCTTACGTAGGATATTGGCTCTAAGGGTTTCACTAGACCAATTCTCCTCTCTCTCTCTCTTTGCATTTGTCACTTCAATGTTATTTTTCTCCTCTTTGTTCAGTTCCTTCTTCTTACCATCAATACTAAGTTCCTTTTCTAGAAACAAAAGAACATACATTGCAGATTGTAAGACATGAAAGACGATGAATACTAGAATATAAAGTAAGGTAGAGTATAAAATATTTATAAGACATATACCTCAACATTAGCAATGTCAATGCCATTTTTCTCGGTAAAATAAAGAAACATGAACAAGTTTTCTTTAGTTGGGAGATAGTGGCCACTATGTGGCTAGATGACCTGTATAAACAAAGAAAATAAAAATTCACCATAGAAAAGAACACCTTAGTAACTTAGTATTCAACCTTCAGGGAAAGCTTTGGAAAAATCATGCCAACTAAGTTACATGTTAAAAAGCTCAAGTTGTAGATAACTTGTCAAAACAAATAATATGAGGTGTGATGTCTAATCCTTGTCATTTTATTCGCAACAAAATTTCATTCTCTAACGCATGAACTTGGTCATGTATATAAATAACATGTGCTCAAATAAAAACATTAAAAAAAATGTTTTTAATAGCCATGAAAATCTTTTAACACAAAACAACTACAAGGATTTCCATAGATATCGTGTAATACTTATTTCATCTTCAAGATTTGGTTATTGTTTAAATGGACATGATACCAAGTATTTTCAATTTCATAGTTAAAAGAAAAAACAAATTCAAAAGAAGTGTTCAAAATGAAATCAAACAATAAAGATAGGATATCATGAAATGGACATTGCAATTATAAAAAAATTGTTTACCTATCGACCAATGTCTTGTCTATAATTCCTAAAACATTTTCAGGCCCAAAATAACCATAAGGTGAAAGAATCACAACATTAAAAACCATAGGAATCCCTAATAGAAACAATTATAAATTCAATGACTCAAATTCTTGATGGACCTCCAAAAACAAATGAATCATATCTAATACATGCTCTGCATTGTTTGCCCATCAGTTTTCCAATCACATTTCTTTTAACCTTCTAACACCAAAGGCAATTAACAACCAAATGAAGGCATTGCCATTTTTTGTTATCTTTTATATCTATAAAATTTGAATCTAATTTGTTTCAAGAATATATTAATTCATATTTAAAGCCTTCGTGTCATGAGAAGGTATCAATCATGTAGGACATCAGAAAGATCGACCTCAATGAGGTCCTTAAACAATTTCTACAATATCAATATTTTTATTGTTGTGATATCTTGGCTAGAAAAAATAACATATCTGCAAAAGAAAATCCATATATTACTTATGTTCAAACTCTGTATATGGTGTATTCTTAGGAAAAAATTGAAGATGTTCCTCTACCTTTACTAAAGAAGATTGTAGCTTGGTTAAACCATGTATCCTTTCATTCAACATCAATTTCTATAAGATAAATGTCACACATTATTCTTTCCCATTTCTCAACATGATACATATGCTAAATTTAATGTCACATGAAACCAAGAGAAAACACTTTTCTAACCAAAACAAACAAACAAAGAGTGCCTCTAATAAAACTTCACACCTCATAAATTACTCTATTGCAAGTTTAGGCTAAAGGTGAGATTTTTGAAACATATATAGGTCATATGTAATCTAATATTTTTATGTCTACTGTGATGTCAATTTGGTCTTAAAGGAAATATATAAATCCAGGTTATTAATAGTGAAATTCAAGTATAATTCAGAAAAATAACATCATTGCAAGGTAGTGGAGAGAGAAACATCTTCATAATTAGGTTTCTATACTTTAGTTTTATTTGAGTCGAGTTTATATTTGAATATATAGTTTTCTCTAAAGAATTGCAATAGAAGGATGAAAATAGAAATAACCCTATGAATTTTTAATCAATTCATATTATATATCTATTAAACAAGTTTCCATCCTTTTCTGATATTTGATAGATATTTATTATGCATAGAAGAATAATGAATTAACTATCAAACACAATGACATAATATATTAACCAAGCAATGAAAAATGACAACGTTGTGGTCTTTGTGTGCTTGAAGGAAATCAAACAATGGTTGCATGCTTTCTCTATCATGAAATAGTCTTGAAGACAAATATCACTTAAAAAATTGAATTCCATTACCAATGGAATATGGTCATGTTGGGAAAGAAAATGATGCATTGAATGGATCAAGGTCTATCTCCAATACATATTTATCCTTGTCACTGAAAAATACAAATTTGTCATCATTTTCGTATCCATGTAAAAAGAAGAGTGTGTCTGTATTTGTGCACCCATGATACTATATGGAAACGAGAGCACTAGTGTACCCTAGAGCACCATATCTCTCTCCTATAAAAATACCAGTATACCCTCAAAACTATTGTACAAACAACTAAAGGATGGCATTGTTTATTAGACTAAACACAATTGTCTATTATTCTAGTTACAACGCTCCTAAAGGAAGAGTATCATGGTTGAACCACTATCCAAACCACAAGGATACACTAAATATAAATACATGGAAACAACATAACCTTGAAAATTTACCAACAAAATAATTTCCCATAACCTTTTTCTTAATTCTCATAATCATCCTCGTTCTAAAAATGACCTAAATCCTACTCCCAATGATCCAAAACATAATTAAAATGGTTTTTGTGGTTGTGGTAGCTCTTTTCGTGAAGAAAATGAGTGATAGGGAGAGGATTCTTACAATAAAAAGAATAACCAACACAACAAATATTGATGTTAGTGATAGAATCAATTCAATTAGTTTCTATATGAATGATGGAACAACATAAAGACATCTTCACTTTAGATTTATTAAACTTGGAGACAGAGAGAAAATGGAAATACAAATCCTTTAATACTTAATACATCTCGATATATATATATATATATATATAGATATATATATATATATATATATATATATATATATATATATATATATATATATATATATATTGCTATTATTTATTTGTTCATTGTTTGTGGGAGTATTGGCTTCAAGATTTTTTTTTATTTTTATTATTTAAAAGCTTTACCCAGTCACATATCTCATTTATATTTGCCATATAATATACCTAGCCTCTTTAAATTTAGTTAAAGAACCCACACGTAGTTACATATTTCATCCATATTGATTTTTAAAGATGATCTAGCTACTATAGGTGAGATTATAGATCCTTCATCAGACATAACTAGCATTTGACAAGAGAAAAGGCTAACATGTATAAAGGCACCTCCTGTGTAAAAAATGTAGCAGTACAACTCACCATTCTGTACTATATTCTTTTGTGCACATATCCACCAGAAATGACCATTTACGTTATACCTTTTGATAAGTCTATGCATTTTTCTATTTTAGCAACTTCTTCTTTGTATTTGGACCTTGATGGGTAGATATCACCAAAAGCCACAACAAGGTTCAAAAAAATGGGGTACTACAATCTTAGGTAAAATGTAAAGAAAAATATAAAACTTCACAGTGAATGAGGAATAATATAATCTGATCAGATATTGATATGACATCAAGATGTTATAAGAATTGTCTTACATGCACAATTCCTACTGCATTATCCTATTCCAAATTATCAATCAATGGAAAATTGTATAAAACTTCTTTGAAACTTATATAAAAAGAGAAAGAATCCATTAGCATGGAAAAAACGAATGAAAGTGTAAGGGAAGTAAATACAAATTATACATCAAATTTAGTATTTATTAGTATGAAACAAATGTTGTTTCTACAACCAACAACTATTTAATAACTATGTGTAATAAGACTTGGAAGTTAACTATTAGTCATTAAACTGATTCAAATATGTCCACATATAGAGTAAATGATCTCATTGTGTGTTTTTCAACATAATTATTGCATTTTTTCTCCAACTCATCTTAGCATCCTAGAGAAGCTTAAAATATATCATTTTTCCAAATCGGAGGTGAAAGAATGAGTTAAAAATATGCAAAAGGGAAGCCTTTGTGTGTGTGGTATGTAGAGTAACATTGCCAAGAATTACTAGGTTCAAACCCAAAGAAACTTCAAAACAAAAGAAGATGAAAAAT
The DNA here is from genome assembly GCA_031772625.1 of Pinus tabuliformis. Taxonomy (NCBI): domain Eukaryota; kingdom Viridiplantae; phylum Streptophyta; class Pinopsida; order Pinales; family Pinaceae; genus Pinus; species Pinus tabuliformis. Next base: position 555,901,224 of record CM062813.1, on the reverse strand, counting down.
AACTTTGGAAATAATCAAATATTATGAGAAGAAAATATAAAAATCTAGATGTAGTTAATATGTAAAATTACTTAGTCTCCCATTAATTTATTATTAAAGTGAAAAATTAGACAAAGTATACTATTTATCCTAGCTAGGAAAATAGAATCTACCATCATCCATAACTTCTTTTTTAATTAGATGGAAATAAATCAAACCTTTTTTATTAAACTAGACCATGTTTTCTTGTTAGAGAGAAAACAAAGAGCTAACAATACGTAACATGGTAGTCATTTTCTATGTGGTTTGTTGAATATGATTTCCAAGAAGTGTTAGGTTCAAACCCAAAGAAAGTTAATAACAACATAAAATGACAGATATATTTGGAAATAACATTGTTTGAGGAAACATGAAAGTTCATATGAAATTAAGCTATGAAATTACCTTCATCTCCTATTAATTTATTCTTAAAAGTGGAAACTTAGAAAGCATCCCAATTCTCCCTACCAAAGAGGTAATTACAATCTACCATTGTCCATAATTTTCTTTTATAAATTATATAGGAATACTTCAAACCTTTTATATCAATAGGATGATCTGGTATGTACTCCACCAAATTTTGTTGACTCATGTTACTTGCATGATCAAACCAATAAATAAAGCCAATGGGTCTTAGGTTCAATGGTGAGGTCAGCAAGCATTAAGTTGTAGTGAGATTTTCTGGAAAACTCTCATCCTCAAAGTCCATCAGGGTTCCAATCTTGTTGTGGTTTAACACAAAAAAAAAATCTTGATTTTTTTAAAAGTTGATGTCAAGTGCATTTACAAGTAATTATATCATAATAATTAGCCCTTAAGCCTGACACATAATTCACTCCTCAGGGCATGTTTCTTGAAGCAGTTCAAACAAAAAAGGGGAACACGAGGAATAAATATGAAAGGAATAATGCTAACACCCAAGACTCACTATTTGACAGAAAACGTTGACACTATTTGTTGCATGGCGACTTTATGGAAATATCGAAACCATCAAAATTGGATTTGACCATCTTATTAAGTAGGTGAAGGCCCATATCTCAAAATTTGTCTCATGTTCCTGCACTCATTTTTATATAAATTCAGTGGCTTAGTGGATGAATTGTCTAAACAGGTAATTGATGGCCAAGCAAGATCACTAAGATCAACACCATCTTTCCTACTAAATAGTTGTTCATATAATCATCAATAGATTCTCTAGTTTGTTTCTAAATTGTTTGGTGGTTTCTGGATGGAAAATTTGCAAAGGCATTTTAGATTTTATTGTTTTTATTCTCCTTAAATAGATTATGGATGTTACATGCAATTTTACAAAAACCAAATGTTTAGAACATTTGTAATTGTTGAGAATAGGTAATAGTGTTTCCTTTAACTGAACTTGAGTATTCAAGAGTGCTAACAGATCTAGACACTTTCTAAATGTGATGAAATAATTTCATCTAGAAATAAATATATTATAACTTTTTCCTTGAAAATGAAAAAATACATTCATATAATCATTAATCATAGATGTGTTCCACCTCACTTGGCTCCCCTGTGGTTTGAAACTCGATATGTAGGTGAATTCTCCTAGCATTCACCACTAAAATGAGTATGTTGAGGAATGCCCAGAAGCATTTAACCATAAACAAGTAACTAAATACATGACATGAATAGCTAACTTCATTAAATGGATTGGAACTAATACTCATTCGAGCAAGTTAAGTCCTATAAATTTTGTATCCCTAAATAATTGAAATACAAACCTTACCCTGTAACCACAATGGCATGAGAAAGAACTCTTGTAAAGAATAATCTACATAAAATTCGGTGATGTGACTCAATTTTATTTCCACAAACCCAATACAAATATTATGACACTGTATTTAGGAAACTTCTAATGTTTCATAAAACTCCTAATCTAACGGACCTCAGGAGGCCACCTAGAAGGTTCAAACTTCAATTCCCATGATGTCAAGAGGCCAACTTAGAATAATAGTGGATCCAATGCATTCAAACTCATCCCAAGGAAAAGGTGTCATTCACTCCATCTCAAAAAGCTAAAACACAATATAATAACTTAACCATAAAACTCAACATGGTCAATCAAACGTAGTTGTAGAAAGAGCGACATTGATCTTGTGTTGTATATGAATATGATACATAAATATAACGTAACCAATGAAAGAAACATAGGATTCTATGATTTATATAATAACCTCTAGCTAGAACATGAAGAGAAATGGCTGCAATTGTTGTATTTTGTTTGAATTCTCACCGTTGGAAAAGTATGCTCTGAGTCGTCCTCCTCCTCCAAAAATAAGTATAACTTTCTCTATATTTTATTCTACTAACATCATCTTGAAAGAATTTATTTTTCCTAATGCACCTATAACTAACTTTGAGCATAAAATGGCAGCCCACTTTAGCAAACAAACATCTCCTAAATATAAAGGATTTGATGGTTAGCCACCATTCAACCTAGCTTGTATTTAAATGTTTTGAAAATTTTCAAATAATGGATCTGAAAACACAAGTAATGATTGCATAATAGCCAAGACCGAGTCTAGACTCTAGAGTCTATACCTCAACGTTAATTTGTCAAAGAAAAAGGTGGATCAACGGTCAGACATATCAACACTGGCATCCCTTCAATAATATAAATTTTTAGAAATGTCGACCAAACTAACAACCCTTCATAGGGAATTTAAATATCTATATATATATATATATATATATTAAAACCTGTAAAAAATCAATTTATTTTTTTATAGGTAATTTCAACTTAACACTTCTCCAGCATGTTAGAGTCCTGACGAGTTGTGGCGTGTTCAATTTTGAATGTTGGTTAAAATGGTCATGTTGAATGTATGTATAGAAAGTTGTTAGAAAAAGTAGCAAAGAACTACAATGATAATCATCTAATTCAAACTAAAACAAGTCCCACTTAAAAAAAAATAATCCACTATTATTACTGGAGGCATCCAATCCCCACTTACCTATAATTTTGAAACCATCCAGCTATTATATGATAAAACAAGATTGGCTGCAACACTAATTGTACTAAAAACTTCACTTGTCATTGAACCTAAAATCATGTAGTCTCTTGTTGAGATATTTTTACCTACACATCTAAAGTGACATAAACTTGTAGAAAACCAAACACGTGCTTCATTTTTTCATGCTCTATCTTTCAAAAAGATCATTTAGTATGAGAAATGTAAACATTATGGGAACAAGATTGTTAGCACTCAACACTCCCAATATGAAAGTGAATTATAACATGTAGGCATGCATTCATTCATAGAAAATGCAATTGGGAGAATTGAGGAGGGAAAGAGATACCATCTTTTATAGATAACCCAACAGTAATAATGATATAGGTTAGACCTCAAAGTATTGAAACACCAAGCCACAACTTCAAAGTTGACATGTGTCGGATGCCAAATGCAAAAATACTACAAATAGTTATTGTAATTATAATGGATTAAGGTAGCTTCTTTATGCCCTCATTGTTGTATAATGTATATGTTTTATGTACACAAATCAACCTGATATAAGCACTCATTATCTATTATTTGAAAATAATTTCAATGTTTCCATTCACTTTAAAGACAAAATGATTTGTGGAAATTTCTTTCACTTACTTTCCACTTCCCTAACATGTTTGTCACTAATCTTACAACTTTTTCTTCATTTAATACGACTTTTAATTTTATGTTGAACCACGCTATCCACGTAAAGGGACAAAAGTGACAATATTTTAAGCATAAGAAATACCCTTGCATATTTCAATGGAATTCTTGAGTAAGCATGTAGTTAAATATCATAAGCTAGAAGAGTGGAGGTGGGAAATGATCTCTGGAATCCCTGGAGTATCTGGTGATATAATCATTGGGATATGCTTCTTTCTCTAGGGGTGACAATTGTATATTTGAACAATTCGTTAGTGGTTGGGAGGAGATTCTGAAACATGATCCCAATGCCCATTTTAAGTCACATTTTGTTGAGTGTTTTATGAACTATCTAGGTAAGGTATGGTCTGCAATGTTGTGTCTTTTTAGGAATTATGTTAATTAAATAATGAACTAATGAATTTCAAATTGTAATAAGGTTAAGTATTGTTGGGTTAAACAATATACATATGTCCTTGACATCGATATGGAACAAGAAGTATAAATCTGGGCCAGCAAGCATTAACTATTAATAAATTGAACTATTGCCTTAAAAAGGCTTCATCTATAGTCTTTACATGGTCTCCCTACCTTAAAGATGATAATATGGTACTCGTTTCTAATGAAACATTAATGGTTCACACACCATACATTTTAATAACTACTCTATTTTTTATTATGTTGTGGTGATGTGACTTAGTTATCTGAGAGAATTATTTTTCTGCTGGAGGATTACCACTCTAGCATAGTTTGTGAGCCTCTTAATTGATTTCTATATCATCTAGTGTATTGTTGTTGTAGCACTAGAGTCTATATATGTCCTCACTACTACATAAAAACTTGCTTGTAGTAAAAAGAGTTGTGTTGGAACACAGGGTAATGGTGGTATAACAAATTCTGTGTTAAAATGGTCTCCATAGACACATGTTGTAGTCCATTAATGTGTTATCCAGCACATAATATATTATTTTGGCACATGGAACTATTTACACACAACATAGGCTAATCTATAGGACTACTATGCTAATGCACATGCATAAAGTAGTGTTGCGGAAAACCATATCATGCCAAAGTTGAATACATCATCATATTGAGAAATATGTAACCACTGTGGTAGCACTTGCAGTGATAAAAAATGTTGTACAATCATATATTGGCATGTAAACCTAAAGGCAGTTTCTTGTATTTTCTTGATAATGTGAGATACATCCCTCACATATCACCTACCTTCATAATACTTTGTGAGATAGGTGGATGAATCACATGTTAAACATGGCAATAGAACAAGGCTACAAAAAGGATAATTATGTTAGCATTCCTGAATGTGCCTCAAGAAGCATATGCATCTTCCTTCAAATTCAAACCTGAGTCAAGTGTTACACTAGACAAAGGTAGTTGGGATATTTATCAAAACAACACATGCTAGATTATATTTGATAAAAAGTATGTTAGTTTTCTTATACATGTCACTGAAGGTACGCATAAGATAGACCTATTATCTCAGTCATAAAAAGGGGAAAATCTATGGATGGAACTCTCTACATTCCCATTTCAAGAATAAATTGATGGGAAATATTTTAGGGTAAGGTAAGAAATTGATATATAACTTTTGTGAGGCATGAAAAGGTTGACCAAGACCTTAAATGAGCAACAATAGAACACGCCAATATATGAACTAGATTTATACAGATTTCAAGTAAGTGATGATTATCTTACAATCTCAAATCATAATCAATTCGAGACACAGGATGAAGTCCAAGAAGAAATTGGATGAGACTTGGGATGAAACTTGCGACAATGATATTTTCTATGCTTGCATTTCTTTCACCATACAATCATGGTGGACTAATGACAACTATGGTTCTTTTGTGGGGGTTCATGGGTTTTTTTCTGGGTTACTCTTCTGCTCTTCTGTATAAGATGTTCAAGGGCACATAATGGAAAAAAAACACGTTGAAGATTGCATTCATCTTCCATGAAATTTATGTTTAGAATTTTATTTCCCTCAATGCACTGATCTAGGATGAAGAGCCCTTTGGTGCCATACCAATTGGGACAATGGTTAATTAAATATCTATATGTTTTTTGATATATGTGTGTGTTTGGCCTTTTTTGGTAGTTACTTTGGCTACAAGAAATATGTAATTGAAGATCCTCTTAAGGAAAATAAAATTATTAGGAAGATTCCAAAGTAGGTATGTTAATGTAGCCAGTTTTCTCAGTACACATTTGAGGCATATTACCCTTTGGTGTAGTTTTCATTGAATTATTATTCATCTTAACATCTATTTTGTTGCTTAAATTTTATTACATTTTTTCTTTCTATTCATTATCATTTTTATCCTTATTGTTACTTTTGTAGAGATCACTATTGCCCTCTTCTACATTTTAGTTGTGTAGTGAGGACTGTGACTAGTGGTGGAGATCTTATCTAACATTAGGTTCATCTGCACTTTACCTATTCCTGTATGCTACATTCTACTTCTTCACCAAGCTGGAGATTATGATCCTTGTATTTGTTATTATTTACTTAAGCTACATGACAATTATCTCACATGACTTCTTTGTATTGATGGGTACAGTTGATTTGTACACATGCTTCTAGTTTCTATGGACCATTTATGCTATAATGAATATTGACTGAGGTGACATGTTGTAGCTACATGTTCCTCAAGGATTAAATTTATATTTGAGTATAATCATGTGGTAGAATTCTAGATGTGCATTCTTTTCTCTAGTGTTTAAGAAAATAGAATATGAGCTTTATTGTGATAGGAAGAGGAGATCTCTGAGTGGATCTCATGAATATCATGTATTGGTTAGGTAGGAGGTACAACTTTTTTAAAGTTGCAAGCTACCAAGCTATTCAAAATTGTACTCAAATGAGCTTGTTAGGATTGATTTTTTAATTTCTTGATGCACTGTTTGCAACGAATTATTATTCATACTTGTTATGGCTTTCATGATTATCAACCACATTATGGTGGCATACCAGTTTCTATGCAAGGATTATGGAACATCATATAAGAATATTTGTGGGCATTCTAACCCCTAATAAAATAAAAATAAAAACCTCAAGGGGTGTGTTACAGGTATCGTAGTGAAGTTTATAAATAATGTGAGACTTGTAAAGAGAATGAGTTTATGAAATCCATTGCTCCAAAGCATGCAGAAAGGAGGAAGTGAGACCATCAAGACAAGGACTAAAGAGGTGTCTAAGAAAAGTTTTAAGATTTGGAATAATTCTCAAGAAAGGCTTCACAATCTCAAGATGGAAGGATCTGAAAGAAAGTGCAAGGAAGTAGCTCAATATAGTGAGAGCCCATCCAAAGGAGATGGTGTAGAAAATACAACATCCTTGAAACATTTTTTTGCAAGCTTCTAGGATGGACTAAGAAATCTCTAGGAACAAAAAATAGTCCAACCACCTAGGAAATTATGTAAGAAATGACACTAGCAAGAAAGATAATATGTCATTCCTTAGTTCTTATTATGGAAAAGGGAAATCAACATACCACTGTTGGGATGTTCATCCTTACATACATTGTGTATGGAAAACTACATTTCCACTATATTTTGGAGCTAAAATATGGCCAATGATGTGTCAACACCCTCTAAAGAGACTACAGATGCACGAACACCAAACTAAAGTATTGCTTTCCAATAAATTAAGATGAAGCGTGGCTGGACACCACCTCAATAGTGGAGAAAATTTTTAAGTGATTGAAAGGTATGTATGTATTTTTGATTTCTTAATAAAATAAGCGAGAAGATGGTTGTTTTCCAAATCCTAACTTGGAAAAGGATGAGACATATACTTCAACATGTCATTGTATTTAAATAATTGGTGTATCATAGTTTCATAAGTATGTGTATCATACATTCACTCCAACATGGTAGCATATGTAGCATGTAACTCCAAAGTCGAGTTGGACATGGCAGTAGTTATAACAAATACGACCATGATAGAAGTAATTAATACAAAAGTGCAAGTTATAGTAGGAAGTTGTTTCACCTCACCATGGAGAATAAAATTTGCAATGTTTAAGGTGGTAATGTTGTTGTGTTGAAGTTTGGATTAATGAAATGTTTCTAGTGAATGATTTCTTAACTCTAGAACTAATGTTATCAAGTATGAAAGCATTGTAGGATCACTATACCTCAGGACATGAATTACAACTCATCAATACATATGTAAACATGGCATGGAAATATATGTTGGGAACCATGCACCACCATAACATATGTTTTCCATAAAACTTGAAATGGGACATGTGGGGTTTGTTTTGAAAGTATGTCAGAAATCAATGTAGAGGAAGCTTAGACCATGAATTGTAGTTATATAGTTCAAATATAGGGAATGAATGGAAATATAGGTTAGGTATCCTCCACCACCATTGACATAACATGAGCTTCCCATACACTTTCGTTTGAAGCATCTAAGAGTTGTTTGCGAACTATATCAGAAAATAGAACATATGAATGAGGTGATGTGTAAGGTACCTTTGCAACAATTAAGGTTGAACACATTGGGAAAATTAGAGTCAAACCCTATGTGAAAGCCAAAGTTAGTGGAAGAGAAATAGGTAGAGTTTGAGTCACATCTTGATTTATAGCTAAAGAACCAAGGTATAACATCCACAAATCTTGGTTTAAAGCCTATGGAGGATCACGATATTTTTTTTGATAATTTACATTAACCTAATGGGGAAGGTTTGATTTGCAATTACAATGTAGCCATATGGGCATTGAGGCCATGATGGAAAAATGAGCTATGGGAAGAAAAAATTTATGGAGGAAATAATAGTTATGAAGGACATTGTTGGAATTTTTTGTTTTAGGGAGTCTACTCTTGGTTATTTTCCATAAATAACTGGGAAGAAGTGCAAGAAAAAAGTTAAGGAGATGGGTCAGTCTAACCATTAGATGGTTTTTAACTTGTTGTCTGCAATTATGTGATAAATGTGAGATTATGATTATGAGTTTCCAATTGTATAATTGGATTCAGTTTCCTCAAAAACCTTTGGGGAACTTAAAGTGTGCAGATTCCTTAGTTCAAACTTACCATTTCAAAAAAGCCCGACCAAAATTTTCAACAAAATTAACTACAAAATATATTGTGAGAGGTAAAAAACATTTAATTATCCCCATTTATTTTTTACTAAAAGGGGATTTTATCAAAGTGATTAATCATTTGATTGACTTATGGTGTGAATCCTTATATTCTCATTCAATTCTAGTGTACCGTTGGGTTTTTTGCATGGATTTTTGAAACTATTATTATGTTTCAGTACTAGAACTCTAGGGATACAAATTCCTAGTTGTAGCAGAATTTCTTCACACATATGACAAGTTCAACATGCCTTTTCTATGAACATGTATTTGTTTTTCTTGAGCAATGAGAGGAAGTTGGCTACAATTTTGAGTTCTACATTAATGTTTGAAGAGTTGTTAAAATAAGTTGATAACCAAGATACTCTGTAACTTATCTAAATGGTTTCACACAATTCTGAGCTTCTTTTAATGCATGTTTAGCATTTTTAATTCCTATTACAACTATTTGATTGGAGAGACATGGTTATATTGTCTGGTGTTTCGGTGACACAACTACTTCTCCCTACTTGTCGAAATTCTCACAATGTTGGTTTCTTGTTTGAGGTTTTCCAAATTGTTGTTAATGTATACATATCACTGGTATTCCCAATATAGGTCACCAAATTTAATTAGAAACACTATTGGAGTTGATAGAAGAGTGCTTCAATTTCCTAAACTGATCATGTCCTATTCCTGTTAGGAAGAAGAGGACTTGGAGAGATGGGCACAAAAAGAGGCATTGTTATTGAATGTAAATTCTTATGAAAATGATATTTATTTATCTATATTATTAGAGATACCTAGTCTTAAAGAACAATGTGTGAAGTAGGTACTCTTATGGAGAATGTTTAACACTTCCCACTCAGTGGGGATTTGTTGGTAATGCTAAATCACTCCCAACGAACATTAGTTGAAGAAAATTATGTAACATAAATTTCTCAATAAACATAAGTCTTCCATATATCAGATACTAAATAAGTTTTCATTAGTTGCAGGATGTTGGATTTTCACGTGCAATTCAAAATCTAGATCACATTCAAAAACTGTTTTTCCAATACCCATAGAATCCATGTTGAGCTTTTAATGAGTATATTATTATAACAACCTTGAACCTTATGTTGTTAAAGCCTTGAGCTTATGAAAAGGTAGGTCTACCATGGATACCATCCTTGAAATGAGGGGAAAAGCCTAGTGGGTTTCCCTGGGGTGTGTATTTTACGGAAGAATGTAAAAAATAAAAATAAAAACTCTATAGTTGTCATCACAAATCCCACTTTATCATTAAAAATACTTGATGATTTTTGTCTTACTAAGACACAATTTTAGGGAGAGGAATTTCTAAATACCTTCCAAGTTCAATTACATAGGGAGTATGATATAATAGTTCTACAAGGGTCAATATCCACCTTAGAAGATAAATACATCGAGATAGAAGGGCCAGCCAAAGACATGCACTATGTAAAGTGGCTCTCTTGATTGAGAGTAGACAGTAGATTCAAAACAAATAAAATAAATATTTTGAATTTCACAGAAATTGTCTGTGTTCACTTGATATAAGTCCTAGAGCTAGGCCTTTTTAACTTTAATTATCACTTGTTGTAGGTGTTTTTTGGTTTTCATTAAGCAATTAATAAAATTTTAAATGAAAAAAAATGTTTCCTAGCAATTTGCATAAACAAAAGATATCTTCACCTAACCTGGGCTTCAAACCCAAACCATGATTTTTCAAATTAGTACTTGTTGAAAAAGTTAAAACATATATAAATACCTTAAAATTATATCCATATGTTAGAACCTAGACTAAGTTTCTAGATATTATTTTCTCCTATGTAAAACAATCTCTCACACTGTGAAGTAAAAGCTCAAATGACAATCTTCCTAGAAACTAAACAAAGCAACAGGTCTAATCTAATGGTTAGCAAGTAGCATTTGACTAATGACCATCAATTGCTCAACTTTACAGAATAATGTTATGATTCCATAGAGGATTTTGTAGGCTCCACAGAATAATGTTATGACTCCATAAAGGTTTTCTTCCTTATTCCTTGTGATTATGTTTTAATACCGCCACTAAAAATATTTCTTTCTCCCATCATGTGTGAACCAACCACTATCTATCATCCAAATTCCAATTGTATGATTGTTATTTTTTAAATGTCTGTGTTCATCATCATTTCCTTGCCTATTTTAGAAACTTTACTGAATCCATTTTATTTTAACTGAATCTCGTACCTCGTGGGTCGTAATTACAATTTTGGGTGATAAGGGGTTAAGATATGAGGTGTCAGTGCAGAAATTGAAACATGAATGGGATTTTATTTTAAATGAGTGCATGGTATTGGAATCATGAGAGAATTAAAATGAAATCATACTTGCACCATTCAAATTTTGAATTGAAAAACAACTATGGAATTATGGATATTTGTGAGTGCTAACATTGAATATTTTTTAAAATTATATAATTGTAGGTTGTATTGTCATCATAGGTACCATGGCACTGGTGCGGATTGAACCATTATTTGTCAATGCGGTTAAGGGGATAGTAGAGTACGAAGAGAACCTCCCTATTATGCTAGAAGTAGGATGGCTTCCTCTCATGTATAAGTTTGATGACTATGATTTATCTCTTAAAAAATCCTTTGCACAAAGTTTTGTTGTGAAGGTGGTAACCATAGGCTCGTTAAAATTTAAATTGACAGAGAAATTCATCTCTCAGGCTACTGAGCTTCCTATCACTGGAGAAAAACGGTTTAAGAAAGGTGAAATAACAAAAGGAGTCTGGCGCAAGTTTTTAGCAAGAATAGGATGTGTAGTTGATTGGAAGAAGGGAATGACGAGGAGTGACATGATTGAAAAATGGCAACATCTGTTGTTTATCCTAGAAAAATTTCTTACTTGCAAAGGTAGGTACTCCATGACTTACCTATATCATATTTGCCTCCTTATTCATTTTCAAACTAACAAGTTAATTAATTTCCCATATTTATTATTAGAGAGCATATCCAAGATGTCTAAGAGTGTTCATAAAACTTTGGAGTATTAGGTAGGTTACAAGCATTGTCATTATGGGTTAATAAAAATCATAGTTAGTGAGAAATTTAAGAAAATGGGTTCTACCTTGGATTAATTCCTCGAGTTATATCAGAATGGAAGAGACACGAAGGTTATTAATATAAAGAGTCAGGAAGGGGAGAAGCATAATAAGGCTAGATAATCTAGGGTCAACCATCCTAGGGAATAAGAACAACAACTAAAAGTAAAATATAAGAAGGATAATAAATATAGGGCCACTTTACCTCAATAATAGGAAAAATAGGAGAAGAAATGTCAAAAAATGAAGAAGAGTGTGATACCTAAATATGTGGTGTCAAAACCACCCTAAAGGATAACACAAGGGTTCATACAAAGGCATCATTCCTCTTCTCATGGGAAGACATCGAAAACACCTACTGGGTTTCCTAAAATTGAAGTCATCATGGACTTTGAATCATGTAAGGGAGATTATGCTTCATCTCAAGAACCTCCACTCGATATCCCTGAAGGTGGAAATGAGGGGATGGCTAGTGATAGGGTTTCATTTTGTAGGAAGAAGCATGTGCTTGATGAAGATAATATTTCCCTTTTACGAGGAGTAGCAGTGATGGGTACCCCTATCACAATTCAAGAGAAAAGAGAGGAAGAGAATGAGGATGATAATCCTCTTGTGTTTGTAATGAAGAAAATTAAAACGAAAAAGGTGATCCATGAAAGAATACAAAAGTAGAGAATAGAAGAGCAAGAGGACTATGTTTCTCTTGCATCCACGATCAAAGAGATGAAGAAGAAGAAAACAATCCATGAGGAGCAGGAGAAAGAATTAAATGATTATATTCCTAATTCACCTAGTGTGAAGAAGACAAAGGAAAATAAAAAACTAAGGCCACAAATTCAAGAATTAGATGTGCTAAATAGATGTGTAAAAACCTAGAATGCCACATTATTTACCAAAAATTAAGAGTTTCTTGTAGAGGTGGATCGACTGAAGGAGAAGGTGAAGAAGCGGAGAGCTAAAAGATAAGTAAAGAAGATTGAGGTTAAAATCTCGGATATCACTATTCAAATCAATAAATGAGAAGGAAGGATTTCAAATTTTTGTTTTTGCAGAGGTCAGTGAGCACCTGTGTGAGGACACACAAGAAGATGAGGTTGGGAGAATGTCAGACCCTGTAATTTCTCCAATTTTTACCCAAATACCACTCCCTTAACCTCTTTTTCACAAGCTAAATAAACCTCCATGCATACATTCTTAACCTTTTTTATGTTTCTTTGGGTAAAATGGGTAAGGATTACTTATCTTTAATAAAAGGTCAGATAGATTAATATTTTTACCTATATTCTTACCATCATATTATCTAAATAATATTTTTTAATATTTGTTAGTAATTTCAAAATCAAGGTGCTATGGTAGAGGAAGATCATGATCTCAAGTTTCCTTCACTAATCTCGATTCTTCCACCAAATTATGAAGGTCATTGGATGCGACCGTTTGACTAGGAGTTTGATGTGAGATCTCAAGGAAGAGACTGTGTGTTTTCACTCTTTGTATTCAACAATGTTTTGTTCTTTTCTTCCTACAAATGGTTCGAGTGAAACAAAGTGTGTGAGGGTTTCTATTTTGAGGAATGAGTTGGCAACAAATTGTATTTTTGTGACTGCTTGATATGGCCAAGAGCCTATGTAAAATGTATATATATCAAGTTACATGAGAAGATAGGTTAGTGATACTATAGATAGTTTCTTATTTTGGTATTTTTAAGGCTTGTGTAGCCATAACCTCCTCTAGTGTTGCATATGCTGTTACATCAAATGTATTGAGCAAGGACTTCTTTATTATCAAAAGGAGATTAATGCGAGGTTTATGAAATTATTTTATTTTCCTATAGATGTTTAATCATTCCACATAAGTTAAATATTTTTCTCAAAGAGAAACAAGTTGGTTGGCTATGGCCCAACCAATCCAACTCGTTTTCCCTCAAATTTTACTGTGTCATATATATTGTGTATAAAAGTTGGTGTGTGTGTGTGTGTATTTTCAATTGATTGAATCGGGTGTGTGTCTATGTGTGTATTTTCGATTGATTCAATCAAGTGCATGTGGAATATTCAGAAGCAATGTGCATCATTTATCATGAATGGTAATGGTTAATATATGAAGTTTATTTTTAGTTTTTTAAGTTTTTTCTTGAATAAAATGACAAGAAACCTTGTGCATCGTCTGTAAAAAGTAGTAAGGATTCAAATGTGAAAGTATATTTTCATTTTGAAGTCATTTCATGAACCAAGGTTTAAACCCTAGCAGTTAGTACTGTAATGATTATTTTATATGATAACTAATCAAGACTTGGAGATTGGGTCAAGGGTGAAAGATACCCTCTCGCTATATGAAGTTTATTTTTATTTTTTAAATTATTTTCTTGAATGAAATGACAAGAAACCTTATGCATCGTCTGTAACAAGTAGTAAGGATTCAAATGTGAAAGTATATTTTCAATTTGAAGTCATTTCATGAACCAAGGTTTAAACCCTAGCAGTTAGTATTGTAATGATTATTTTATATGATAACTAATCAAGACTTGGAGATTGCGTCAAGGGTGAAAGATACCCTCTCGCATTAGAGATTTATTTTGATAATTGTTGCATGTTGATTTAAGATTGTTAACTTAAAATGAACAAAATAAACCATTTCTCCTAGTGAATGAATGTTGTCTGTTCATACTATGTTAAAAATTTCAAGATTATTTGTATGAAACTCTATGTTAATGAGTGGGTCTATTCTCCTCTATAAGGCTTCATGATTTTGAAAGATAAGTAATGTCTTTGATATTGTGAAGTCCAAGGTAGCAATTTGGTTGCCTTAATACCTTTGATGCTGGAACAAAGTTTAATTATCATTGAGTTATCAATGTTTCTCTTTATTCTAGATAACATATATCATATTTTTATATAAACAAAGATTTGACTGTAAAATATAGTGTTAATTAAATAGGAGCAGTGCATAATTGAACTTGATTGGTGAGGTGATTTTGTTTGTCTTGTGTTCACATGTGTGAAACATTTTCCTTTTGTTTGATGAAATTTTCATTCCATGTTGAGATTTGATTATTAGTAACAGAATACCATGTGTTGAGTTTGATAATGCACTTCTAATTCAAGTGATATTTATTTCACACGAGAATAGTTAGTTTTTTCACAAAATATATTTAGTGCATGAACATAGTCAATTAATATTGCAAGAGAAAATTTTGTTTAAAAGTACAGAACATAATTTTTTGAAGGATTGTTTAGTGTAGGAACAAAGATTGTATTTGTTTGGAGATGAAATAATTTTGAAAAGTATCTGGTTGTCATTTTGTGTGAAGATTGGTCTCTGAAGTGGTTTTGGTGTTACTATGTGAACAATGCAGGAATAAAAGTAAAGGGATTTCATTTGAATCCCTTTTAGAACCTGATTTATTTAATTGTTGGGATAGACATAGGATTTACATAATTTGTCCAGAACCTTTCGAATTAATTGTGTTATGCCTCGAAGTCTACAACGTCTCAAAGTCTATGATTCCCTTGTTTGTCAAGTAAAGGTTATGAATTGAATTATAATTCTTCCAACCAACACTATGTATACTACATGTGTTTCTGGGAAAACTAGTGTCTTATCGAACGACTAGCCCTCTAGGTTTATAGCTACCCTAGAAACAACAGTTTACAGCAATTCAACGATTTCTTCTATGTGTAATAGATAAGAGAAAGATAATGGAACCAACCTGTAGCTTCCACTTAATCCCTTGTTTGATCTCTCTCCCCCTCGACAGAGCTGGCAACTCCTCCCCATACTTAACCCGCTTGGAGAGTACCTGCACAAGTACAGCAACAAAGAACCGTCAAAGAATTGTGATCTATTACAACATAAACATTATAGAATCAGATATATAAGGAACAAATGATAGCATTCACAAATGATAACATTCACAATTGCACAATCATATGGAAGAAAACTTGAAGAACTTTATTAATAGGAGGGATAATTACAACCCAGTTGTCTGATCCAGCATCATCCTCCTAGCTTCAATCCCTCTTCACCTCATGAAATAGAAAGATCACACCAACAATACAATGCTCTTTCCTCAATTACAAACTATCAGCACTTCCTTGCAATTCACAATATTCCAGCCTCTAGATCTCTTAGATGAGGGATCCATTTATATATGTGTGCAAGGGTGTGAGTCATCCATGGGGTTTGATTAGTGTCATTCCACTTGTTACAATTGGTTCCACTTGGAGATTTCTTGGATCTCTTACTCATCCCTGGGCGAATTCAGAGAGGTAAGTGGCATAGGATAAGTTTCTAGAAGATTCCATGAGCAACCACCTACAAAAATGTCTCGGACATTTTTCCATCCTCACCTATTGCACCCTATAGAAGGCTTAATCAGTATGCATCATACCTTGGTAGTGTACCATTCAATATGCATCACACTTGGCTAGTGGAGCAGTCAGTATGGTTCAATTTAGGCCATCTCTGGATGGTTTCTAAGGTGGAACTTTTTGGGAATGATGTAATCAAATGACTATGTTCTTCTAGGGTATGAAACAACTCTTTTAGTGGTTGATGAGCCCTCGTTTATTGACATATAATTTTGGGGTTGATGTGCCCAAATATGTCTATAACAACATGGAGTTAAATAAATCCACTCAAAATGACCATTTTCCATTACCTTTTATGGATCACATCCTAGATACTCTATCTGGAAATAATTTATTTCCTTTCCTCGATGGATTAAATGGTTATAATTAGATTCAAAATGCCCCTTAAAACCAAGATAAAACCACCTTTACCTTCCCGTAGGGTAATTATGGTTACAAGGTCTTACCTTTTGGATTGTGTAATGCCCCTGCAACCTTTTAGCGAGTAGTATTGGGAATATTTTATGAAATTGTTAATGTCTCTTTAGAAATTTTAATGGATGATTTCACACCCTATCGGACTGAATTCGATGAAACCCTTAAAAGACTTGAAAAATTACTTAGGTATTACCTACAAACACACCTATGTCATAACACTGAGAAATTCCATATCATGATGATTTAGGGTATTGTTATAGGAAATTATTTTTGTTGTCGTAGGTATTCAAGTGGATTTAGAAAATATAGAGGTAACTTTAAAATTTACCACTCCTAAAACAAAAAAAGAGGTATGTAGTTTTCTAGGAAATGTAGGGTATTATAGACGATTTATAGTTTTATTTTCTAAAATTGTGTTACAATTATTTTTCATGTTTACAAAATACAGGGAATTTGAATGGATTGATAAGTGTAACAATTCTTTTACATAACTAAAGAGACACATAACAACAACCCCTGTATTGAAAGAACCAAATTGGAATCTGTCATTCCACATTTCTATGGATGCTTCTAACATAACTATTGAATTTTTTCTTCAACAACAAGAAGGAAATATATGTTATGAAATCTATGGCAACAAAAATAATTTGGTCCATGCATAGGTAAATTGCATTGTTACAAAGAAGGAATTTCTCCTTGTTGTATATGCTATTAATAATTTTAGACACTATACCACTGGCTATCAAACTTTCATGCATAGAAATAATTTAGACATTAGATTTCTAATGACCAAACTGTTGGGCGCATATAAGATATCTTTTAGAACTCCTAAATGCCTCACATTAATTATCGACATGGGTAAGTCATTTTGTTTCAAGAGTGTAAACAATATGTGCAGCTGATGAAAATCATTGTATCTACAGAAAGTAATGCTTTAAGATAACTTATTGATTTTAATACAAGAGTAAACAGATCATACCATAAACTACCAAACTTGTAACTTCAAAGAAATTAAACTATTCAAGCATCAAAACTCAATCTTAATCAAAAATCTCTAATTGCAATTACAGACCATAAGCATATCAACTGAGTGCACTGTAGTGGTAACAGAGCTCTTCCAACTGAATAGAAACTTCTGCATAATAGTAATACACTTGATCTAACCAATAATACTCTGGCTCTCAATTAATAGGAAATACCTCTTATCTAATAATTGAATCAATCTATGACATAAATAAATGAAACCAATCAACATTAATAAGAAATAATGCACAGAATGCACAAACTCAACACTGGTGATTTATATATCAAGTAGGTCAATCGTAAAACTATAAAACAAAGAAATTAGACTTGCAGTAAAAAGGTAAAAGTATAACATAGGCAAAAGCAGTGAAATGCACCAGTGACTGGGCCCAAGCCTCCAGTGATTACTATCTAGTTACTTAGAATATTGCGAGCAAAAAGAAACACAAATTTTATATATTACTCATTAACTATGAATGTCATTACAGTAACGATGTGTTTTTCAAAATAACACTTTGTCTCTTAAAATTACAACCGATGTAAGAAGGCAAAAAGTTGCTCAATTCTATTCGTTTTTCCCCTCTTATAGTCAAGGAGGAAAAGAGATAACTACGATTCCTCAGGATTAGGAGATCGCGAGGAATTTGTGACCACATGCTATTATCAGAATAATCTTCCGTCCCACGCTGATCCTTCAGATTCACTTCTCAACTTGACTGGATAAGACGTGCTCTTTTCTCCTTGTTTAGCCTTTGTTGTTCAATAGATTGAACAAAAATTGTCCCATTCACTAATCTCCACATAAAAAGAAATGAAAGTTAGTTGTGACAGCCAGATCACATCAAAAGCAGTTTCGTTCACTTTCTATCGAAATTCTATCAAAACCTTATTACAACATGGCACAAATGCATAAAAAGGAGGAAAAAGATAATGTAATCAAGGGTAAATTTATACCTATTGCACGACCTAACATACTTCCCTGCTTACCTTGTTTCATGTCCTCATGAAAATAATTTGTTATTATGTAATGCAGTTAAAGAGTAAGCAGGAAAGACTTCTTCCTTATACAACCTAAAACCGTGCTTTTATATTAAATTTGCAAAGGCTATCCCTTCATGACCATCAGGCAGTTTGTAATAAGAACAGTATCCTTCAGGAGGGTACCAAATAATAGGGTTCCTAAATCGACATCCTAGCCAATGTGGTCCTTCCCTCAAGATAATATTACTGTATGTGACAAAACGGCCTGTGGTAGCTTTAAAATTCCTGTAGCCAAATGGTTCTCTGTTCTTGACACTATTGGTGGAGACTATCCATATCTGTTTGGATGCAAGTAAGGACCTTTCCTGTATGGATAAGAAATACGCCTTTCCTGCTTACAAAATCTCTTTATGTATAGGCCTGAGATTCTTAATTACTCCCTCCTGTTTCATGAACCTCTTGTGTCTAACAAAAGGATGCAAGGGTTGAGTAGGATCACCCCTCACCCACAAATCGAGTCCATGTTCTTTCCTTTGAAAGGTGTTATAAGCCATGAACCACTTAAGTTGGTTTACTACAAAGGAAATAAAGGCCTGGAACTGAATGTCCCCAATAAAAGGGCTAGGATTGTTATCCACCTCCCCATCTAATAAAAAATTATGCAAATAAAGTTCAAAAAGAAGACGTTGGACTTTTATCCCATGCTCCTTACAACATTTTATGAATTCTTCAATTGTCTTCAATTAAACTAACTTGTCGGCCTTAGTAGTTTTAATGTTCAACAATAAATATCTTTCCAACAAAAACAGAGCATATTTTGTAGCAGGAGATCTACAAGATAAGACGTTAGAATATAAAGAGAAAATAACATCAATCTGACCCACAACCTTATCTAGATTGGCTTTTACTTTCTTAAGCTTTTCTTCCTCCTGCCTTGACTTAGCAAAAGTTTCATCCTCAGTTATGGTCAAATCATTGAATTGCTTTTGTAGCTCCTCGTATTGTTGTAGAGGAACCGTCTCCTTCTTACATTGCACTAAAGCAAGTTGGGCCTGTACCAAATCCTCCTATAATTCTAGAAGAATAGGATCACTGCTTGATGGAGCGTCATTAAATATTTCTTCTATCTAGGTTCTTTTGTTGTGAGAGGATAAACCCTACGTCTGAATAGCCATATCTACCAAATATATATGAAATCTTGTTTGTGTGGCTACTTTTTGAGTAGAAATAGATTCAGTTTGAGTTCCTATTGCCTTACCTTCACATACTTCTGTCTGTGTGGCCACAGTGACTAACTCAAGAATAATGATCGGAGCTTCCCCATTTGTAGCTTCTTTTAATTTCCAACGTGCCCACTTAACCGTCTTCTGAAGCTTTCGGTATTTCTTCTTCAGCTTTCTTAACTTTATTTCAGCCACTTGCTTCTTCTTAGAAGCATCCTCTGTAAGAATAGGTTGATCAATACCCTTTGTGTCTGAGGGTTCTTGGTGTTTGTCTTGGATATGTTCCATTAAAACCGTGTCACCTCACTGGTTCTCAGATTCATGAATTATTTGTATGTCCATTTCCTCGGCCCGGTCTGTAGCTTCTAGGGAAGGAAAATTTTTCGTGTGACCAGAATCCTCTGTGGATTGAGACTTTTTCAGGCTCTGGTCAAGTAATCCTTCAGGTTGTATATATGTGCTCAAATTTGCAAGAACCTAGGCTGTCCCTTCCTCAAATTCCTGCAAGAAGTGATCTCGGGGAATATATTGCGACGGCCAAAGTGAATTGTTCTTAGAAATGAACCATGCTTATCATTCGAAGACAAAGAACATTGGTGTCCAATATCACTTTGTGAGGGATATGGTTGAAGACAAAAAGGTGTTGCTATTAAAGGTGGAAACATTGAAGAATATTGCAGAGGCATTGACAATTTTTGCGAGCATTGAGAATTTTTCTTAGTGTAGAGAAATAACAGGTATTATAGCCCTGGACTGATTACTTATGTACTCTTGCGACCCCTTGTGTGCAAAGAAGACAATAAAAGGGAGACTATTGGGTATTGTGTTATATTCTTTGCATGACTAGCACCAGGTGTTGTCATGGTGTGCAGGGTCTAGCGGGGGAGTCGTAAGGGGTTTGGAAGAGCCCCATGCCAGGGGGATTACAAGGGGGCAACAAACCCCCTTGTCGAGGGGTTCGTCCAAAAAAAATTTTATGCAGGTCTGAGGATGGTTGGGTGGACCAAGGATGACAGTGGACCCAAGGATGGGAGCAGACCTAAGGATGGTGTGTGGACCCACCCATGGTTTTATGCATGGTTTTGGATATAATGGTTTTACCCATGATATTTTGTAGATCTAGTCAAGGGAACTATGATTATGTTCTAATCCATGGTTAATGGATTGGGGGTTTATGAATGATTTGACATGTATATAATGTATTTTAACATTGAAAGGAATATAATGAAAAATCAATATGGTTTTCCCATTTTTGGGTTCTGGGAGAAAAATATTTGTGTGTATTTTATTTTCTCACCATTGTATATTTTTCTTTCTTTAAGAATTCATTTGTAGGTAGTTTTTGTACAAGGGTTAAAACCTTCAATTCCTTTTTCTTTCATAGATTCAAAGGCCATATTTCCCTTGTTAATGAGGAACTTTGACTAATGAGAACTTTATTTGGAAAGAACCATGACCACAAGAACAATGACGTGGCAACTTTGACTGTGAATGGAAATATGACATTTCTTCATCAGTCATAATTCTAGGGAATAATTCCTTTGTCACCTAGGAACCTTGACTCATAGGAAGTATGACCAATGTTTATTAGTCTTATTTATAGGGAATTTATCAATAATGAACTTTGATAAATGAACTGTTATGACCATTCACCTATAATCATCTTATCCATTAATTGATCAAAGTTCTTGCCACTTAGAGTCAGTACAGTAATATTTCCCATTGAATATAGTTACTATGGGTTACAATGCCTATTGGCTAGAGTTCTTAAAATCATAGTTCTTGTTAAATTGATTCCAAAGTCTATTTTTTCAATGTATCCATTATTTAATAAAATCTTTTTGAGATGGTTAATTTCATGTTCTGGTTATTCCTTATCTAAAAGAATTATAGCTCGAATTGTTAGAGTATTTATTAATTTAACCTTTGTTGGGTCGTCAATCAAGAACTCTAAGAACTATGGCTATAAGAAATATGATGAAGGAATGTTTACAAACAAAGTAACTATGACCTTCACTTGTTGGTCATAGTTCTAGGGAATAGTACATATCAATCGAAGTTCTTGAGATCATAGTTGGAGGGTGACAGAGTTGGAGGGTGGAGAGAGGGAGAAAGAGAAAGAGAGAGTGATGGGGGGAGGGAGAGAGAGGGAGGTGAGAGAGAGGGAAAGAGAGGGAGGTGAGAGAGAGGGAAAGAGAGGAAGGTAGAGAGAGAGGAGAGAGGGAGGTGAGGGTGAGAGGGAGAGAAGGGGAGAGAGAGGAAGAAATAGAGAGATTGGGGGATAGAGAGAGAGAAGGAGAGAGGGAGAGACATATATATGGAGTTGGAGGGGGATAGAGTGGGAGGAAAGAACAAAGACATAGAGAGATAGAGGTGGAGAGAGAGTGAGGGAGAGAGGAGAGGAGGTAAGAGAGAGAAGAGGAGAGGAGAGAGATAGGGAGAGAAGGAGAAGAGAGAGATAGGGAGACACATAGATGGAAGGGAGAGAGAGAGAGATAAGGAGAGAGGGAGGGAGATAGTGACAAATTTGGAGGGAAGAGAGAGGGAGGGAGATAGTGACAAATTTGGAGGGAAAAGAGAGGGAGAGAGTGATGGGGGGGAAGACAGAGGGAGGTGGGAGAGAAAGGGAGAGAGATAGCAATAATAGTAGGAGAGGGAGAGAGGGAGAGAGAGTGCACTGGAGGGGGGAGAGGCTGGAAACAAGAAAGGCATAGAGGGAGAAAGGTGGAGAGAGAGAGGGAGTGACAAGGGAGAGATGGAGAGAGAGTGAGGGAGAGAGGAGAGTAGGAGGGAAGAGAGGGAGGAGAGAGAGAGGGAGAGAAGGGGAAGAGAGAGAGGGAAAGGAAGAGGGAGTGAGAGAGAGATAGATAGATATGAAGAGAGAGCGTGTATATTTGGGGGGTGAGATAGAGAGAGGGAATAAGAAAGAGACACATAGATACAAATATAGATAATATATAACTAGCCTAGATCCATCTTAACCTTGGATCTATAAAGTGCCAAGAGGGATCAAATATCTCGAGGTGAGAACCTTTCCTCAAGTTTTGCACTCAAAAAATAGGTTTGCACCTCGAGAGATTTGATCCCTCTTGACGCTTGATAGATCGGGATTAAGATGGATTTAGGATGGTTTATCTAAAAAAATGTTCGTAATTTTATTAATAAAAACAAACTTACTATATATAAAAAAAAATTGAATTTAGAAAATATTTATGTCTAACATCTAACTCCTACATATCTAGTGATTAAATAAAATATTGAAACAAAATTAAAAGACGAAAAAAAAATTACTTATAACTAATATATATTTGTATGAAATTTATATGATTTCTATTTTTATTTAATTTGTAATGTCTTTATATGATATTTGTTAAAGATATAATTTAGTGCAATGATTTAAAAACAACATTTTAAAGTTAGAGAATTTCACATTCCACAATTTGGAAGAATGATTAAAATGAATTCAAACATCCTATAACAAGTTCAAAAAAGTAAGACATGTAACAAATTAATATATAAGAAGTTAATATTTTCATATGAAATTTTTGGGAAATATTTTTACATTTATCTTTATTGTGGTTTATATTTTTGTATAAATAATAATTTTACTATTGTGGACTAAGTTATGATGAGGATAATTTGGTTATTGATAAATGTGTATAACCATTAAAAAAACAAAAGTAAATTGAAATTATATAACTTCATGAATATGAGTAACTTTACGTGAATATAAAGGTTTATTATTACATTTTAGATATAATGAGGTTTATATAGTTAATTAAGGGAGGATAAAGGAATTTGGAACCTTACTTAGTGCTACAAGGGCGAGGGAATATAGATACGACCAATAAATAGTTGTAATGTGTGGGAAAATAAATTTGAATAATTATTTTATGAACTAATTGTCTTTTATACTTGTCCTCATATTAGAATATTTTTATACTATTAATGAAAGTAACAACCTAGCGATCATGGCATAGTTTGAAAATGCAATTCTAGTTGATATGAATGATGGGTTCAAATACAAAATGAATTCAAGATAATTGTTGAGCCTGACTCCTAATCAATGATTATTGGATTGTCTTTCTTTGAGGATGTTGCATTTTGAAGATGGGAATAATGGAAATAAAAGCCTAACCATGGACATTAAGAAAAGAACATCAAAGATAAAGTAACATACAATCACATAATATGTTAAACTGGTCGTCGTAACATGTGGTAGTAAAGAAGACACTAGTCATTCAGGCAAGATGTGGATATGATCAGTAAATTGTCGTGGTTATTCCATTGGAATGATTCATCATAATAGATCTGATAAAATATTTAAATTTTTTATGTAAATGTTAATTCTTTTTAGATCTCTGATTCTTTATTTATTGTTTGAATGCTTAAATATAAATTAGCTGAAATGAAGCAATATAAACTGAAAATACATACATACAGTAACCAAAATAGGCACATTTTTTCCTTGGGAAACCCTTACGAGAGAAACCTAGCTAGAAGGTGAGGTTTCTTTGATATCTATTCTCTAGTATGGAAAAATGTGTAGATACAAAGAAAGAGGTACTCTCTATAGAGTTGCCTAAGACCTATGCCTTGTAAAGTTGCTACAAAATCTTAATCCCCTTTTTCTTTCTCTCTGACATCCCACTCCTAATTTCTTTGCTCAAATATGGAATAAAATATAATACCATGAAATGGAATCCCTACTCTTCTTAGTGGCCTAGTATTTAACATAATCCAATATCTACTTATATGAAAGGTTTGACTCCCTCAACCCTCAATTAGAGTTATAATTTTGGAACTTCTAGAGTCTTTTTGAAATTCCATACATGGCTATCCCAATATGCATGAGTAATAGGGATTAATGTGACATTGACTTGTACCATGGCAGTAAATATGGTAGATCAACTTATGAGAGACATAAATTTTGTATTCAAACTTCAAGTACCGGATGGTCTCACACAAGCGATAATTTATTTACCCCAAAATAATTTGTTTAATGCCTCAAAATGGTTATGGAAGATTTCATACCCAAATTTTCCAAATTGGGACCCATCAATAAAAAAGACCCTACAAGCTCTCATGTAATTCTTCCACTCTGAATGCATTGAGATAGATAAAGAACAATATAATAATTCAATATGAATCAAGATAAATTATAGATGAGAAATAGTATCACAATTCCCTAAATTACATACGAATGAAGTCAAAATTGGAAGAAACTTACCCCTCAAAGAATACAAAACCTATGAGAAGATAGAAAAATAAGAATAAAGAAATGGGGGTTTTAAGAAATGAATGATGATAACCTATTGTAGTGATCATAACCATGATCAACCTGGAATGATGATATCAACATAAAAGAGTAATAAATGGATACATAAAGTTAAATATGTGAAAGTTTCTCAAACAAGTGTAAGAAATCAACGAGAACATTATGGAGGCTTTTGTAATTAGGGAATAGTCATGATGAAATAACTTAGAACTCTACTTGTATATTGTAAATAAGTGTGTGGCAAGTGGTTGTGGAATCACATATGTGTGGCAATGACTTCATATGTGGAAAAAGAAATAAACTATGTAGACTAATGAGAAAACACCTACCATGAAGTGTATGAAGGAATGTTGTGAGAAATTCTATAATGAGACCTTGAGAAGGATTATGCATAATTGAAAAAACTAGTGAGAATCAACTAAGGGAACTTGCACAAGAATGATCACCCCAGAAGTGAAAATGGGGTTATCATGAGGAACACATGCCCACAAGAACGTGTGCCTGTCCTTAGGAATGCACACGTGGTCCTAGTTGTCTAGGCTCTGTAAGCCCCAAACTAGGCTACCTACTTAGCATGGCTCAAAAGTGTACATGCGTTATTAGGAAATATCATTATGCAATTTGAAAACCTTAACTTTATGCACTATGAAAACCCTAGCTTTGTGGAATTTGAAAACCCTATCAATGTGGAATGTGGAAACTCCAATATAGTGAGTTCAAATTTGAGCGCGTAATTAGACAATGTAAGTAAACAAACCATATTTACCTTGCATCACAAGTTGGCAACGTTTTTCAATATATATTGAAGTGAAATTTGAAGACCTTAATTTTGTACAATTTGAAAACCCTACTTTAATCAAATTTGAAAACGCTAGCATTGTAGAATTTGATGGAATGGAATCGTATGGATGTAATTTTTGTTTAACCATTATGACTAATTTATTCCAAACACTCTATATCTCCCTATTTCCATTTACACCTTTTCTACTCTCTCTCTCTCTCTCTATTTTTATTTCCCTCCCTCCCTCATTTTCCAACAAGCACTTCATTGACTCTCATTGAAGAAATTTTATGAGCTTTCTTATTATTGGAATCTCTAACCAATAGAAAATACAACCCATGAGAAATATGACCATAGTAACTAATACAAGAATTATGAACTTGAGAACTTTAACCCTTACGAACTATGACACATAATAACTATGACCTCGAGAAGTTTGACCCTCATGAATTATGACCTTAGGAATCATTCCTTTGTTGTTCATAGTTCCCTTGTCAATTAGGAACTTTTATGTTATTTTACAAGAATTATGATGTGGGAGCTTTGACAATGAAATTAAACTAGGACCTTTTTTTGAGTGATAGTTCTAGGGAATAATTACTTTGTTAGCTAGGAACCTTGACTCACAATAACTATAATCAATGTTTAGTAGTCATAGCTATAGGAAATTTCTTGATCAAATAACTATTATGACCAACCACCTATAATCATCTTAGTCATTCATTGATCAAAGTTCTTGTCATATAGAGTAATTATGGTAATAGTTCTCATTGGTTATAGTTACTATGGGTTACAATACCCATTGGATAGAGTTATAATGGTCATATTTTTTCTTGAACTAATTCCAAAATATATCTTTTCAATGTATCCACTATTTAATGATGAGTAGTGGGAGAAATGTATCCATTATTTAACGATGAGCAGTGGGAGAATGATGAGAATTATCCACTAGGATGAAAAGACTTTAAGATTATGTCATCGAGATGTATGCATGTATGATATTGATAATCTTCGCACTTTTACAACATATTCTTCCTGTCATATTTTGGTCATCCATTTTCTGTCAACCCCTTCGTCTGAAGTAATCTTCGTTAGGATCACTGCTACAGTTTCCAAATGGTTGAGTAAGTGATATGGTGAGTTGACAAGGTAGTTTAAATATTAAATGTGATGGGGTGGTTTATTTTTAGTTTTAATTTTAAATTCAAAATCTTAAAGTTGCAGTATCCACTTCTCATTTGTCTTGGAGACTATTTCAAAAACACTTTGTTTAGTTTGAATCGATGCAGGGAGATGGAAGAAAGTAGAGCCAAGACATAAACAAGAGGCTCCATAATGGACATTTCATTGTAGTATACGTTTTGTGTCTTTTTCATTGTTGGAAGCAGTCTTAAAATAATATCTTGAACATTCTATGGTCTCCACATTTTCTATTCATGATATTCTCTAACAACAATTTTACATGTGGTATTTTAGACAATGAGTCTTTCATTGGTAGTTTGGACTAATCTTTGAGTACTCTCCAGTTATCAATATTAGATATCAAGCGACCTCAAGTTTGGATAACTAGTTATGGCATCTAATTACCTATTTTCTCATTCTTTTCCAAATTCCAGCAAATAAGTGTATTCAAATATTCCACATTTCAATTAGTAGGTTGATTGTTGAGTTACTACTTCTAGAAAGCATCCATTTGAAGTAAATAATGCCAACTCGCAAAACTATAATGATGAAATTTCCTAACAAAGAAAGCCAAATGTTTGTAGTGGAATTTCACATGAACCAAATGGAATCTTTGTGTACACAACTAGAATCTCCATTGTTGCCACACCACTATTTATATAGATAGATTCTTCATCAATTCCTTTAAGACACCATCCTCTGATAAGGGAAAGGATGTGTGCACCTAAGAGACCCTCAATGAGAAAACAACATTGCAATCCAAAATAGACTAAATGTACATCTTATCATATGGGTCATTAGTATAATATATTCTATGGAATCCATCTCCATGACTAGGACCCCACACATACAGACATATAGAATAGTAGGTAAAAACCAAAAAGAAAATCTTATATCTTTATTAAATACTTAATTGATAAGTTATCTTTATTTTGTAACACATTTATTAGATTATTTAAATTTATATGTATTTTTGTTACTTTCTTAATTATTTTACTTCTAACCCTATGTTTTCAACAAGAAAGTGTGTTGGTATCTAAGCTTTTTACTAATTTAAATTACTATAAAAGTTTTTACAAATTTTAAACTCATCAATTAAAGCAATTATAGTTCAATTTTTTTTTTAAAACAATATGAAGACATGATTTAAATACCTCACTATTTTAAATACCAGTCAAGGTGAAAAGTTTGTAATTACAAGACAAGAGCTTTTCATTCCATCACCACATAGAACCTTACCATAAAACAATGTATCAACAATTCTTTTGATGTTTCTTTTAATTTATGCCTTCTTAATGAAGTCAAAGTGACGAAAGTAAATTGAGTACTATAGAATGACTTAGCATATTACAATTAAAAATCCATAAATATTTTACCCTTTTTTAATAGTTGAAATATTTTTCCATTTATCTTATTTATTGAAAAAAATTGTCTAATATATTCTTATGAATAAGCATATTGTGAGGCTAAACAAATAACTTAAAATGTAATATGATCCTTCTAAAAAAAAATTAATTTCAAAGGACGATTTCAAAATAATACATTTTACAGCCTATTCTTACAATCAGGTAAGTGAGAATTTTTGCATTTGGGAATCCTCTAACTTCAAGTCTGCACTTAAGTTAATTTTGGCAGTAAATAAATAAATTTTTTTATTGTGGTTAAGTTAGTTTTGGTAGTAAATGAATATTTTTTTTATTGCTCATTTTATTTGTCAAATTTTTTTACTTTGAAGTTCTGGAATCAACAAGGTTATAACATCCAACATATTAAAGTAGTTTCTCCATGGAAAAAAAGAATTAACACAAAATTTAAACTAACAATTTCAAAAAAAAATGTTATCAGCTAATTTATATCTAAAATTTATAATTAAATTTGTTTTTATACCCACAAGTGGGTGAATGTTTTTATTATCAAAATTGTATTTTTAGCAACCTAATCCAGAAATCCCTAAAACCAACCACCTAATCGATAAAGCCCTACAACCAACATAAAAATAAGAATATGATGTAAATCTCTACATTCATCCTCAAATCGAATCTTAGTGTCCCGTGATCTCGATCTTGAAAGTGATTTAGTAAATTTCCCATGCATTGTGAATAATGTACACATTTTTAATGCGTTGGAGAATTCACCAATGCCTTGTTTGTATTCAGGATTAGCAGTTAATGACTCAGAAACCAACCTAGACTGATTTTTCTGAGAATTAAAGCCAATTTTATTAATTAAATGTAATATGGTCATACAAGACAAAACAATTTACCTAAAACAACTTCAAACTCAGAGGTTCGACAACACTTCCTTCTTTGATAGTTAATAAAATGATACAATGATATGTAAATGCATCCAAAGTACATCTCTTCCTGCCAAAAGCGTCGCTGGATTTGCACATCATTAAAGTTTTATATTTCAAATTGAATCGAACAGCCTTAATTTGGTACTCCGCTGGGATTAGTTGAATAATTTTCTCTATTAGGTTTTTTTTCTGAGAGAAAAAAATCAATATAGCTTTATATTAAGAGTATATAAAGGTCATTATTACATAATCAAAAGTCGGATAAGGCATAGAAGTGTCCAGAATGATAAAGAATTAAGGCGAAAAAGGCCTATCAGTCTTTGCAAAAATAGATGACAGATTAAACAGATACCAAAACAAAAAACTCTAATACCAGATACTATAGATGATCAAAACCAGATATACCAGGACTGTTAGCAGAGACATTCCAGCTTCTGTCAGAACAGAACCATGAAACTGATGCATGCAAAAATCCTATAAAGAGAGAAGGGGCAGAAAATTCCCAGCCTTGGGAATTTGCAGATCTAAAAAGCATGAAACTGGCGATCTGGGAGCCAAGATCACTAACATGAGCAAAAGACCATGACATCAACTTCTACATGTTCAACAAAAAAACTTCCTGATGATAGAAATCATGACAAGCCAATATGCCTTAAAGAATAGCTTGAAGAGGTTCCTTAGAGCTTTGGAAAATATGAGCATTCGGTAACATCGGCCTCACCAAAGAGATATCCTGGGAGATAATAACCCGTTACAGGATTCGACATCCAAAATCTTTTTAATAACCTGCAGCAGGCGTATCAACAGCTTGTTTTGGTTCTGCTCGAATTAATCCTCTACTTTCTGCCTTTTTGGTTCTGCTCGAATTAATCCTCTACTTTCTGCCTTCAACGCTACTGAATTGTATCCTCGCCTGCACGGAAACATCAATTAAAAGGGAACGGAATCAAGTAAAATAGTTTTTGATTTCCAATATAAACTTTGATTTTAAAAGTGTGGAGATCATAATATGGTGTTGGAGATTTTAGTGACGTTGTGAAGGGAGCTTACATAGCCTGAATGGCTAGATTTGATCTGAAATCATATCCATGCCCCTCAACTCGAGAAATTGCTCCAGCAGCCGCAGATGAGGAAGAGATCTGGTCATGAGAAGCCTCTTGTTGATGTCCATTATGGAGGGATGGAACCGTTGTCAGCGTATTCAACCTGAGCAGCGACGGCATTGCTGCAAAAGTGCCAGATGGAGTTATCCAGACTAGTGCAGAGAGTCTGATGGATTTCCCCGTGTTGCTGAAATGTTGGGCTTTTGCACCACAATGCCATCGGTGCTCATGTTCAATTCATTGACTGTTACATCCGCGACGAGCAGTACCAAATCCATGTAATGTCAAATGGCACAGCGTTATTGTGATTCTTATCAATGTGCTGAGGACGCCCCCATTTTATAACCTCTCTGACGTCAGGGATGATGGCGGTTTTCTCAGTCGAGAATCGGAAATGGGCCGCCATTCGATTCGTCTCACACACGGCATTCTGAAAATGCAACTTTTTCTTTTATCATTTTTACTTAATTCTATTGCATTTTAATATTTAAATATTTTTTTAGGAATATTTAAAATTTTATTTAAAAAAATAAAAAAAATGGTTTAAAAAAATAAAAGTAATGGTATTTCAATGGTATATCTATCTATCTATCTATCTATCTATCTATATATATAAATATATATATATATATATAAATATAAATATAAATAATTCAGTTAGAATTTATATAAATATATATATATATATATATATATATAAATATAAATATAAATAATTCAGTTAGAATTTAACTGGATGTATTTCATTTTGTATGTATAATATTTTTTTTAATACTATTTCAATTGAACAATATTTTAGTTTATCAATTAGATATATTTGAATTTGTATAGGTAATTTGATTTGATTTTAATATTATGAATGTGCATAGAGTAAGTTGACTTTATTTTAATATTATGAATGTGATGTATTGCATTTTGTTTTGGTAAATGAACTCGATTTTAGTATTATCAATTGCATGTATTTCATTTTGTGTTGGGAATATGACTCAAACTATATTTTAGTATTATGAATTGGAAGTATTTCATTTTGTGTGCTCAACTGCATTGGATTCTAGTATTACGAATTGGATGTATTTCAATTTGCATGGGCAACTTGATTTTATTTTAATATTATGAATGTACATGGGTAAGTTGACTCCATTTTAATATTATGAATGTCATGTATCCCATTTTGTTTGGGTAAATGGACTCTATTTTAGTATTATGAATTGCATGTATTTCATTTTGTTTAGGGAACATGAGTAAACTACATTTTAGTATTATGAGGTGGAAGTATTTCATTGTGTGTGCTCAAGTGCATTGGATTCTAGTGTTAGGAATTGGATGTATTTCATTTTGTTTCAGCAAGTGGACACACTAGAATGGAGTTTAGTATTATGAATTGAATGTATTTCATTTTGTTTGGATAAATGCACTAGATTATAGTATTATGAATTGGATGTATTGCAATTTTTTGGGCCACTTTCATGGATTTTAGTATTATCACTTGAGTGTATTTCATTTTGTTTAGGAAACTCTACAAAATTTTAATACTATGAATTGGATGCATTCATATTGTTTGGGTATATGGAGTGGATTTTAGTATTATAAATTAGATGTATTCCAATTTGTTTGGGCAAGAGGCATTTTGGTAGAGCAACCATTTTGGTGAAATAAGAGAATCACATTATATATATATATATATATATATATATATATATATATATATATATATATATTACAATCATCAGCTTTTGGGAGTGACCAATTCAAAATTATGAGAAGATCATTGATTGGGTATAGGTGACCATTTCAAAATAATAATAAAAAATATCAATTTCTTACACCTAATGATTTTAAAATATCTAAGAGGCTGAAAATGGTGTTAAATGTTTATAGGAATCAATCCATGATAAAGATTAAAATAACATTAAAATCAACTAAACTATAACTTAATTTAACTTGTAATTAATATTTTTAATTACATAAAATATATACATTTTTAAAAACAAGTAAAGATGTTATTTATCCTACTTTACCAAAGAAATACATAACTTTTAAATGATCTTTAATACTATTAAGGAAAATATTATAATATAAGAAAATATTTTAAGATAAACAAAACCATAAATATGACCCTAAAATATTCAAACCTATTTTATTTTATTTATTTATTTATTTATTTTTACTTTTAAATTTAAACATATATTCTTTATTTTTTAACAAATAAAATAAAATTCCACTTTCCATATACTTTGATAGCATTTAAATATATTCAAAACAACTAGTTCCATATTACAAAAATGATTCACTATATCACTTAAAATAACCACAAGCTGAATTTAAATACTCACAAATATTCCTTAGCCATCCATAATTAACAAAACATACATGGTATATTTTTGCTCAAAATAAAACTAATAGATACATAAATATATACATTATAATTCCTAGATATCAAAACAATAGATACATAAATATATACATTATAATTCCTAAATATGAAAATAGATCAAATTTTCTAACCAATATTCTTAATCTAGAATCTAAAAAGAGTGTTCAAACTTGGGCTTCTTCATGGAAGCAAGGATGAAAAGGGTTAGAGTTATGGCATTCCTTGTCTTCCAAAATATCTCATTGAATGTGTGCCATATTAGTTTAAGCTTTTAAAAGATCATTAACATAATGTTTCCTTCTTTGAAAATATCATTTAAAAAAAGAAACCAAAAGCATTCTAAATCTCTTAAACTTCTTTCCAAAATGTTGTACATTTTTTTTATCCATTTTATCATATTTATTGAATCTTCAAAGGAAAGTTTATGGATTTTTTTAAATAAATGGAAAAAAAATTAGTGCTAGATCCATAACTCTAATAGAGTTATGGGTTCTTAGGCCCATTCAAACTCTAAACTTAACATTATAACCTCCACCTTGATGCATATATACGCCATTTGTTATGAAAGTGTGAAAATTGTTGTAAAGCTTAATATCCATGTTTTGTGATCAAACTAAAGTAGGTGGGTCCCCTACTAAAAGTATGGAAAATGATTTAGTTTATCATATCATCATATGGCACATCATTCTATGTTTCACATAAGCATTGTTAACACTATTTATCACACATAGTGTTTTAGTTTTGAGAAATTTTAAATTGCATTTTATAGTTAATGGCTTATATTACAATGTTCATTTACACATATATATTTATATTGTTACATGAAAGCCTAAATGGGATTAACAAAAAACCAGGATCATTTGTGCTATAGCACAAGGATTGCCGTATGGTTTGAAGCTCTTCATAACTCTTATATTCAATTTGCATTATGATAGTTAATGTAATGAAACTAAATCATGTGTTATGCATTTAAAAATATTGCAATGACATCACTTTGTTGTAATAACCATATAGACACATTCTGATCACACTTTAAGATGGTAAGAAGGTCTACATATAAGTTTTCATCATAAAAATATTATAGATGTTGGCATATTTGGTGATATTTATTGTTACATATGACATCACTTTGTTGTAATAACCATATAGACACATTCTGATCACACTTTAAGATGGTAAGAAGGTCTACATATAAGTTTTCATCATAAAAATATTATAGATGTTGGCATATTTGGTGATATTTATTGTTACATGTTACATGGTGATGTCAAAAGATATCTGAAGACCGATAAGGCTATATAGTATGAATGATTTAATAAAAAGGGCATTGCTAGGTTACCTATTAAAACGTAAGACTTTTTGACACTTTTGTGAAAGAATAGGCTCAAAATCACTTTTGAAATTAAGAGGATGATATAAAATATGAAGCTACCTTCTAGGTGGTCTATTGTTTATTTCTCATTGTTGAATCATTTCAGGAGTACTATTGTGAGTATATCGTGTGAATTCTTAAGACAAACTAATTACATCATATTTGATTCTATATATATATGAATGCCAAGGTGTGTGTGTGTGTGTATATCTATATATCTATATATATCTATATCTATATATATATATATATATATAACAAGGTTGATGAGAGTTTGAGTGTTCCTTTTGTTGAATTGTGGCTATTGCATTGAGAGAATGATGTTCTATTAATTCATATGTTATTTTAGGGTTTTGGTACTCAGATATGTTGTTGAGTCAAAGGATCAAACTTGAGAGCATGGCTATATAATGTTGTATATGTAAAGAATAATTCACTTATTGGAGTTGGAGGATGTCAATCTTTGAATAATATTTGGATGACCATTTAATTTTTTTTTATCTTCAAAATTTGACTGAATTTGGAAACAAATAGGTTGTCCACAAAGATATGGCCTTGGAATAAAAAGAGATATCCTTTCACTTAAAATCCATGTAATGTAATACAAAGAGTCAACACGTTATCTATATAAAAACATGTTCTTTTGGATGGAAGAATAGTGAGAAGAATGACTTTTGTGAGACCTAGTTCTGGAATTATATTGCAAGAGAGAGAGAGAGAGGAAGATAAGAAGATGTGAATCATAACTTAGGAGGAGGAGCACATGATAAGAAGTTGTAAAGGGAGAAGAAAAAGAATACAGAACGTAACCATAGAAAAAGAATAACTCAACATTGTGGGGGATTCATTGGCAACGCAATACCATACCACGTGAGTTCATATTGGCGTTCATATTCGCGCATAAAAAAATGAAGAAAAATGAAATTATATATTGAAGATATAATGGGGGGTAAAGGGTTTTTATATGTGGTATAGAAATATGTTTATGATAAGTTATTGTTTATACAATACATCGAGTCAAAAAACAAGCTGGTTAGAGAAATAGAGGTTCTGTGGGAGTATGGACACTCGGAGGGAGAAATAAAATGCTATGGTAATATTATGTCCATAGTAGCCTAATATTCAAGCATATGGCCGTATTATTGATATGAAATTCATGTTAATGTTAAATTCTTAATGTAAAAGTGCCATTCTCCTTTATCATTCATTTTCGTCATTTTACTTAAATTTTTAACATGACCATGAGATGACTTAGGATGACTGAGAGTGGTTCTATCATAATTAGATTTCATATGGAGAAAGTAGAATTTTAGATCCCACTCAAAATCAAGTAGACTGATTAGTTTTTCAGGCTTTTGAGATTGGAGGAATTACAATGTTTCCATTGGACTTTGTCATGTACTAGGGTATATAACTCATATTTAATCAATAACGCCAAACCCTCTACGTGCCTTGGTGTTAGTGACATTGGTTGTTGAATTCCTCTCTCATGACCCTACTAAAAATGTATCCATCACTCAAACAAAATATTTACTTGAGATGCTACATTTTTTCTATCTTATGTTAATTGTTAGAGGGTGATTTTAATGACAAAGATCCAAGATAGGAAATGATTTTGATGATATGTAGGTATTTGTTGTAGCATGATTTTTTTGGATGTTAGAGACCATATAGAGCCTATTTGTTTGTTGATGAATTTTCAATTCAGATATGGATTACACTCGATGTTATTTTCGTTATGTGCACCCTTACATGATATATAAATGAGATGATCCGGATTTAAACAGGAACAGAATAAAATACAGAGATAACCATAAAGACAAATATGCAGCGGAAATAATACTTCATTTCATTACTGTAAAATACTGAAATATGCTTACAAATAGGAATGGAAATAACCCAGCTAGGGCGATGGTAGCTTATCTCTGAGAAGAGATGTGTCGGCTACATGCCTCTGAACTGTTCTCCCAAAAACCTGTGTTACAATGAGGCTCGAGGGCCTATTCATTTTTGAGAAACAAGGGAAAACCCTTCACATTCCAAAACCTAACCCTAGAAGATGAAACGCCAAATTGTGGGCCCCGTTTTTGGGTAAGTTGGTACATCAACTTCCCGGGGTCGCGAATTGGTCATACTATCTCCGTTTGACGCGCATGATAGCCCGTTGGAAAGATCTCTCCGAGGAATACGACGGAAAGGACGATTTTTAGTCAGAAAAATCGCTGAAGTGGATTTCCCAAAAAACGTCGTTTAGGGCCTCAAAACGGCTTAAGAAGTTTAGGACCCGAAAAACTGCTAAAAACAGTAAACTGTGCTATAATTAAGGAAACAGAAAAACTGAAAGAGATAGTTGTGGGGGTCCAAATGGGATAGGTGGGTGGCAACCAACATCCACCTGGATCATTCCTCCCCCCTTAGGAAGCAATGGTCCCCATTGCGTTGAGTTCCTCCCTGAGATGAGGAAGCTTCGGCTGAGCTGGGTCTCTGGTGAGCTGTTCTGCAATCTCTGATGTGTCTAGAAATGGTGGGGAGCATGGTCGGCGACGGTCCACATTGAACACTCGGTGCAAGCGAAGGAATGGAGGAATGCTGTGCTTCAAAACATTGTTTCCCGTAGCCTTATTACTGGTTTAAGGACCATGTGGAAGTGGTCTGAGTTTTTGATGGGTTCTGGTAAGGTGCTCCCTCTGCAAATGTAACCAAACTTTGTCGCCCACCTGAAACTTGTGTGGTACCCCTTCGGGTAAGGAGAAGTTGTTCCTGTGTTTTGTCACGACTGTATCCCTCTATTGCTGCTGTTGTGTGGAGGAACCCTTCACAGGGGTCATGGATGTAGCAACGATCTTCCCCTTTCTTTGGGAGTGAACGAGACAAAAAATAAATTTCATAGTCTATGAGATGAGCTTGCTGCCTTTCTTAGCAGTGATCAAAGAGGTGGCGGTAGGTGGGGCTACCTCCGGTATCCTGTATAATGAATTATCCAAAGAAATGATGACAGCGCGAGGCCTTGACTCATACACAGCATGTCGCCTCCACAAGTATGGCTAGCCTAATAGTACATCACAAACATCCAAAGGTGTAACATCACACAATACCTCGATTGTGAAGGGTTTGATGCTGTAGGGAAGGCGACACTCCTGGCGAACTTTGAGATCTCGTCCTTCGTGAAGCCAACCGATATTGTACGGCTGTGGGTGTGGTGTAGTTGGTAGGCCCAACCGCTTCACGACCTCTGCTGAAATGAGGTTCTTTTGGCTGCCACTGTCGACAATGAATTGCAGCGGCGAACCCTTCACCCACATCTGTGAGTGGAAAAGACGTTCCCCCTCCTCTGGATCTTCGGGCTCATTTTTCTGGATCTTGGCAGTAGCAACAGTGGCACTGGGATCCGCATCAATGATCTGCTTCCCTTTTTCATTCCCCTTGTCGGGTTCTGACTCAGAGTCAGAACATGCATCTGATTCAGAAACCTTGAACTCGGCCACCAGCGACTGCTTGGTCCGACACTCACTTGTGTTATGAGTGCGACTCTTGTGGAACTCACACCACTTTCCTGTGTCCTTCTTCGGCTTCGTGGTGTTGTTCTTTTCTTGCGGCTTCGACGGGTTGTCTTGGGTCACCCAGCCTTGGCTTTGTCCTTTGGGCTTTGGATTTGCAGATCCAAAGTCTCGCTTCTTCTGTTTGAACTTTTGCTCGATTTTGACAGCATATCGGTATGTTGTGCCGAGTGAGGAGATGTTCAAGAACTCCATCTCTTCCTGGATGTATCTGTGTAGGCAACCACGGTATTTGAGTACCAGATGCAGCTCAGAATCTTTGATACCCAATTGTGTGCGAAGGGTATGAAAAATGTTTGTGAACTCCGGCACATCTTGGTCTCGTCCCTGCCGTAGTGTGGTCCATTTGATGTATTTTTCCTCATAGCTTTTGATAGGGTAGTACTGCTCCTTGATGGCATCCCGGAAGTCATTCCAAGTGGGTGCGGCTGAAAACAGTGAGCCTGTACTTTCATCCTTCTGTTCGCAGTAGGTTTCCCACCAGTCCTTGACATGGGGGGCTGCTTTGAGAAGAGCGAAAACAATCTTTTCCCGACTTGAAAATTCATGAACAGAAAAATACCCATCGAGCAGATTTAACCATTTATCTACGGCATCTGCGTCTATTTGACCCTCGAAGATGGGGATTTCAAAATTAACTTGTACCTTAAACGGTGTGGCATTTCCAGAGTAGCTGTTGGAAGCCGATGCGTCGCCTCTAGGTAGCCACTGAAGGATTTGGGCAAAGCTGTCCATCATCGCATTCCTTTGTCGCTTGAGGGCTTCTTCAAGCAAGATTTTGATAGGATCTCCTGCCCCCTCATTTTTCTTCTCATCCGCCATGGGAGGTCGTTGAGATTTGCGAGGCTGGTCTTGCAAAGGTTCGACCAGTTCCAAACCTAACTCCTTATATCCCAACCTCGTTGGGGACATGCAAAGAAAAACAGAGAAAAAGGAGACCGCTCTGATACCACTGATCCGGATTTAAACAAGAACGCAATAAAATACAGAGATAACCATAAAGACAAATATGCAACGGAAATAATACTTCATTTCATTACTGTAAAATACTGAAATATGCTTACAAATAGGAATGGAAATAACCCAGCTAGGGCGATGGTAGCTTATCTCTGAGAAGAGATGTGTCGGCTACATGCCTCTGAACTGTTCTCCCAAAAACCTGTGTTACAATGAGGCTCGAGGGCCTATTTATTGTTGAGAAACAAGGGAAAACCCTTCACATTCCAAAACCTAACCCTAGAAGATGAAATGCCAAATTGTGGGCCCCGTTTTTGGGTAAGTTGGTACATCAACTTCCCAGGGTCGCAAATTGGTCGTACTATCTCCGTTTGACGCTCATGATAGCCCGTTGGAAAGATCTCTCCGAGGACTACGACGGAAAGGACGATTTTTAGTCAGAAAAATCGCTAAAGTGGATTTCCCAAAAAACGTCGTTTAGGGCCTCAAAACGGCTTAAGAAGTTTAGGACCCGAAAAACTGCTAAAAACAGTAAACTGTGCTATAATTAAGGAAACAGAAAAACTGAAAGAGATAGTTGTGGGGGTCCAAATGGGATAGGTGGGTGGCAACCAACATCCACCTGGATCATTCCTCCCCCCTTAGGAAGCAATGGTCCCCATTGCGTTGAGTTCCTCCCTGAGATGAGGAAGCTTCGGTTGAGCTGGGTCTCTGGTGAGCTGTTCTGCAATCTCTGATGTGTCTAGAAATGGTGGGGAGCATGGTCGGCGACGGTCCACATTGAACACTCGGTGCAAGCGAAGGAATGGAGGAATGCTGTGCTTCAAAACATTGTTTCCCGTAGCCTTATTACTGGTTTAAGGACCATGTGGAAGTGGTCTGAGTTTTTGATGGGTTCTGGTAAGGTGCTCCCTCTGCAAATGTAACCAAACTTTGTCGCCCACCTGAAACTTGTGTGGTACCCCTTCGGGTAAGGAGAAGTTGTTCCTGTGTTTTGTCACGACTGTATCCCTCTATTGCTGCTGTTGTGTGGAGGAACCCTTCACAGGGGTCATGGATGTAGCAGCGATCTTCCCCTTTCTTTGGGAGTGAACGAGACAGAAAATAAATTTCATAGTCTATGAGATGAGCTTGCTGCCTTTCTTAGCAGTGATCAAAGAGGTGGCGGTAGGTGGGGCTACCTCCGGTATCCTGTATAATGAATTATCCAAAGAAATGATGACAGCGCGAGGCCTTGACTCATACACAGCATGTCGCCTCCACAAGTATGGCTAGCCTAATAGTACATCACAAACATCCAAAGGTGTAACATCACACAATACCTCGATTGTGAAGGGTTTGATGCTGTAGGGAAGGCGACACTCCTGGCGAACTTTGAGATCTCGTCCTTCGTGAAGCCAACCGATATTGTGCGGCTGTGGGTGTGGTGTAGTTGGTAGGCCCAACCGCTTCACGACCTCTGCTGAAATGAGGTTCTTTTGGCTGCCACTGTCGACAATGAATTGCAGCGGCGAACCCTTCACCCACATCTGTGAGTGGAAAAGACGTTCCCCCTCCTCTGGATCTTCGGGCTCATTTTTCTGGATCTTGGCAGTAGCAACAGTGGCACTGGGATCCGCATCAATGATCTGCTTCCCTTTGTCATTCCCCTTGTCGGGTTCTGACTCAGAGTCAGAACATGCATCTGATTCGGAAACCTTGAACTCGGCCACCAGCGACTGCTTGGTCCGACACTCACTTGTGTTATGAGTGCGACTCTTGTGGAACTCACACCACTTTCCTGTGTCCTTCTTCGGCTTCGTGGTGTTGTTCTTTTCTTGTGGCTTCGACGGGTTGTCTTGGGTCACCCAGCCTTGGCTTTGTCCTTTGGGCTTTGGATTTGCAGATCCAAAGTCTCGCTTCTTCTGTTTGAACTTTTGCTCGATTTTGACAGCATATCGGTATGTTGTGCCGAGTGAGGAGATGTTCAAGAACTCCATCTCTTCCTGGATGTATCTGTGTAGGCAACCACGGTATTTGAGTACCAGATGCAGCTCAGAATATTTGATACCCAATTGTGTGCGAAGGGTATGAAAAATGTTTGTGAACTCCGGCACATCTTGGTCTCGTCCCTGCCGTAGTGTGGTCCATTTGATGTATTTTTCCTCATAGCTTTTGATAGGGTAGTACTGCTCCTTGATGGCATCCCGGAAGTCATTCCAAGTGGGTGCGGCTGAAAACAGTGAGCCTGTACTTTCATCCTTCTGTTCGCAGTAGGTTTCCCACCAGTCCTTGACGTGGGGGGCTGCTTTGAGAAGAGCGAAAACAATCTTTTCCCGACTTGAAAATTCATGAACAGAAAAATACCCATCGAGCAGATTTAACCATTTATCTACGGCATCTGCGTCTATTTGACCCTCGAAGATGGGGATTTCAAAATTAACTTGTACCTTAAACGGTGTGGCATTTCCAGAGTAGCTGTTGGAAGCCGATGCGTCGCCTCTAGGTAGCCACTGAAGGATTTGGGCAAAGCTGTCCATCATCGCATTCCTTTGTCGCTCGAGGGCTTCTTCAAGCAAGATTTTGATAGGATCTCCTGCCCCCTCATTTTTCTTCTCATCCGCCATGGGAGGTCGTTGAGATTTGCGAGGCTGGTCTTGCAAAGGTTCGACCAGTTCCAGACCTAACTCCTTATATCCCAACCTCGTTGGGGACATGCAAAGAAAAACAGAGAAAAAGCAGACCGCTTTGATACCACTGATCCGGATTTAAACAGGAACACAATAAAATACAGAGATAACCATAAAGACAAATATGCAGCGGAAATAATACTTCATTTCATTACTGTAAAATACTGAAATATGCTTACAAATAGGAATGGAAATAACCCAGCTAGGGCGATGGTAGCTTATCTCTGAGAAGAGATGTGTCGGCTACATGCCTATGAACTGTTCTCCCAAAAACCTATGTTACAATGAGGCTCGAGGGCCTATTTATTGTTGAGAAACAAGGGAAAACCCTTCACATTCCAAAACCTAACCCTAGAAGATGAAATGCCAAATTGTGGGCCCCGTTTTTGGGTAAGTTGGTACATCAACTTCCCGGGGTCGCAAATTGGTCGTACTATCTCCGTTTGACGCGCATGATAGCCCGTTGGAAAGATCTCTCCGAGGACTATGACAGAAGATATGATTTTTAGTTAGAAAAATCGCTGAAGGTGGATTTCCAAAAAAAACGTCGTTTAGGGCCTCAAAACGACTTAAGAAGTTTAGGACCCGAAAAACTGCTAAAAATAGTAAACTGTTCTATAATTAAGGAAATAGAAAAACTGAAAGAGACAGTTGTGGGGGTCCAAATGGGATAGGTGGGTGGCCACCAACATCCACCTGGATCACGAGAACTTGTAATTTATGGACCCGTGGTTGATGAAGATTACAACTACTAGATGAATGATGCTATATGTGTTAATCCATGTTTTTATGTTTTTATCACAAATTCATTATTATACATGATTTTTTGACATATATGCATCAACATATATATAAATATATATTGTATAAAATTCACTCCCAAATTCGCTTGAGACTTGGGAGCTTTTAAAAATGTCATTCCCTGCTCCTGTTTCCACTCCCACTTCAAACTTCCACTCCCACTCCAAATAAGCCTTGATCTAGAACATACATGAATCGCATTACTAATACCTCTATGATCCATTTCTAGTGCATGTGTTAATAGTTTTTACCTGCTACTAGTGATCCTCCGAATTATGGGGTAGTAGGGAAGACAACAATTATGGCACCTTCACCCTTTCCTTACATTAGTGATGAAAATGTTGAATGAAAGTGAAGGAGAGAGTGATAGAGACTATTGCTTGGTAGAGGGCACATGCATGCGACATGAGATAGTGAAATATACTATTGCTTGGAAGAGGGTGCATGCATGTTAAGGGTATTCATGTCACACCTCCAGTTAATCGCAGTTGAGATGTTGTTTCAAATTTATCAATTTCAGCTTTAGATATATATTTTTCTACTATTATAACTATTCTTTTGTTATTTTTATCATGCAAGATCTATTCTTACTAAAAAGGTGCAGATCCCTAGTCAATTAGAATATTTCTGCATGAGAAATTACCATCTTAGATAGATGACCCAAATCTCAAGGAAGGGATGCATTCTTTCATGCTCCAATTCATATTTTGATGCATACACACTTACTTTGCACTCCTACAATGCAAAAATGGTGCACTAGGTAACCAGGTTAGGGCCATGATTTGACCAAGTCCAACTAGATAGGCTTTTGCATGTGTCCATATTCATTATAATTTTACTCCTCTTCCTATTGTATAAGCAACATGAAATCCATTGTGTTTGTTATCGAGGTTTTGTTTTGAACTATTGTAGTGTATCTCTTTTAGTAATCAATAGAAGATAGATGTAATTGAGAGTTCAATTCTATGTAGTTTCCATTCAAATTTTCCACAATATGTATTTGTAAATCAACCAACTTATATTTTCCTCTTTTTTATTGAAACTTTCAAGTTTTTAGCTACCTAGTATTTAGTTTATTCTTTCTAGGCACAAAATTTTCTTACCATTTTTAATGAAAATAAAGGGATATAAATATAAAGGGGTATAAAAATGTTAGTGAAAAAATGGATACCTATAATATCCACTGAAATTAGGGGCTGTGTAAATTGGGAAGGTGTATTGGGTTTGTATTCGTAGGGGGTTAAATAAAGTGAATTTTGGAGGTATTTTCCAATATGTAGTAAACTTAAGGGTATTGTTTAGTATGCCCTGAACACACATGTTATGTTAAAGGTTCACTCTTAAAATTCAAAATAATAGGTAAACCAACAAAGTAGATTTGTAATATTAATAGGGGATTGATGTCTCCCTCAAGTAGTAGCATTAAAAAGAATAGGTTGGAGAATATAACAAGTGTTAGTTCGTACTTCTAGAAGGTTGTACCTTCCAGAAGGAAATAGAGGTTTAAACCTTTTGTAGGTGGTTTCCTACAAAAGTTGATGTAAAAGGCGAGTGGTGATTTCATATCTCGCAATTGGGTGCTTGCAAATTGGTTGATGTCAATACACTGTAAAAGATTATTAATAATAAGAATAAGAAGAGAAAGTGTTTTGTGGTTTTTCTACCTGAAGGGTTTCCACATAATATTCCTCGTGTTCATATGTTATGATTTTTCTATTTATGTGGTTTGCGTTTTCCTTTTCATGTATTGTGTTTTAGATCTACTACTCATATCACTAGTACAAAATGAGATATTAGTGACTATGCAACTAAAACAATTAGTTACCACAACTATTTCACATGAATTACTACTAAATTTGAGCAATTTTAAGTGACCAAAGTAAAAGAGACTAACTTAAATGACTAAATTTGTCTAAGGATAAAATATATGACTAGATAATAAGTGACCCTACTAAAAGTGACTAACTTAAATGAATAATTTAGTGAAGGACTAAAAAATATGACTACATAATAAGGGACAAAATAAAAAATAATTAATGTAAATGAATATTATAGTCCAAGAATAAAAATATGACTAACGACTAAGTACAACAAGTATATGAATTAGTCATATATGCAAGAAATTTTTAATTGTGTCACTTTAGAAATGGAAAATTGTAATTTTTATACTCAAGTGTTACATTGCACTAAATTTTAACACTATGGATGGATTCAGATACCCCTTGTCTTTAAATTTTAGCACTGGAGATGGAT
Source organism: Pinus tabuliformis (assembly GCA_031772625.1). Taxonomy (NCBI): domain Eukaryota; kingdom Viridiplantae; phylum Streptophyta; class Pinopsida; order Pinales; family Pinaceae; genus Pinus; species Pinus tabuliformis. The sequence continues at coordinate 555,856,737 of CM062813.1, read as the reverse complement.
TCATAGATCCCCTTTGTGTCTAACATGGGGTGGGGGGGGGGGGGGGGGGGGGGGGGGGGGTGTGGGCACGGCGGCGACGGAGAGTCTTTGAATCCATCTACAATTTTAAAATTAAAGTAGATGGATTCAAAGACCCCTTAAAGGGGTATATGAATCCATCTGTAATGCCAAAATTACAACAATTTTATATAATATAAAGTATAAGTTTACAATATATAATATATAATAGTTTTATAGAGTATAATAGTTTACAACATATAATTATAATGGTTTACAATATATTGTGCATCTAATCAACTCTCATAATATTTTTTCACCATATGAATGGTTAGTCATTTGAAATAAGTTTATATATTATAATTTCTCTGAGTGAATGTTGAAAGGCATATAGAACCATTTCTTGATTATTTTTAATTTGCATATTTGTTTCTTCTTGTCCATTTTTGGAAAGAAATATGATAGAATTTCCTCAGTATTACTAAACAAATGAAGAAAAATGATTCACATGGTGCACCTTCTTTTTCAATGGAAAATTTTCTTTCCTCTATCCCCTAGACTACATTTGCCCAACTTGATCTCTAAGGAATTGATATGCCTTCTTCAACCATTAATTCTACTCTAACTCGAAATGTGGTGAAGAACCAATTTAGAAAGTAGTAATGATATCTATATTTTCAATTTGATCTCTAGTCAACACAACCTCTAGTTCCAAATCTTAGGTAGCCAATTTCTTCTCATCCTCATATTGTTTCAAAAATATGTTTACTAAGGTTTATCATTGAGATGGGTGAATAGATTCACTCCACCTTTTGAATCACTTAAGAGTTGCGCAAATTTGCGAAGTACCATACAATTAAAACAAGGTAATTGTTGTGTAGTGATGTCTTCCGGAGTCATAACATTCATGTTTTATTGTATCGACATTTCGAACCAAACTCTGTGGTTCATAATCAGGATCAGATGTGTGAAAAAGTCAGATAATGATGGGGCAATAAATAGAGGAAAGGTTGGTTGGTAATGTAAGGAGCCGACAGGTTTGATAATGTTAAGAAATAAGTTTAGTTTAATTGATTAAATACCTATTTTTTATTTTTGTTGTTATATTGTATGTTTTTATTTCTTTATTTCTTTATTTTTTATTTTTTTTTTAGATTTAATTATAATTATCCAAATATAATGTAACATTATAATATTATCATGTTATTAACTATAATTTATAGTATTAGTTATTTTTTATAACATTAATTAATACCTAATGTTATTATTCTAATATGATATAATGTGATAATATTATAATGTTTCAAATGATCTCATGTTATTTGTCCACAAAATATTTTAGGAACAATACAATTTTCATTTTACTAGAAGTACCTGATTTCCTACATCAAATACACTCCAACACCATTTTATCAATCTTGGATCTGGTTACTTAAATTTGCAATCATAAGCATATCATAAAACTCCTTGTACAACCATAAATATATAAGGTTGTATCATAACTGCTTAACGAAATGTATGAATTAATTTTTCATATATGTCATTCTAATGTTTGTATGTTGTTATTAAATGCATAATTGTGAGATGGAAAATTTATTTTCACACATGTAAATGACTATTATTATTTGGTTAAAAGGACATTATATGTTGTTAATGAAAAAAATGAAATTTTAATGGAAGAAAGAAATGTTTAGACTTAACTTTTGCAACCAACAAGCAACACATCCATAAGTAACTAGAATGTATTTCTGAATCTGATTTATTTTTATAGTCTAGGAGCTAGATAAAAGGAAATGGAAAATCTATGTATGTTTGCTTGAAATGTGCCTCTAACATTTTGTGTTGTATGCTGATCTAAAAACTTAGAGAAGGCATTATCATAATAACTCTTATTTACTATTTATTCTCTTTAAATTGAATTTCATTTGATGGTAAAGTTGTGCTCTTCAATGCACAAATTTTATGTATTAGAAAGGAAATTATAGAAATTATTTCATTTTTTATTTTGTGTTTTCAAGTTAGAGATTCGCACAATATATCCATAAAGGGTTAGCATGAATGAGGGAACAATGCGTTTATGTGTTTCATGAGAAGTAATTTCCAGCTTTTTAGGAACAAAACATCACCCTCACAAACGCACACACATACAAACATAGAATTAACAATCCATACTATCTTTGGTATCCATAGCTCATAATGAAAAATCTTTTTATAGGGAAGCTCCCCTAGAGGCGATTAACATACAACTTTGAAGTGAGGAAAGTGAAACCTAGGAGATAGTAGTGGATCTTCCAAGTTCCATTGGTTTGTCGAGTGAGGAAATTTCATCCCCATAGTGACAAATGACGTGGTAACAAGAAAAATGAATAGATAAAACTATAGAACGTAAATGAGTGTTCTACAAGATCAGTGTCACGCTTTAGCATGAGAGAATTAATTCAAATGCGTTTAAATTTAGTAACATCTGTTCAAGTATCCTATTTAAAGGAATGTTTTAGGTCCAATATGAAACATTTGCAAGACTAGAATTGAAACAAGTTATCACAATTTCATTATCACCATCCTAGATCCACCTTACCCCTAGATCTACTAAGCGCTAAGAGGGATCAAATCTCTTTTCAATAAAAGAGGTTCACACCTCAAAAGGATTGGATACCTCTTAGAGCTTGGTATATGCAAGGTTAAAATGGATCTAGATCGGTTTATGTATATATATATATATATATATATATATATATATATATATATATATATATATATATATCTTCTTACATAAGAATACTATTAGGAAAACCATGCCGTGACAAACTTATAGGTAAAAAATCATCAATTAACTATCTTACCTCAATTTTATTTCAATTAATATTTTATTTATTTTTAATTTAATTTTATGTAATTTGACCAAGCCAAAAATTTTATAGGATAGGAGCTGACAAGAATTTAGAACATCTCTTTCATATTGGGTTGGAGAGCGCCTCTTAGTGCAAACATAATGTAATCATAAGATAGTATTAGGTAACAAATGTTTTCCACTTTCAATAATGCATTTTTCTCTATCTCCAAACCCCGGTTTCTATCCATTATGAATATAGCCCAAGACATACACTAGAAGCAAGATTTCCTCATAAAATATAAGGTAATAATAGTGAAAGTGAGAAGACAAGGAAAGGTAAGTGGCAATGAATGTTTTTCTCTGAGTTAAGAAATGGAATATGTTTTCATGTTTAATGAGGCCACATGTAGAACCCAAAAAAATAGTTAATTGTGTAAAGCCTCCCTATGGACACAATGATTGGAGACATGAAGGAGATTCAATCAACTAATAAAACATTAATAAAATAAACAACAGACATATACACAAATTAGACATGGCGGGAAAGGCCTGAGAGCCTCAGTGTATTATATTCCTCACACTCTCAATGTAATCTGCAAATAATGATAATAGGAAAAATAAATACATGAGGAAGTTTGTCTCAAGATAGTACGTCTATCTTGGACACTGTGGTTGAGAAAATCTCTCAACCAAACACTAATCTAGGAGCCTAATTAGTTGGAGAGAATCTCTCAACCAACTAAGCCTAAATTGACTCCTAACCATGAGGAACAAACTCAATCTAGAAACGTAGGATTAAATTCAACATTCTTGATTTTAATTAATTTAATTTTTTTGGACTTATAATTGTTTTCATCACATGAGAGTGAGGCTAACATTCCCCCCCAATGATAAGTCCAAAATAAGAACCAGGAACCATCTTCCAAGTTCTCGCGCTGAAACTATTGATCCTAAAAAATGATGCCTAAAAAACCGCCAAAACTGGATGCTGAAAAAACTCCAATCAGAAGAGAACATGAGTGCGCTGAAAGTCTGAGTCATCTCTGAAATTTTTCTTGACAACTCCATCACATGCCAAGCTGCAAAAGGATCCATCTGTCCTTTGATTGCAATCAACATCATTTGTCCACTCACAAAATATTGAGAACACCCACTGGCTGCTTTGATGTTGATCGCCCACTGGCTGCTTTGATGTTGATGAACGCCCATTGGCTGATTTGTTGATGATGTCCACTAGTTGATTTGAAGATGCCCACTCGCTGCTTTTGATGATGTTGTCGAGACTTTCTGTCTGACAACCACCCTTAATTCCATTATCATTTCCCTCCTTTGTCAGTTGAAAGTAGAGACAATCATCTGCACTTGAATTCTGAATTCTGAACTCCCCCCCTTCAGGTGTAGGAAAGTTTCATTGTTGTACTCCCACTTTCAGGTGCATGAGAGTACCATCTTCAATTGACTGTTTGCTGCAATAGTTGAGATTGAATTCTGTTGTAAAACTTATACAATCGTTTTATTGTTGACGACCATTCCCAAGGATCAATCCATGCATAATTGATCTTTAATCTCACAGGTTGGTCTTGTTTGGAGAATTTCTCTGATGAATGATTCTGCTTGCTACAATGATAACAAGGATGGAGATCAAAACAATGACCTTCCATGTGACATTTTCTTTGACAATGTTTGCATGTGGGTTTGTCTCCCACTTTCTCATGGATTGTTGATGTTATTTGATCAAGAAATCATGCACTGATGAACTTTATCAGCTTAGAATAATCTCGGATATGCAAGTTGTTTTCATCTTTGTCATATCCTAATCGTCATTGATTTTTGTTACTTGGGAGTAATTCCCACGGCTTGATGATTGGTTTGGAAGAAGCAAATTCAATTTGATCATGAACAACTTCTACACTTGAAGTTGTTTGGATGAGTGATTTGGAATTAACATCTTTATCTTCATTTGTATAGTTGAAATACTTGGAAGCATCACTCTTCTGTTGGAACTCCTCTCTTTGTAGTTGCGACTCCAGTTGAAGGAACTCAATTGTTTCATGTGCTTGTTGTAGATTCATTTCAATATCAGCAAGAGTTTCTTTGCTGATTTTGATTTGTACCATGTCTTCAACAGTTGAGAGGATCAAATTGTTAAGAATCTTTAACAACTGAATGCTTTTCGCCATTTGAAATTGCTAGAACTCACACTCGCTTGTTTTTAATATTGGCTGGATTTTTTAGAACTCACTCACTTGATGTTTGGTTTATTGTTGCACGCTCGCTTGAACTTGTGTTAACAATTGATTTTTTTAACTCACACTTGCTTTATTTCACGCTCGCTTGATGCTTTCTTCAATCAGTTTTAGGCTCACTTGATGTTGTGAGCTTTTCACTTTCTTGAACTCACTCAGTTGATTTGATCAAAAAAAGGTTGTCAAATACTATCGAAAATGCACCCAAGAGAAACACTTACAATGATTTGAATGACTCAGTTAAAAACAATGGATTCACTTGGTTTAATTGATTCCCTATCAATTCAAAGCTTGGGTGTCGGTTTCAACCGAGAATGCACCCTTGCAATTCAACTCAATTTGACTTTGATTACAAGCTAACTTACAAATTATGATTTGGAAGTTACAGTTTTGTATTGAGCTTAAACAAAATGGTGCAAGTGCATTTTCCAAAAAAAAAAAATTGAATTGATCCAAATGTTGTTGATGTAGATGACAACTTCATTAACTTGATTGGATGTTGATGCAGAATCCTCTTTGACAACTTGATTATGTATTTCTACTTCTTAATTTCTTGTAGGTTGCTTGATTACATATGCTTGAATGGAATTGATTATGTACATGCACTACCTTAATTTGTTGTGTACTTCATGTGTATCATATTAGAAGGATAGTATCAAAACTAGACACAAAAAATGCACAATCAATCACTACACAAGGTGTACCTAAGATCCCCTTATTCAATTTCGGGTGGATCTAAGACACTTCAACACCACAAAAAAATGTCTTTTTAAGTATTTGAGTACATCAACCTTTACCTTCACAACATTATCATTGAAATATCTCCAGCAATGATAATGCCAGGAACCTTCCACTTTAATTGCCTGAGAGCTTATGAAATCCCTCACATCACAATGAGTCCCCTTACCTCTTGAAGCTTTGCATTATTGTGTATATATTACATGTATATACAATCATGGAAGCACTTCCATTTGGTTGGAAGCATCGGATGAAAGTTTGACGTAAGCGGGTGAACCCCGCACGAGGACCACATTTGATGAAGCCCAAATTTGCTAGGTTTTCTTGAGGTGTAGATGGTCTTAGGTCGGGGTGTGCGGCTTTAGTTTCATGTTTGTTTCCATCCTCCAATTTGATAGAAAGACCACATTTGTTCATATATGACATAGACGTTCAACTGTCTCATCGTTGTTTCCAGCCGTCCCCTTAGACGTTGATTTGGTCACCCATGGCTTCCACTGTCTTTCGTCCAAGTTTTCTCTCAGGGTTATGTGACCAAGAAGCGCACGGGATAACCCCAACCACTTTACATGGAAGTAATCTTTCAAGCATCGCCATGCCAGGCTTACCTTAGAGAGATCGTGGGAAAGGATGTGATGTGACGGTTAGAGGCATTTATCTGATGTATGATGTGCCGGTGAAATCTTAGCCGGTGTGGTCCCTGAGTGTGGGGATAGATGTCTTGCGTATACACCGGTACAGAAGTCAAACGGATATGAAATGGGTAGACTATGATTAGCCTAACTAATTCAAAAAATATGTGGATGGAATATTAGTTATCTATCTATATATATATATATATATATATATATATATATATATATATATATATATATATATATATATATATATATATATATATATATATATATATATATATATATATCTATAATCGAATTTTTGTGTGTATAGGAATATTGATTATTTATCTAATTGTTGAGTATATTAGAGAAAAATTATTATGTCTATTTTATTTGGGATGTTTGGAAGTTTATTTTGTATTTTGACAGCTAGCTTTTCCCAAAAGGCAATGCAAATTATGTTTCTTGTGTGAAGTTGTGTTTATGTAAATTGAAGATATGGAGTTGAAAGATTTAACAATGTGATGGAGGGTTATTCTCATTCATGGCTCTATATGCTTAGATATCTTGAACCATTTCCTTGTTCTATTTTTGCCTTTACTATTGGTTAAGAAGAACTTGTGATATACAATCTTTCATGTTGCTCTAGATTTTACCCACTTCTAGCTACTCCTAAATATTGCTTACATGATGTTGCATTACATGGTTTTTCTATTGTTGTTCCATATTCATTTCACATGATCTATGCCATGCTTTTTCATTCTCCAAACACTCACAAGTCTAGCATAGCTTGATTGTAGTAGCATAAATGTCAAGATTTATTGTGGTGAGCTAACCATTGCAATATCCATGGTTCTGAACCTATAATCTAGCTTAGCAAATCCCTATTGTTACATTTTGAGGTACCATAGAACTTACATTGCAACAAACCTTTCTTGTTTAACATATAATTTGAAGACCTTATTGAATAATATTAAAATTTCTCACACTCAAATAGTAACACATCACATATGTATTCAACTATGCTCTTTCTCCATATGTTATAGACTTACTATGTTTCCTTTGAAATATTTAATGCAATTGCTAGTATGATATTCAGGCATATTATGTGGAGTTTAAGCTCTAACATCCACCTAGTAAATAATCGTAATTAAATTAAAATTATGGAAATCCTATTTTGAAATAGACAAACCTATAGGCATAATTATATAAAATAATTGAAATTTTTTATGGTTAAAACATTTTATTAGTGTGTTGGTTATGTGTAATAAGTCATTTAATAATCAAATGACTTTGCAACACTCCAAATGAGGTGGATAATATTGGTTGTCTCCAAAAAAATCTTGTATTCATTTTAACTTAACAAAATATCTCGTACTAAGTATGATATGAGAATATATTATTATTATTATTATGATTATTATTATCCAATTTTAAGGTCACTCCCTTACACCAAATTGGTGTATGAGACCCTAAGAAGGCATACATACTCTCCCCCATCTAGTTTTTATATTAACATAAAAACCAATTGAAATGACTTCAACATAGGAAATGAGGTGGATACTATCTTTAGTGTAACAAAAATGTTCATTGTTCATTTTAAATTAACAAAATATCAGCTACTATAGATAATATGGGAAGAGTATAACATGTGAAAAAAATATATAAATAGCTCAATCAGAAACAATGTTACTACCACTCCAAGGAAAAATAAATATTGGGAGCAAGCCAAGGAAGATAAAAAGACTAAAAATAAAGATAACCATACTTAAAACAACCTTACCTTGAACTCCTCTTTATGAGGTTGGAATTTGAGATTAATTAAACTTTATGCAAATCAACTTTTTTACTTCAAATTCATTACAACTGTGTGGGGAGCTATTTTGATACCATGAAAACAAAAATAATCAAGACATGCAAGTGAAATAGATGGATGCACAATAATTTGTTTATTTATGAAAAAAAGGTTGATGCTAAGAGCATAGTAAAAATAGAAAAGCAAGAGAATAATATTTTATATGTTTGGTTTTTTTTTTAGACTGGTTCATGGACACCCTCGTCAACGGGTGGCGCTACATCCACAGAAAAATTTGGTCTGACGCCCCTGGGCCTACTGCAAGACTTGACCCCAAGGACTTTGGGGAGAATGGACCCGGTGACCTCCTGATGGCGAGGCACTAATTTTGACCAACTGAGCTAACCCTTAGGGATTTTTTATACTTTTGGTTATTTATGACGAAAAAATAGATAATAGTATAAAAAAAAAAGTGGATTTTTTTTTTTTAATTATTAAATCATATTTGTGTTAGAAATACAGAAAAAACATTTAGATCATAATTATTCCTCTTAAATATAATTCATTATTATATTGCAAAACCACACATTCTATAATATGGATATGACTTCCAAACTATAGCAATCTATGAAGAAAAAATATACCGGGCATATTACAAAATCCTACAAAATAAACAAAACAAAACACAACTATAGACATTAGATTCCTTAATGTTTTATTTCGATAAAGATATTATATGCATTTAGTATGACCAAATACATAGAGAAAACAAGAAAACAATATTTTATTAAATTACATCTGTGTTTGAAATACACAAAATTCTATCTGAATAATCACAATAATTTTAACATAATGATTATTGCCAATATTTAACTACAACTCAATGTTACATTGGAAAACTACACTCCTATTTAACTACAACTCAATGTTACATTAAAAAACTACACTAACCACAAATATCATAAAAAAGACTGGTAGATACCAACACATTATCAAACGAGCCAACTAGCCTGGAGTATAGCATTGAAGGAGTAGAGGATGGAACCATTGTCAGCGTATTCAACCTGAGCGGCGATGGCATTGTTGCAAAAGCACCTGATGGAGTTATCCAGGCTAGTAAGGCAGGCGGTGCAGAGAGTCTGAGGGATTTCCCCGTGTTGCTGAAATGTTGGGCTTTTGCAGCACAGTGCCATCAGTGCTCATGTTCAACTCATTGACTGTTACATCCGCTACGAGCAGAGTACCAAATCCATGTAATGTCAAATGGCACAGCGTTATTTAGATTCTTATCAATGTGCTGAGGAGGCCCGCATTTTATAACCTCCCTGACGTCATGGATGAGGGCGGTTTTCTTAGTCGAGAATTAGAAATGGGCCGCCATTCGATTCGTGACACACACGGCATTCTGAAAATGCATCTTTTTCTTTCATAATTTTTACTTAATTCTATTGCATTTTAATATTTCAATTTTTATTTTTTAAGGAATATTTAAAATTTTGATTAAAAAATAAAAAAATAGTTTAAAAAAATAAAAGTAATGGTATTTCAATGGAATCATACATATATATATTATTACTACTCTTAATTCAGTTAGAATTTAACATGATGAAAGGGATGTATTTCATTTTGTATGTATAATAATTTTTTTAATACTATTTCAATTAACTCAACAATATTTTAGTTTATCAATTGGATATAATTTGATTTTATTTTAATATTATGAATGTGCACAGGGTAAGTTGACTCTATTTTAATATTATGAATGCGATGTATTGCATTTTGTTTGGGTAAATGGAGTCGATTTTAGTATTATCAATTGCATATATTTCATTTTGTGTTGGGAACATGACTCAACTATATTTTAGTATTATGACTTGGAAGTATTTTATTGTGTGTGCTCAACTGCATTGGATTCTAGTGTTAGGAATTGTATATATTTCAATTTGCATGGGCAACTTGATTTTATTTTAATATTATGAATGTCATGTATTGCATTTTTTTAGGTAAATGGATAGGACTTTAGTATTATGAATTGCATGTATTTCATTTTGTTTGGGGAACATGACTAAACTACATTTTAGTATTATGAGTTGGAAGTATTTCATTTTGCATGCTCAAGTGCATTGGATTCTAGTGTTAGGAATTAGATGTATTTCTTTCTGTTTCAGCAAGTGGAAAGACTAGAATGGAGTTTAGTATTATGAATTGAATGTATTTCATTTTGTTTGGACAATTGCACTAGATTATACTATTATGAATTGGATGTATTTCAATTTTTTGGGCCACTTTCATGGATTTTAGTATTATTAGTTGGGTTTATTTCATTTTGTTTAGGAAACTCTACAAGGTTTTAACACTGTGATTGGATGTATTCATATTGTTTGGCCATATGGAGTGGATTTTAGTATTATAAATTGGATGAATTTAATATTTTTTGGGCAAATATACTTGATTTTGGTATTATAAATCAGATGTATGCCAATTTGTTTGGGCAAGAGGAGTAGATTTTAGCATTATGAACAACGTCTATGGCATTTTGGTAGAGAAACCATTTTGGTGAAACAAGAGAATCACATTATATATATATATATATATATATATCATCATCATCATCATCATCATCATCAACTTTTGGGAGTGACCAATTCAAAATTATGAGAAAATCATTGGTTGGGTATAGGTGACCATTTCAAAATAATAATAAAAATTATCAATTTCTTACACCTCATGATTTTAAAATATCTAAGAGGTTGAAAATGTTGTTAAATGTTTATAGGAATCAAGATAAGAATTAAAATATTTACCCATAATAGATTTCACATTGACAAGATTAAAATAACATTAAAATCAACTAAATTATAACTTAATTTAATGTGTAATTAATTTTTTTAATTACATAAAAATATATACATTTAAAAAAAAAAGTAAAGATGTTCTTTTAGTCATTGATTTAGTCATTAATTTCCACAATTAATGACGAAATATACAAAAAAAAAATAGATTACTATATGATCACCCAAGAAAACCAATTAATGACCAAATAAATATGATGAAAATTTTGGTCGTGTTATAATATATTGTAAATTAGCTACTAATAATCATATATATGAAAATTTTGATCATCGTTTGAAACCAATTAATGACCAAAGAAATATTACTAAATTTTGGTCATGTTTTAAGATACTATAAATTAGCTACTAATAGTAGTATATATGCAAAATTTAGTCATCATTTGTAATCATAAAGTTATCATTTGCATATTTATCCCATACTTATTTGATGTAGAGATGGTTTAAAAGGTTATAAGCTTTGGAACCCAGAAATAAGAAAGGTTTGTACTATCATGATGTGGTACTTAGAGAGGTGAAGGATGTTATGAAACAGGAAGTCCTATCAAAGGAAAATGAATGATAGAAGTAGAGTTTGAACTAAATGAGGAAGAATCAAACTCTACAAGAGAATAGGAATCAGAAGAGGAAGAACCGCACACTCTAGTTTTGAGGAGATTAGTTCAAGAAAGAAGGAAGCTAGAGAGGTATAGTCCATATAATTTTTCAATTTTTTTTTTTTTCTTTGATGATGATCCTAGACCTATCAGGGAGGTAGTGGATTCAAAGGATGGAAAACTCTAGAAGAAGGCCATGATGGAAGAAATAGTAGCCCTAAACAAGAATGATGCGTGAGATTTGGTAGAACTACTAGCTGGAAGAAAATTGATTGGCGAAAAATGGGTGTTTAAGAAGAAGATGAATGTTGAAGGAAAAGTGGAGAAGTACAAAGCTCGATTAGTAGTGAATGTTTATTCATAGGTGTCATGAATTGATTTTGGTGATATTTTCTCTCATGTTGCCATGTTAGCTTCTATTATATTACGTTTATCTATTTCTACTACTCGATATATTGAGGTAGAACAAATGAATGTGAAGACAACATTCCTACATGGGGATATGGAAGAAGAGATCTTCATGAAGCAACTAGAAGGATTTTCATTGAAGGGTAAGAAAGAATGGGTATGTAGGTTAAATAAGTATTTCTATGGGTTAAAGTAATCTCCAAGGATGTGTTATTAGAAATTTGATACATATATGCAGGGACTTGGTTCACAAGGAGCAAAGCGAATAACTTTGTATATTTTAAAATAGTTTGTGATAGTGTTATTTATTTGGTCTTACATGTGGATGATATACTACTAGTTATAAATGATAAATAAACTATCTAGGTTGTGAAGACCTAGTTGTTCTCTAAATTTGTCATGAAGGATCTTGGTGCTGCAAACTTAACATTGGGTATGGAAATTAAAGGAGATCAATAAATGAGGAAGCTCTAGTTAAAATAGAGGAATTATGTAGAGAAAATATTGCAAAATTTTAATATGCAGGATAAGAAACCAATGAAGGTTCCTATTCATGTAGGTGTACAACTATTTGCAGAACATTGTCCCAAGACACAGGAAGAGGAAGGGGACATGTACATGTTTCATATACAGGTGTAGTTGGTAGTTTGATGTAGGAAATGGTATGTATCAAACCATACATTACACATGCAATGAGAGTATTGAGCAGGTTTATGTCAAAACAAGGGAAGGATCATTGGACAATAGTAAAGTAGGGTGTGGGACTAGTGATTATGGTCTGTGCTACTAAGTAAGACTAGAATTGGACAGAGTGTTGGACATATGCAACTTTGTTTATGCATCCTGGGTTGGAGATTTGGATCAGAGAAGATTTACAATTGAGTATGTGTTTAACCTATTTGGAGGAGCAGTCAGTTGGATAAGAAAGAGACAATATGTAGTGGCACTTCAAACTATAGAGGTTGAATACATGGCAGCCACTCATGCAAGCCTGGAAATAGTTTGGTTGTAGATATTGTGTTTAGGTATGGGGTTGGTACAACAAGCTATAAGGATATATTGTGATAGCCAAAGTGAATTGTTCTTAGAAATGAACCATTCTTATCATTCAAAGACAAAGCATATTGGTGTCCAGTATCACTTTGTGAGGGATATGGTTGAAGACAAAAAGGTGTTGCTATTAAAGGTGGAAACATTGAAGAATATTGCAGATGCATTGACAATTTTTGTGAGCACTGAGAATTTTTCTTGGTGTAGAGAAATAATGGGCATTACAGCCCTGGACTGATTACTTATGTACTCTTGCAACCCCTTGTGTGCAAAGAAGACAATAAAAGGGAGACTATTGGGTATTGTGTTATATCCTTTGCATGACTAGCACCAGGTGTTGTCATGGTGTGCAGGGTCTAGCGGGGGAGTCGTAAGGGGTTTGGAAGAGCCCCATGCTGGGGGGATTACAAGGGGGCAACAAACCCCCTTGTCGAGGGGTTCGTCCAAAAAAAAATTTATGCAGGCCTGAGGATGGTTGGGTGGACCAAGGATGACAGTGGACCCAAGGATGGGAGCAGACCCAAGGATGGTGTGTGGACCCACCCATGGTTTTATGCATGGTTTTGGATATAATGGTTTTACCCATGATATTTTGTAGATCTGGTCAAGGGAACTATGATTATGTTCTAATCCATGGTTAATGGATAGGGGGGTTTATGAATGATTTGACATGTATATAATGTATTTTAACATTGAAAGGAATATAATGAAAAATCAATATGGTTTTCCCATTTTTGGGTTCTGGGAGAAAAATCTTTGTGTGTATTTTATTTTCTTGCCATTGTATATTTTTCTTTCTTTAAGAATTCATTTGTAGGTAGTTTTTGTACAACAGTTAAAACCTTCAATTCCTTTTTCTTTCATAGATTCAAAGGCCATATTTCCCTTGTTAATGAGGAACTTTGACTAATGAGAACTTTATTTGGGAAGAACCATGACCACAAGAACAATGACATGGCAACTTTGACTGTGAATGGAAATATGACATTTCTTCATTAGTCATAATTCTAGGGAATAATTCCTTTGTCACCTAGGAACCTTGACTCATAGGAAGTATGACCAATGTTTATTAGTCTTATTTATAGGGAATTTATCAATCATGAACTTTGATAAATGAACTATTATGACCATTCACCTATAATCATCTTATCCATTCATTGATCAAATTTCTTTCCACTTAGAGTCACTACAGTAATATTTCCCATTGGATATAGTTACTATGGGTTACAATTCCTATTGGCTAGAGTTCTTAAAATCATAGTTCTTGTTAAATTGATTCCAAAGTCTATTTTTTCAATGTATCCATTATTTAATAAAATCTTTTTGAGATGGTTAATTTCATGTTCTGGTTATTCCTTATCTAAAAGAATTATAGCTCGAATTGTTAGAGTATTTATTAATTTAACCTTTGTTGGGTGGTCAATCAAGAACTCTAAGAACTATGGCCATAAGAAATATGATGAAGGAATGTTTACAAACAAAGGAACTATGACCTTCACTTGTTGGTCATAGTTCTAGGGAATAGTACATATCAATTGAAGTTCTTGAGATCATAGTTGGAGGGTGACAAAGTTGGAGGGTGGAGAGAGGGAGAAAGAGAAAGAGAGAGTGATGGGGGGAGGGAGGGAGAGGGAGGTGAGAGAAAGGAAAGAGAGGGAGGTGAGAGAGAGGGAAAGAGAGGAAGGTAGAGAGAGAGAGGATAGAGGGAGGTGAGGGTGAGAGGGAGAAAAAGGGAGAGAGAGGAAGAAATAGAGAGATTGGGGGATAGAGAGAGAGAAGGAGAGAGGGAGAGACATATATATGGAGTTGGAGGGGGATAGAGTGGGAGGAAAGAACAAAGACATAGAGAGATAGAGGTGGAGAGAGAGTGAGGGAGAGAGGAGAGGAGGTAAGAGAGAGAAGAGGAGAGGAGAGAGATAGGGAGAGAAGGAGGAGAGAGAGATAGGGAGACACATAGATGGAAGGGAGAGAGAGAGAGATAATGAGAGAGGGAGGGAGATAGTGACAAATTTATAGGGAAGAGAGAGGGAGGGAGATAGTGACAAATTTGGAGGGAAGAGAGTGGGAGGGAGATAGTGACAAATTTGGAGGGAAGAGAGAGGGAGGGAGATAGTGACAAATTTGGAGGGAAAAGAGAGAGAGAGAGTGATGGGGGGAAGACAGAGGGAGGTGGGAGAGAAAGGGAGAGAGATAGGAATAAATAGAGAGTAGGAGAGGGAGAGAGGGAGAGAGAGTGCGTTGGGGGGGGGGGGAGGCCGGAAACAAGAAAGGCATAGAGGGAAAAAGGTGGAGAGAGAGAGGGAGTAACAAGGGAGAGATGGAGAGAGAGTGAGGGAGAGTGAAGAGCGGGAGGGAAGAGAGGGAGGAGAGAGAGAGGGAGAGAAGGGGAAGAGAGAGAGGGAAAGGGAGAGGGAGTGAGAGAGAGATCGATAGATATGAAGAAAGAGCATGTATATTTGGGGGGTGAGATAGAGAGAGGGAATAAGAAAGAGACACATAGATACAAATATAGATAATATATAACTAGCCTAGATCCATCTTAACCTTGGATCTATAAAGCACCAAGAGGGATCAAATATCTCGAGGTGAGAACCTTTCCTCAAGTTTTGCACTCAAAAAATAGGTTTGCACCTCGAGAGATTTGATCCCTCTCGACGCTTGATAGATCAGGATTAAGATGGATTTAGGATGGTTTATCTAAAAAAATGTTTGTAATTTTATTAATAAAAACAAACTTACTATATAAAAAAAATTGAATTTAGAAAATATTTATGTCTAACATCTAACTCCTACATATCTAGTGATTAAATAAAATATTGAAACAAAATTAAAAGAGGGAAAAAAATTACTTATAACTAATATATATTTGTATGAGATTTATTTTATTTCTATTTTTATTTAATTTGTAATGTCTTTATATGATATTTGTTAAAGATATAATTTAGTGCAATGATTTAAAAACAACATTTTAAAGTTAGAGAATTTCACATTCCACAATTTGGAAGAATGATTAAAATGAATTCAAACATCCTATAACAAGTTCAAAAAAGTAAGACATGTAACAAATTAATATATAAGAAGTTAATATTTTCATATGAAATTTTTGGGAAATACTTTTACATTTATCTTTATTGTGGTTTATATTTTTGTATAAATAATAATTTTACTATTGTGGACTAAGTTATGATGATGATAATTTGGTTATTGATAAATGTGTATAACCATTAAAAAAACAAAAGTAAATTGAAATTATATAACTTCATGAATACGAGTAACTTTACGTGAATATAAAGGTTTATTTTTACATTTTAGATATAATGAGGTTTATATAGTTAATTAAGGGAGGATAAAGGAATTTGGAACCTTACTTAGTGCTACAAGGGCGAGGGAATATAGATACAACCAATAAATAGTTGTAATGTGTGGGAAAATAAATTTTAATAATTATTTTATGAACTGATTGTCTTTGATATTTGTCCTCATATTAGAATATTTTTATACTATTAATGAAAGTAACAACCTAGCGATCATGGCATAGTTTGAAAATGCAATTCCAGTTGATATGAATGATGGGTTCAAATACAAAATGAATTCAAGATAATTGTTGAGCCTGACTCCTAATTAATGATTATTGGATTGTCTTTCTTTGAGGATGTTGCATTTTGAAGATGGGAATAATGGAAATAAAAGCCTAACCATGGACATTAAGAAAATAACATCAAAGATAAAGTAACATACAATCACATAATATGTTAAACTGGCCGTTGTAACATGTGGTAGTAAAGAAGACACTAATCATTCATGCAAGATGTGGATATGATCAATAAATTATCGTGGTTATTCCATTGGAACGATTCATCATAATAGATCTGATAAAATATTGAAATTTTTAATGTAAATGTTAATTCTTTTTAGATCTCAGATTCTTTATTTATTGTTTGTATGCTTAAATATAAATTAGCTGAAATGCAAGCAATATAAACTGAAAATACACACATACACTAACCAAAATAGGCACATTTTTTCCATGGGAAACCCTTATGAGAGAAACCTAGCTAGAACGTGAGGGTTCTTTGATATCTATTCTCTAGTATGGAAAAATGTGTAGATACAAAGAAAGAGGTACTCTCTATAGAGTTGCCTAAGACATATACCTTGTAAAGTTGCTACAAAATCTTAATCCACTTTTTCTTTCTCTCTGACATCCCACTCCTAATTGCTTTGCTCAAATATGGAAGAAAATATAATACCATGAAATCGAACCCCTACTCCTCTTAGTGGCCTAGTATTTAACATAACCCAATATCTAATTATATGAAAGGTTTGACTCCCTCAACCCTCAATTAGAGTTATAATTTTGGACCTTCTAGAGTCTTTTTGAAATTCCATACATGGCTATCCCAATATGCATGAGTAACAGGGATTAACGTGACATTGACTTGTACCATGGCAGTAAATATGGTAGATCAACTTGTGAGAGGCATAAATTTTGTATACAAACTTCAAGTACCGGATGGTCTCACACAAGCGATAATTTTTTTACCCCAAAATAATTTGTTTAATGCCTCAAAATGGTTATGGAAGATTTCATACCCAAATTTTCCAAATTGGGACCCATCGATAAAAAAGACCCTACAAGCTCATTCATGTAATTCTTCCACTCTGAAAGCATTGAGATAGATAAAGAACAATATAATAATTCAATATGAATCAAGAGAAATTATAGATGAGAAATAGTATCACAATTCCCTAAATTACATACGAATGAAGTCAAAATTGGAAGAAACTTACCCCTCAAAGAATACAAAACCTATGAGAAGATAGAAAAATAAGTATAAATAAATGGGGGTTTTAAGAAATGAACGATGATAACCTATTGTAGTGATCATAACCATGATCAATATAGAATGATGATATGAAAATAAAAGAGTAATAAATGGATACATAAAGTTAAATATGTGAAAGTTTCTCAAACAAGTGTAAGAAATCAACCAGAACATTATGGAGCCTTTTGTAACTAGGGAATAGTCATGATGAAATAACTTAGCACTCTACTCGTATATTGTAAATAAGTGTGGCAAGTGGTTGTGGAATCACATATGTGTGGCAATGACTTCATATGTGGAAAAAGAATTAAACTATGTAGACTAATGAGAAAATACCTACCATGAAGTGTACGAAGGAATGTTGTGAGAAATTCTATAATGAGACCTTGAGAAGAATTATGCATAATTGAAAAAACTAGTAAGAATCAACTAAGGGAACTTGCACAAGAATGATCACCCTAGAAGTGCAAATGGGGTTATCATGAGGAACACAGGCCCACAAGAACGTGTGCCTGTCCTTAGGAATGCACACATGGTCCTAGTTGTCTAGGCTCTGTAAGCCCCAAACTAGGCTACCTACTTAGCATGGCTTAAAAGTGTATGTGCGTTATTAGGAAATATCATTATGCAATTTGAAAACCTTAACTCTATGCATTATGAAAACCCTAGCTTTGTGGAATTTGAAAACCCTATCAATGTGGAATGTGGAAACTCCAATATAGTGAGTTCAAATTTGAGTGCATAATTAGACAATGTAAGTAAACAAACCATATTTACCTTGCATCACAAGTTGGCAACGTTTTTAAATATATATTGAAGTGAAATTTGAAGACCTTAATTTTGTGTAATTTGAAAATCCTACTTTTATGGAATTTGAAAACGCTATCATTGTAGAATTTGATGGAATGGAATCATATGGATGTAATTTTTGTTTATACCATTATGACTAATTTATTCCCAACACTCTATATCTCCCTATTTCCATTTACACCTTTTCTACACACACACTCTCTCTCTTTCTCTCTATTTTTATTTCCCTCCCTCCCTCATTTTCCAACAAGCACTTCATTGACTCTCATTGAAGAAATTTTATGAGCTTTCTTATTATTGGAATCTCTAACCAATAGAAAATACGACCCATGAGAAATATGACCATAGTAACTAATACAGGAATTATGAACTTGAGAACTTTAACCCTTACAAACTATGACACATAATAACTATGACCTCGAGAAGTTTGACCCTCATGAATTATGACCTTAGGAATCATTCCTTTGTTGTTCATAGTTCCCTTGTCAATTAGGAACTTTTAATTTATTTTACAAGAATTATGATGTGGGAGATTTGACAATGAAATTAAACTAGGACCTTTTTTTCAGTCATAGTTCTAGGGAATAATTCCTTTGTTAGTTAGGAAGCTTGACTCACAATAACTATAATCAATGTTTATTAGTCATAGCTATAGGAAATTTCTTGATCAAATAATTATTATGACCAACCACCTATAATCATCTTAGTCATCCATTGATCAAAGTTCTTGTCATATAGAGTAATTGTGGTAATAGTTCTCATTGGTTATAGTTACTTTGGGTTACAATACCCATTGGATATCTTTATAAAGGTCGTAGTTTTTCTTGAACTAATTCCAAAATATATCTTTTCAATGTATCCACTATTTAATGATGAGTAGTGGGAGAAATGTATCCATTATTGAACGATGATCAATGGGAGAATGATGAGAATTATCCACCAAGATGAAGAGACCTTAAGATTATGTCATCCAGATGTATGCATGTATGATATTGATAATCTTGGCACTTTTACAACATTCTCTTCCTGTCATATTTTGGTCATCCATTTTCTGTCAACCCGTTCGTATGAAGTAATCTTCGTTAGGATCACTGCTACAGTTTCCAAATGGTTGAGTAAGTGATATGGTGAGTTGACAAGGTAGTTTAAATATTAAATGTGATGGGGTGGTTTATTTTTAGTTCTAATTTTAAATTCAAAATCTTAAAGTTGCAGTATACTACCTCTCATTTGTCTCGAAGACTATTTCAAAAACATTTTGTTTAGTTCAAATCGATGCAGGGACATGGAGGAAAGTAGAGCCAAGATATAAGCAAGAGGCTCCATAATGGACAATTCATTGTAGTATATGTTTTGTGGCTTTTTCATTGTTGGAAGCTGTCTTAAAATAATATCTTGAACATTCTATGGTCTCCACATTTTCTATTCATGATATTCTCTAACAACAATTTTACATGTGTTATTTGAGTCAGTGAGTCTTTCATTGGCAGTTTGGACTAATCTTTGAGTACTCTCCAATTATCAATCTTAGATATCAAGCACCTCAAGTTTGGATAACTAGTTATGGCATCTAATTACCTATTTTCTCATTCTTTTCCAAATTCCAGCAAATAAGTGTATTCAAATATTCCAAATTACAATTAGTAGGTTGATTTTTGAGTTACTACTTCCATAAAGCATCCATTTGAAGTAAATAAAGCTAACTCATAGAACTATAATGACTAAATTTTCTAACAAAGAAAGCCAAATGTTTGTAGTGGAATTTCACATGAACCAAATGGAATCTTTGTGTACACAACTAGAATCTCCATTGTTGACACACCACTATTTATACAGATAGATTCTTCATCAATTCCTTTAATACAACATCCTCTGATAAGGGAAAGGATGTGTGCACCTAAGAGACCCTCAATGAGAAACCAACATTGGAATCCAAAATAGATGAAATCTACATCTTATCATATGGGTCATTAGTATAATATATTATATGGAATCCATCTCCATGACTAGGACCCTGACACATACAGACATATAGAATAGTAGGCAAAAACCAAAAAGAAAATCTTATATTTCTATTGAATACTCAATTGATAAGTTATCTTTATTTTGTAACACATTTATTAGATTATTTAAATTTATATGTATTTTTGTTACTTTCTTAATTATTTTACTTCTAACCCTATGTTTTCAACAAGAAAGTGTGTTGGTATCTACGCTTTTTACTAATTTAAATTAGTATAAAAGTTTTTACAAATTTAAAACCCATCAATTAAAGCAATTATAGTTCACAATTTCTTTTTAAACAATATGAAGACATGATTTAAATACTTCACTATTTTAAATACCAGTCAACGTGAAAAGTTTGTAAGTACAAGACAAGAGCTTTTCATTCCATCACCACATAGAACCTTACCATAAAACAATGTATCAACAATTTTTTTGATGTTTCTTTGAATTTATGCCTTCTTACTGAAGTCAAACTGACAAAAGTAAATTGAGTACTATAGAATGACTTAGCATATTACAATTAAAAATCCATAAATATTTTACCCTCTTTTAATAGTTGAAATATTTTTCCATTTATCTTATTTATTGAAAAAAATTGTCTAATATATTCTTATGAATAAGCATATTGTGAGGCTAAACAAATAACTTAAAATGTAATATGATCCTTCCAAAAAAAATTAATTTCAAAGGACGATTTCAAAATAATACATTTTACAGCCTATTCTTACAATCAGGTAAGTGAGAATTTTTGCATTTGGGAATCCTCTAACTTCAAGTCTGCACTTAAGTTAGTTTTGGTAGTAAATAAATAATTTTTTTTATTGCGGTTAAGTTAGTTTTGGTAGTAAATGAATAATTTTTTTATTGCTCATTTTATTTGTCAAATTTTTTTACTTTGAAGTTCTGGAATCAACAAGGTTATAACATCCAACATATTAAAGTAGTTTCTCCCTGGAAAAAAAAAATTAACACAAAATTTGAACTAACAATTTCAAAAAAAATGTTGTCAACTAATTTATATCTAAAGACTTGTAAAATTTATAATTAAATTTGTTTTTATACCCACATGTGGGTGGATGTTTTTATTATCAAAATTTTGTTTTTAACAACCTAATCCAGAAATCCCTAAAACCAACCACCTAATCGAGAAAGCCCTACAACCAACATAAAAATAAGAATATGATGTAAATCTCTACATTCATCATCAAATCGAATCTTAGTGTCCCGTGATCTCGATCTTGAGAGTGATTTAGTAAATTTCCCATGCATTGTGAATAATTTACACATTTTTAATGCGTTGGAGAATTCACCAATGCCTTGTTTGTATTCAGGATTAGCTTTAGTTTTTAGGATTATAGTAGTTAACGACTCAGAAACCAACCTAGACTGATTTTTCTGAGAATTAAAGCCAATTTTATTAATTAAATGTAATATGGTCATACAAGACAAAACAATTTACCTAAAACAACTTCAAACTCAGAAGTTCGACCACACTTCCTTCATTGATAGTTAATAAAATGATACAATGATATGTAAATGCATCCAAAGTACATCTCTTCCTGCCAAAAGCGTCGCTGGACTTGCACATCATTAAAGTTTTATATTTCAAATTGAATCGAACAGCCTTAATGTGGTACTCCGCTGGGATTAGTTGAATCGACCCCGATAATATTTTCTCTGTTTGGTTTTTTTTCCAGAGAAAAAAAAACTTATATAGTTTTATATTAAGAGTATATAAAAGTCATCATTATATAATCAAAAGTTGGATAAGGCATAGAAGTGCTCAGAATCACTTTCAGAGATAAGATGCAGATAGGAAATTAAGGCGAAAAAATCCTATCAGTCTTTGCAAAAATAGATGACAGATTAAACAGATCCCAAAACAAAAAACTCGAATACCAGATACTATAGATGATCAAAACCAGATATACCAGGACTGTCAGCAGAGACATTCCAGCTTCAGTCAGAACAGAACCATGAAACTGATGCATGCAAAAATCCTATAAAGAGAGAAGAGGCGGAAAATTCCCAGCCTTGGGAATTTGCGGATCCAAAAAAGCATGAAACTGGCGATCTGGGAGCCAAGATTACTAACATGAGCAAAAGACCATGGCATCATGTAGAAGACATCCTGATGATGACTTCCTGATGATAGAAATCATGACAAGCCAATATATGTTGAAGAATAGCTTCAAGAGGTTCTTTAGAGTACATCGGCTCACCAAAGAGATATCCTGGCATATAATAACCCGTTACAGGATTCGACATCCAAAATCTTTTTAATAACCTGCAGCAGGCGTATCAACAGCTTGTTTTGGTTCTGCTCGAATTAATCCTCTATTTTCTGCCTTTTTGGTTCTGCTCGAATTAATCCTCTACTTTCTGCCTTCAACGCTACTGAATTGTATCCTCGCCTGCAGGGAAACATCAATTAAAAGGGAAAGGAATCAAGTAAAATAGTTTTTTATTTCCAATACAAACTTTGATTTTAAAAGTGTGGAGACCATAATATGGTGTTGGAGATTTTAGTGACGTTGTGAAGGGAGCTTACATAGCCTGAATGGCTAGATTTGATCTGAAATCATATCCATGCCCCTCAACTCGAGAAATTGCTCCAGCAGCCGCAGATGAGGAAGAGATCTGGTCATGAGAAGCCTCTTGTTGATGTCCATTATGGAGGGATGGAACCGTTGTCAGCGTATTCAACATGAGCGGCAATGGCATTCCCCGTGTTACTGAAATGTCGGGCTTTTGCACCACAATGCCGTCGGTGCTCATGTTCAACTCATTGACTGTTACATGCGCTACGAGCAGTACCAAATCCATGTAATGTCAAATGGCACAGCGTTATTGTGATTCTTATCAATGTGCTGAGGACGCCCACATTTTATAACCTCCCTGACGTCAGGGATGATGGCGGTTTTCTCAGTCGAGAATCGGAAATGGGCCGCCATTCGATTCGTTAACACACGGCATTCTGAAAATGCAACTTTTTCTTTTATCATTTTTACTTAATTCTATTGCATTTTAATATTTAAATTTTTTTTTAGGAATATTTAAAATTTTGATTTAAAAAAAAAATGGTTTAAAAAAATAAAAGTAATGGTATTTCAATGGTATATATACATATATATATATATAAAATTCAGTTAGAATTTAACCGGATGTATTTCATTTTGTATGTATAATATTTTATTTAATACTATTTCAATTAACCGAACAGTATTTTAGTTTATCAATTAGATATATTTCAATTTGTATGGCCAATTTGATTTGATTTTAATATTATGAATGTGCATAGGGTAAGTTGACTTTATTTTAATATTATGAATGTGATGTATTGCATTTTGTTTCGGTAAATGGACTCGATTTTAGTATTATCAATTGCATGTATTTCATTTTGTGTTGGGGAATATGACTCAACTATATTTTAGTATTATGAATTGGAAGTATTTCATTGTGTGTGCTCAACTGCATTGGATTCTAGTATTACGAATTGGATGTATTTCAATTGCATGGGCAACTTGATTTTATTTTAATATTATGAATGTACATGGGTAAGTTGACTCCATTTTAATATTATGAATGTCATGTATCGCATTTTGTTTGGGTAAATGGACTCTATTTTAGTATTATGAATTGCATGTATTTCATTTTGTTTAGGGAACATGACTAAACTACATTTTAGTATTATGAGTTGGAAGTATTTCATTGTGTGTGCTCAAGTGCATTGGATTCTAGTGTTAGGAATTGGATGTATTTCATTTTGTTTCAGCAAGTGGACAGACTAGAATGGAGTTTAATATTACGAATTGAATGTATTTCATTTTGTTTGGATAACTGCACTAGATTATAGTATTATGAATTGGATGTATTTCAATTTTTTGGGCCACTTTCATGGATTTTAGTATTATCAGTTGAGTGTATTTCATTTTGTTTAGGAAACTTTACAAAATTTTAATACTATGAATTGGATGTATTCATATTGTTTGGGCATATGGAGTGGATTTTAGTATTATAAATTAGATGTATTCCAATTTGTTTGAGCAAGAGGCATTTTGGTAGAGCAACCATTTTGGTGAAACAAGATAATCACATTATATATATATATATTTTTTGCAATCATCAACTTTTGAGAGTGACCAATTCAAAATTATGAGAAGATCATTGATTGGGTATAGGTGACCATTTCAAAATAATAATAAAAAATATCAATTTCTTACACCTCATGATTTTAAAATATCTAAGAGGCTGAAAATGTTGTTAAATGTTTATAGGAATCAATCCATGATAAAAAATAAAAAAACATTAAAATCAACTAAACTATAACTTAATTTAACTTGTAATTAATATTTTTAATTACATAAAAATATATACATTTTTAAAAACAAGTAAAGATGTTATTTACCCTACTTTACCAAAGAAATACATAACTTTTAAATAATAGATGTTATTTACCCTACTTTACCAAAGAAATACATAACTTTTAAATAATCTTTAATACTATTAAGAAAAAATATTATAAGAAAATATTTTAATATAAACAAAACCATAAATATGACCCCAAAATACTCAAACCTATTTTTTTTTTTTTGCTTTTAAATCTAAACATATATTCTTTATTTTTTAATAAATAAAATAAAATTCCACTTTTCATATACTTTGATAGCATTTAAATATATTCAAAATAACCAGTTCCATATTACAAAAACCATTCACTATATCACTTAAAATAACCACAAGCTGAATTTAAATACTCACAAATATTCCTTAGCCATCCATAATTAACAAAACATACTTGGTATATTTTTGCTCAAAATAAAACTAATAGATACATAAATATATACATTATAATTCCTAAATATGAAAATAGATCAAATTTTCTAACCAATATTCTTAATCCTAATAGATACATAAATATATACATTATCATTCCTAAATATGAAAATAGATCACATTTTCTAACCAATATTCTTAATCTAGTATCTAAAAGAGTGTTCAAACTTGGGCTTCTTCAAAATATCTCATTGAATGTGTGTCATATTAGTTTAAGCTTTTAAAAGATCATTAGCATAATGTTTCCTTCTTTTAAAATATCATTTAAAAAAGGCAACCAAAAGCATTCTAAATCTCTTGAACTTCCTTCCGAAATGTTGTAATTTTTTTATTTTTTATCCATTTTATCATATTTATTGAATCTTCAAAGGAAAGTTTATGGATTTTTTTAAATAAATGGAAAAAAAATTAGTGCTAGATCCATCAACTCAATAGAGTTATGGGTTCTTAGGCCCATTCAAACTCTAAACTTAACATTATAACCTCCACCTTGATGCATATATACGCCATTTGTTATAAAAGTGTGAAAATTGTTGTAAAGCTTAATATCCATGTTTTGTGCTCAAACTAAAGTAGGTGGGTCCCCTACTAAAAGTATGGAAAATGATTTAGTTTATCATATCATCATATGGCACATGATTCTATGTTTCACATAAGCATTATTAACACTATTTATCACACATAGTGTTTCAGTTTTGAGAAATTTTAAATTGCATTTTATAGTTAATTGTTTATATTACAATGTTCATTTACACATATATATGTATATTGTCACATGAAAGCCTAAATGGGATTAACAAAAAAACCTAGATCATGTGTGCTAGGCCATATGGTTTGAAGCTCTTCATAACTCTTATATTCAATTTGCTAAATGGGATTAACAAAAAAACCTAGATCATGTGTGCTGGCCATATGGTTTGAAGCTCTTCATAACTCTTATATTCAATTTGCATTATGTTAGTTAATGTAATGAAACTAAATCATGTGTTATGCATTTAAATATATTGCAATGACATCACTTTGTTGTAATAACCATATAGACACATTCTGATCACATTTTAAGATGGTAAGAAGGTCTACATATAAGTTTTCATCATAAAAATATTATAGATGTTGGCATATTTGGTGATATTTATTGTTACATGTTACATGGTGATGTCAAAAGATATCTCAAGACCCATAAGGCTATATAGTATGAATGGTTTAGTATAAAGGGAAAGATAATTGCTAGGTTACCTATTAAAACGTAAGACTTTGTGACACTTTTGTGAGAGAATAGGCTCAAAATCACTGTTGAAATTAAGAGGATGATATAAAATATGGAGCTACATTCTAGGTGGTCTATTGTTTATTTCTCATTGTTGAATCATTTCGGGAGTACTATTGTTAGTATGTCGTGTGAATTCTTAAGACAAACTAATTACAACATATTTGATTCTATATCTAGATGAATGCCAAGGTGTATATATACATACATACATACATACATACATACATACATACATATATATATATATATATATATATATATATATATATATATCTATATATATATATATATATATATCTATATATATATATATAACAAGGTTGATGAGAGGTTGATTGTTCCTTTTGTTGAATTATGGCTATTGCATTGAGAGAATGATGTTCTATTAATTCATATGTTATTTTAGGGTTTTGGTACTCAAATATGTTGTTGAGTCAAAGGATCAAACTTGAGAGCATGGCTATATAATGTTGTATATGTAAAGAATAATTCACTTACTGGAGTTGGATGATGTCAATCTTTCAATAATATTTGGATGGCCATTTAATTTTCTTTGATCTTCAAAATTTGACTGAATTTGGAAACAAATAGGTTGTCCACAAAGAGATGGCCTTGGAATACAAAGAGATATCCTTTCATTTCAAATCCATGTATTGTAATACAAAGAGTCAATACGTTATCTATATAAAAACATGTTCTTTTGGATGGAAGAATAGTGAGAAGAATGACTTTTGTGAGACCTAGTTCTGGAATTATAGTGCAAGAGACAGAGAGAGAGAGGAAGAGAAGAAGATGTGAATCATAACTTAGGAGGAGGAGCACATGATAATAAGTTGTAAAGGGAGAAGAAAAAGAATACAGAACGTAACCATAGAAAAAGAAGAACTCAACATTGTGGGGGATTCATTGACAAAGCAATACCATACCACGTGAGTTCATATTGGTGTTCATATTCGCGCATAAAAAAATGAAGAAAAATGAAATTATATATTGAAGATATGATAGGGGGTAAAGGGTTTTTATATGTGGTATAGAAATATGTTTATGATAAGTTATTGTTTATACAATACATTGAGTCAAAAAACAAGCTGGTTAAAGAAATAGAGGTTCTGTGGGAGTATGGACACTCGGAGGGAGAAATAAAACGCTATGGTAATATTATGTCCATAGTAGCCTAATATTCAAGCCTATGGCCGTATTATTGATATGAAATTCATGTTAATGTTAAATTCTTAATTTAACAGTGTCATTCTCCTTTATCATTCATTTTCGTCATTTTACTTAAATTTTTAACATGACCATGAGATGACTTAGGATGACTGAGAGTGGTTCTGTTATAATTAGATTTCATATGGAGAAAGTAGAATTTTAGATCCCACTCAAAATCAAGTAGACTTATTGGTTTTTCAGGATTTTAAGATTGGGGGAATTACAATGTTTCCATTGGACTTTGTCATGTACTAGGGTATATAACTCATATTTAATCAAGAACGCCAAGCCCTCTACGTGCCCTGGTGTTAGTGACATTGGTTGTTGAATTCCTCTCTCATGACCCTACTAAAAATGTACCCATCACTCAAACAAAATATTTACTTGACATGCTACATTTTTTCTATCTTATGTTAATTGTTAGAGGGTGATTTTAATGAAAAAGATCCCAAGATAGGAAATGATTTTGATGATATGTAGGTATTTGTTGTAGCATGATTTTTTTGGATGTTAAAGACCATATAGAGCCTATTTGTTTGTTGATGAATTTTCAATTCAGATATGGATTGCACTCGATGTTATTTTGGTTATGTGCACCCTTACATGATATATAAATGAGAACTTGTAATTTATGGACCTGTGGTTGATGAAGATTACAACTACTAGATGAATGATGTTATATGTGTTAATCCATGTTTTTATGTTTTTATCACAAATTCATTATTCTACATGATTTTTTGACATATATGCATCAATATATATATAAATATATATTGTATAAAATTCACTCCCAAAATTGCTCGAGACCTGGGAGCTTTTGAAAATGTCATTCCCTGCTCTCGTTTCCACTCCCACTTCAAACTTCCACTCCCACTCCAAATAAACCTTGATGTAGAACATACATGAATCACATTACTGATACCTTTATGATCCATTTCTAGTGCATGTGTTAATTGTTTTTACTTGTTGCTGAGCTAGTGATCCTCCCAATGATGGGGTAGTAGGGAAGACAACAATTATGGCATTTTCACCCTTTCCTTACATTAGTGATGAAAATGTTGAATGAAAGCGAAGGAGAGAGTGATAGAGACTATTGCTTGGTAGAGGGCACATGCATGCAACATGAGATAGTGAAATATACTATTGCTTGGAAGAGGGTGCATGGATGTTAAGGGCATTCATGTCACACCTCCAGTTAATCGCAGTTGAGATGTTGTTTCAAATTTATCAATTTCAGATTTAGATATATATTTTTCTACTATTACAACTATTCTTTTGTTATTTTTATCATGCATGATCTATTCTTACTAAAAAGGTGTAGTTCCCTAGTCAATTAGAATATTTCTGCATGAAAAATTACTATCTTAGATAGATGACCCAAATCTCAAGGAAGGGATGCATTCTTTCATGCTCCAATTCATATTTTGATGCAGACACACTTACTTTGCACTCCTACAATGCAAAAATGGTGCACTAGGTGACCAGGTTAGGGCCATGATTTGACAAAGTCCAACTAGATAGGCTTTTGCATGTGTCCATATTCATCAGAATTTTACTCCTCTTCCTATTCTATAAGCAACATGAAATCCATTGTGCTTGTTATCGAGGTTTTGTTTTGAACTATTGTAGTGTATCTCTTTTAGTAATAAATAGAATATAGATGTAATTGAGAGTTCAATTCTATGTAGTTTCCATTCAAATTTTCCACAATATGTATTTGTAAATCAACCAACTTATATTTTCCTCTTTTTTATTGAAACTTTCAAGTTTTCAGCTACCTAGTATTTATTTTATTCTTTCTAGGCACAAAATTTTCTTACCATTTTTCATGAAAATAAAGGGATATAAATATAAAGGGGTATAAAAAATGTTAGTGAAAAAATGGATACCTACAATATCCACTGAAATTAGGGGCTATGTAAATTGGGAAGGTGTATTGGGTTCGTATTCGTAGGGGGTTAAATAAAGTGAATTTTGGAGGTAGTTTCCAATATGTACTAAAATTAAGGGTATTGTCTAGTATGCCCTGAACACACATGTTATGTTAAAGGTTCATTGAGGAAGCCCTCGTGCTTAAAATTCAAAATAATAGGTAAACCAACAAAGTAAAATTGTAATATTAATAGGGGATTGATGTCTCCCTCAAGTAGTAGCATTAAAAAGAATAGGTTGGAGAATATAACAAGTGTTAGTTCATACTTCTAGAAGGTTGTAGCTTCCAGAAGAAAATAGAGGTTTAAACCTTTTGTAGGTGGTTTCCTACAAAAGTTGATGTAAAGGGCGAGTGGTGATTTCATATCTCGCAATTGGGTGCTTGCAAATTGGTTGATGTCAATACATTGTAAAAGATTATTGATAATAAGAATAAGAAGAGAAAGTGTTTTGTGGTTTTTCTACCTGAAGAGTTTCCACATAATATTCCTCGTGTTCATATGTTATGATTTTTCTATTTATGTGGTTTGCGTTTTCCTTTTCATGTATTGTGTTTTAGATCTACTACTTATATCACTTGTACAAAATGAGATATTAGTGACTATGCAACTAAAACAGTTAGTTACCACAACTATTTCACGTGAATTACTACTAAATTTGAGCAATTTTAAGTGACCGAAGTAAAAGAGAGTAACTTAAATGACTAAATTTGTGTAAGGATAAAATACATGGCTAGATAATAAGTGACCCTACTAAAAGTGACTAACTTAAATGAATAATTTAGTGAAGGCCTAGAATATATGACTACATAATAAGGGACAAAATAAAAAATGATTAACGTAAATGAATATTATAGTCCAAGAATAAAATATGACTAACGACTAAGTACAACAAGTATATGAATTAGTCATATATGCAAGAAATTTTTAATTGTGTCACTTTAGAAATGGAAAATTGTAATTTTTATACTCAAGTGTTACATTACACTAAATTTTAACACTATGGATGGATTCAGATACCCCCTTGTCTTTAAATTTTAGCACTGGAGATGGATTCATAGACTCCCTTTGTGTCTAACATAAGGGAGAAAGGGGAGGGGGGGGGGGGGGGGGGGGGGGGGGGGAGAGGGGTTGCACGTGGGGGGCGCAAGGGGGAAGAGGGGGGCAGAGAGTCTTTGAATGCATCTACAATGTTAAAATTTAGAGAGTGCTTTAAGGGGGTCTCTAAATCCATCTACAATGTTAAAATTGAAGTAGATGGATTCAATGACCCCTTAAAGGGGTCTATGAATCCATCTGTAATGCCAAAATTACAACAATTTTATATAATATAAAGTATAAGTTTACATTATATAATATATAATAGTTTTATAGAGTATAATAGTTTACAACATATAATTATAATGGTTTACAATAGATTGTGCATCTAATCAACTCTCATGATATTTTTTCGCCATATGAATGGTTAGTCATTTGAAATAAGTTTATATATTATAATTTCTCTCAGTGAATGTTGAAAGGCATATAGAACCATTTCCTGATTATCTTTAATTTACATATTTGTTTCTTCTTTTCCATTTTGGGAAAGAAATATGATAGAATTTCCTCGGTATTGTTGAACAAATGAAGAAAAATGATTCACGTGGTGCACCTTCTTTTTCAATGGAAAATTTTCTTTCCTCTATCCCCTAGACTACATTTGCCCAACTTGATCTCTAAGGAATTGATATGCCTTCTTCAACCATTAATTCTACTCTAACTCGAAATGTGGCAAAGAACGAATTTAGAAAGTAGTAATGATATCTATATTTTTAATTTGATCTCTAGTCAACACAACCTCTAGTTCCAAATCATAGGTAGCCAATTTCTTCTCATCCTCATATTGTTTCAAAAATATATTTACTAAGGTTTATCATTGAGATGGGTGAATAGATTCACTCCACCTTTTGAATCACTTAAGAGTTGCACAAATTTGTGAAGTACCATACAATTAAAACAAGGTAACTGTTGTGTAGTGATGTCTTCCAGAGTCATAACATTCATGTTTTATTGTATCGACATTTCAAACCAACCTCTGTGATTCATAATCAGGATCAGATGTGTGAAAAAGTCAAATAATGATGGGGCAATAAATAGAGGAAAGGTTGGGTTGGTAATGTAAGGAGCCGATAGGTTTGATAATGTTAAGAAATAAATTTAGTTTAATTGATTAAATACCTATTTTATTTTATTTTTGTGATATTGTATGTTTTTATTTCTTTATATATTAATTTATTTAATTTTTCTTTAGATTAATTATAATTATCAAATATAATGTAACATTATAATATTATCATGTTATTAACTATAATTTATAGTATTAGTTATTTTTTATAACATTAATTAATACCTAATGTTATGATTCTAATATGATATAATGTGACATTATAATATTATAATGTTTCAAATGATCTAATGTTATTTGTCCACAAAATATTTTAGGAACAATACAATTTTCATTTTACTAGAAGTACTTGATTTCCTACATCGAATACTCTCCAACAACATTTTATCAATCTTGGATCTGGTTACTTAAATTTGCAATGATAAGCATATCATAAAACTCTGTGTACAACCATAAATATATAAGGTTGTATCATAACTGCTTGACAAAATGTATGAATGAATTTTTCATATATGTCATTCTAATGTTTGTATGTTGTTCTTAAATGCATAATTGTGAGATGGAAAATTTGTTTTCACACGTGTAAATAACTATTATTATTTGGTTAAAAGGACATTATGTGTTGTCAATGAAAAAAATGAAATTTTAAAGGAAGAAAGGAATGTTTAGACTTAACTTTTGCGACCAACAAGCAACACATCCATAAGTAACTAGAATGTATTTCTGAATCTGATTTATTTTTATAGTCTAGGAGCTAGATAAAAGGAAATGGAAAATCTATGTATGTTTTCTTGAAATGTGCCTCTAACATTCTGTGTTGTATGCTGATCTAAAAACTTAGAGAAGGCACTGTCATAATAACTCTTATTTACTATTTATTCTCTTTAAATTGAATTTCATTTGATGGTAAGGTTGTGCTCTTCAATGCACAAATTTTATGTATTAGAAAGGAAATTATATAAATTATTTCATTTTTTTATTTTGTGTTTTCAAGTTAGAGATTCGTACAATATATCCATAAAGGGTTAGCATGAATGAGGAAACAATGCATTTATGTGTTTCATGAGAAGTAATTTCCAGCTTTTTAGGAACAAAACATCACCCTCACAAACGCACACACATACAAACATAGAATTAACAATCCATACTATCTTTGGTATCCATAGCTCATAATGAAAAACCTTTTTATAGGGAAGCTCCCCTAGAGGCGATTAACATACACCTTTGAAGTGAGGAAAGTGAAACCTAGGTGATAGTAGTGGATCTTCCAAGTTCCATTGGTTTTTCGAGTGAGGAAATTTCACCCCCATAGTGACAAATGACGTGGTAACAAGAAAAATGAATAGATAAAACTATAGAACGTAAATGAGTGTTCTACAAGATCAATGTCACACTTCAACATGAGAGATATAATTAAAATGGGTTTAAATTTAGTAACATCTTTTCAAGTATATTATTTAAAGGAATGTTTTGGGTCCAATATGAAACATTTGCAAGACTAGAATTGAAACAAGTTATCACAATTTCATTATCACCATCCTAGATCCACCTTACCCCCAAATCTACTAAGTGCTAAGAGGGATCAAATCTCTTTTCAATATAAAAGAGGTTCACACCTCAAATGGATTGGATACCTCTTAGAGCTTGGTATATGCAGGGTTAAAATGGATCTAGGTCGGTTTATGTATATATATATATATCTATATATATATATTTCTTCTTACATAAGAATACTATTAGGAAAACCATGCCTTGACAAACTTATAGGTCAAAAATCATCAATTAACTATCTTACCTCAATTTTATTTCAATTAATATTTTATTTATTTTTAATTTACTTTTATGTAATTTGACGAAGCCAAAAATTTTATAGGATAGGAGCTGACAAGAATTTAGAACATCTCTTTCATATTGGGTTAGAGAGTGCCTCTTAGTGCAAACATAATATAATCACAATATAGTATTAGGTAACAAATGTTTTCCACTTTTAATAATGCATTTTTCTCTATCTCCAAACCCTGGTTTCTATCCATTATGAATATAGCCCAAGACATACACTAGAAGCAAGACTTCCTCGTAAAATATAAGGTAATAATAGTGAAAGTGAGAAGACAAGGAAAGGTAAGTGGAAATGAATGTTTTTCTCCGAGTTAAGAAATGGAATATGTTTTGATGTTTAATGAGGCCACATGTAGAACCCAAAAAAATAGTTAATTGTGTAAAGCCTCCCTATGGACACAGTGATTGGAGACATGAAGGAGATTCAATCAACTAATAAAACATTAATAAAATAAACAACAGAAATATACACAAATCAGACATGGCGGGAAAGGCTTGAGAGCCTCAGTGTATTATATTCCTCACACTCTCAATGTAATCTGCAAATAATGATAATAGTACAAATAAATACATGAGGAAGTTTGTCTCAAGATAGTACGTCTATCTTGGACATATGGTTGAGAAAATCTCTCAACCAAACACCAATCTAGGAGCCTAATTAGTTGGAGAGAATCTCTCAACCTACTAAGCCTAAATTGACTCCTAACCATGAGGAACAAACTCAATCTAGAAAGGTAGGATTAAATCCAACATTCTTGATTTTAATTAATTTAATTGTTTTGGACTTATAATTGTTTTCATCACATGAGAGTGAGGCTAACATTCCCCCCCCAATGATAAGTCCAAAATAAGAACCAGGAACCATATTCCAAGTTCTCACGCTGAAATTATTGATCCTCAAAAACGCTTCCTGAAAAATTGCCAAAAATGGATGCTGAAAAAAGTCCAATCAAAAGAGAACACGAGTGTGCTGAAAGTCTGAGTCATCTTTGAAATTTTCCTTGAAAACTCCATCATGTGCCAAGCTACAAAAGGATCCATCTGTCCTTTTCTTGCAATCAACATCCTTTGTCCACTCACAAAATATTGAGAACGCCCACTGGCTACTTTGATGTTGATCGCCCATTGGCTGCTTTGATGTTAATGAACGCCCATTGGCTGATTTGTTGATGATGCCCACTGGCTGCTTTTGATGATGTTGTCGAGACTTTCAGTCTGACAACCACCCTTAATTCCATTATCATTTCCCCCCTTTGTCAGCTGAAAGGAGAGACAATCATCTGCACTTGATTTTTGAATTCTGAACTCCCCCCTTCAGGTGTAGGAGAGTTTCATTGTTGTACTCCCACTTTCAGGTGCATGAGAGTACCATCTTCAATTGACTGTTTGTTGCAATAGTTGAGATTGAATTCTGTTGTAAAACTTATACAATCGTTTTATTGTTGACGACCATTCCCAAGGATCAATCCATGCATAATTGATCTTTAATCTCACAGGTTGGTCTTGTTTGGAGCATTTCTCTAATGAATGATTCTACTTGCCACAATGGTGATAAGGATGGAGATTAAAACAATGATCTTCCATGTGACATTTTCTTTGACAAGGTTTGCATGTGGGTTTGTCTCCCACTTTCTCATGGCTTGTTGATGTTATTTGATCAAGAATCATGCACTGATGAACTTGATCGGCTTAGAATAATCTGGGATATGCAAGTTTTTTTCATTTTTGTCATATCCTAATCCTCATCGATTTTTGTTACTTTGGAGTTATTCCCACAGCTTGATGATTGGTTTGGAAGAAGCAAGTTCAATTTGATCATGAACAACTTCTACACTTGAATTTGTTTGGATGAGTTATTTGGAATTAACATCTTTATCTTCATCTGTATAGTTGAAAGACTTGGAAGCATCACTTTTCTGTTGCAACTCATCTCTTTGTAGTTGCGACTCCAGTTGAAGGAACTCAATTGTTTCATGTGCCTGTTGTAGATTCATTGAAATATCAGCAAGAGTTGCTTTGCTGATTCTGATTTGTACCATGTCTTCAGCGGTTGAGAGGATCAAATTGTTAAGAATCTTTAACAACTGAATGCTTTTCGCCATGTGAAATTGCTGGAACTCACACTCGCTTGCTTTTAATATTGGCTGGATTTTTTAGAACTCACTCACTTGATGTTTGGTTTATTTTTGCACGCTCACTTGAACTTGTGTTAACAATTGATTGTTTTAACTCACACTTTCTTTATTTCATGCTCGTTTGTTGCTTTCTTCAATCAATTTTAGGCTCGCTTGATGTTGTGAGCTTTTCACTTTCTTGAACTCACTCACTTGATTTGATCAAAAAAAGGGTGTCAAATACTATCGAAAATGCACCCAAGAGAAACACTTACAATGATTTGAATGACTCAGTTAAAAACAATGGATTCACTTGGTTTAATTGATTCCCTATCAATTCAAATCTTGGGTGTCAGTTTCAACCGAGAATGCACCCTTACAATTCAACTCAATTTGACTTTGATTACAAGCTAACTTACAAATTATGATTTGCAAGTTACAGTTTTGTATTGAGCTTAAAAAAATGGTGCAAGTGCATTTTCCAAAAAAAAACTTTTGAATTGATCCAAATGTTGTTGATGTAGATGACAGCTTCATTAACTTGATTGGATGTTGATGTAGAATCCTCTTTGACAACTTTATTATGTATTTCTGCTTCTTAATTTCTTGTAGGTTGCTTGATTACATAAGCTTGAATGGAATTGATTATGTACATGCACTGCCTTAATTTGTTGTGTACTTCATGTGTACCATATTAGAAGGATAGTATCAAAACTAGACACAAAAATGCACAATCAATCACTACACAAGGTGTACCTAAGATCCCCTTATTCAATTTCGGGTGGATCTAAGACACTTCAACACCACAAAAAAATATGTCTTTTTAAGTATTTGAGTACATCAACCTTTACCTTCACAACATTATCATTGAAATCTCTCCAGCAATGATAATGCTAGGAACCTTCCACTTTAATTACTTGAGAGCTTATGAAATCCCTCACATCACAATGAGTCCCCTTACCTCTTGAACCTTCGAATTATTGTGTATATATTACATGTATATACAATCATGGAAGCACTTCCATTTGGTTGGCAGCATCGGATGAAAGTTTGACGTAAGCGGGTGAACCCTGCGCGAGACCACATTTGATGAAGCCCAAATTTTCTAGGTTTTCTTGAGGTGTAGATGGTCTCAGGTCGAGGTGTGTGGCTTTGCGTTTCATGTTTGTTTCCAGCCTCCAGTCTGACATAGACATTCAACTCTCTCAACGTTGTTTCTAGCCCTCCCCTTAGACGTTGATTTGGTCACCCATGGCTTCCACTCTCTTTCGTCAGGGTTTGTTCTCAGGGTTATGTGACCAAGAAGCGCACGAGATAACCCCAACCACTTTTCACGGAAGCAATCATTCAAGCATCGCCATGCCAGGCTTACCTTAGAGAGATCGCGGGAAAGGATGTGATGTGACGATTAGAGGCATTTCTTCGATGTATGATGTGCTGGTGAAATCTTAGCCGGTGTGGTCCTTGAGTGTGGGGATAGATGTCTTGCATATACACCGATATAGAAGTCAAACGGATATGAAATGGGTAGACTATGATTAGCCTAACTAATTTAAAAAATATGTGCATGGAATATTAGTTCTATATATATATATATATATATATATATATATATAATCAAATTTTTGTGTGTATAGGAATATTGATTATTTATCTAATTGTTGAGTATATTAGAGAAAAATTATTATGTCTATTTTATTTGGGATGTTTGGAAGTTTATTTTGTATTTTGACAACTAACTTTTCCCAAAATGAAATGGAAATTATGTTTCTTGTGTGAATTTGTGTTTATGTAAATTGAAGATATGGAGTTGAAAGATATAACAATGTGATGGAGGGTTATTCTCATTCATGGCTCTATATGCCTAGATATCTTGAACCATTTCCTTGTTCTATTTTTTCCTTTACCATTGGTTAAGAAGAACTTGTGATATACAATCTTTCATGTTGCTCTAGATTTTAACCACTTCTAGCTACTCCTAAATATTTCTTACATGATGTTGCATTACATGGTTTTTCTATTGTTGTTCCATATTCATTTCACATGAACTATGTCATGCTTTGTCACTCTCCAAACACTCACAAGTCTAGCATAGCTTGATTGTAGTAGCATAAATGTCAAGATTTATTGTGGTGAGCTAACCATTGCAATATCCATGGTTCTGAACCTATAATCTAGCTTAGCAAATCCCTATTGTTACATTTTGAGGTACCATAGAACTTACATTGCAACAAACCTTTCTTGTTTAACATATAATTTGAAGACCTTATTGAATAATATTAAAATTTCTCACACTCAAATAGTAACATATCACATATGTATTCAACTATGCTCTTTCTCCATATGCTATAGACTTACTATGTTTCCTTTGAAATATTTAATGCAATTGCTAGTATGATATTCAGGCATATTATGTGGAGTTTAAGCTTTAACATCCACCTAGTAAATAATCATAATTAAATTAAAATTATGGAAATCCTATTTTGAAATAGACAAACCTATAGGCATAATTATATAAAATAATTGAATTTTTTTATGGTTAAAACATTTTATTAGTGTGCTGGTTATGTGTAATAAGTCATTTAATAATAAAATGACTTTGCAACACTCCAAATGAGGTGGATAATATTGGTTGTCTCCAAAAAAATCTTGTATTCATTTTAACTTAACAAAATATCTCATACTAAGTATAATATGAGAATATATTATTATTATTATTATGATTATTATTATCCAATTTTAAGGTCACTCCCTTACACCAAATTGGTGTATGAGACCCTAAGAAGGCATACATACTCTACCCCCTCTAGTTTTTATATTAACATAAAAACCAATTGAAATGACTTCAACATAGGAAATGAGGTGGATAATATCTTTAGTGTAACAAAAATGTTTATTGTTAATTTTAAATTAACAAAATATTGAATACTATAGATAATATGGGAAGGGTATAACATGTGAAAAAAATAAATAAATAGCTCAATTAGAAACATTGTTACTACCACTCCAAGGAAAAATAAATATTGGGAGCAAGCCAAGGAAGATAAAAAGACTAAAAATAAAGATAACCATTTTGAAAACAACCTTACCTTGAACTCCTCTTTATGAGGTTGGAATTTGAGATTAATTAAACTTTATGCAAATCAAATTTTTTACTTCAAATTCATTACAACTTTGTGGAGAGCTATTTTGATACCATGAAAACAAAAATAATCAAGACATGCAAGTGAAATAGATGGTTGCACGATAATTTGTTTATTTATGAAAAAGAGGTTGATGCTAAGAGCATAGTAAAAATAGAAAAGAAAGAGAATAATATTTTATATGTTTGGTTTTTTTTAGAGTGGTTCACGGACACCTTGGTCAATGGGTGGCGCTATGTCCACAAAAAAATAGGGGCTGACACCCCTTGACCTACTGCAAGACTTGACCCCAAGGGCTTTTGGGGAGAATGGACCCCGTGACCTCCTGATGGCGAGGCACTGATTTTGACCAACTGAGCTAAGCCTTAGGGCTTTTTCATATGTTTGGTTATTTATGAAGAAAAAATAGATAATGGTATAAAAAAAAAAGTGGATTTTTTTTTTTTAATTATTAAATCATATTTGTGTTAGAAATACAGAAAAAAGATTTGGATCATAATTATTCCTCTTAAATATAATTCATTATTATATTGCAAAACCACACATTCTATAATGTGGATATGACTTCCAAACTATAGCAATCTATGAAGAAAAAATATATAGGGCATATTACATAATCCTACAAAATAAACAAAACAAAACATAACTATAGACATTAGATTCCTTAATGTTTTATTTAGATAAAGATATTATATGCATTTAGTATGACCAAATACATAGAAGAAACAAGAAAACAATATTTTATTAAATTACATTGGTGTTTGAAATACACAAAATTCTATCTTGAATAATCACAATAATTTTAACATAATGATTATTTCCCATATTTAACTACAACTCAATGTTACATTGAAAAACTACACTAACCGCAAATATCATAAAAAAGACTCGTAGATATCAACACATTATCAAACTAGCCAACTAGCCAGGAGTATAGCATTGAAGGAGTAGAGGATGGAACCATTGTCAGCATATTCAACCTGAGGGGCGACGGCATTGTTGCGAAAGCGCCTGATGGATTTATCCAGGCTAGTAAGGCAGGCGGTGCAGAGAATCTGAGGGATTTCCCCATGTTGCTGAAATGTTGGGCTTTTGCAGCATAGTGCCATCGGTGCTCATGTTCAACTCATTGACTGTTACATCCGCTACGAGCAGTACCAAATCCATGTAATGTCAAATGGCACAACGTTATTGTGATTCTTATCAATGTGTTGAGGATGCCCCCATTTTATAACCTCCGCGACGTTAGGGATGATGGCGGTTTTCTCAGTCGAGAATCAAAAATGGGCCGCCATTCGATTCGTGACACACACGACATTATGAAAATGCAATTTTTTCTTTCATCATTTTTACTTAATTCTATTGCATTTTAATATTTCAATTTTTATTTTTTAAGGAACATTTAAAATTTTGATTTAAAAAATAAAAAAATAGTTTAAAAAAATAAAAGTAATGGTATTTCAATGGAATCATTAATATACATACATATATATTATTATTATTTTAGTATGGGGGATTTACGCAGTGCATTATATTAGATATCATTTTTAGGATTCAACTGCGTTACGTAAGTCATTCAAATGTATGACCATTTCCATGAGAGGTAGTCGTAACTGACTAATTTCTCATGATTTTTGAATAGTTCACTTAGCACTCATTGCATCGGGTGATGCTCACAAGGGTGAAGAAGTGGGATGCAATGAGTGCTAAGTGAACTATTCAAAAATCATGAGAAATTAGTCAGTTACGACTACCTCTCATGGAAATGGTCATACGTTTGAATGACTTACTTAATGCAGTTGAATCCCAAAAATGATATCTAATATAATGCACTGCGTAAATCCCCCATACTTAAATTCAAAAAGAGTCAAGGGATCTCTACTTGAATGGTTCATGAGGCACAATACTTGCTAAGGTTTTGCAAATGGGGTAGCAAGCTAAGTGGGCTTGATTGTGGGGAAAAACTCCACAGTCAAGCGCGCTTGAGCCAGAGGCGTTCTGGGATGGGTGACCTCCTGGGAAGTCCTGGTTACCGGGTGCAAGCCCCGGAAGTGATGATTGATGCTATGTAATTCGTTCTCCACATTTCACTAGTTTCAATCCCACTTCTTCACCCCTGTGAGCATCACCCGATGCAATGAGTGCTAAGTGAACTATTCAAAAATCATGAGAAATTAGTCAGTTACGACTACCTCTCATGGAAATGGTCATACGTTTGAATGACTTACTTAACGCAGTTGAATCCCAAAAATGATATCTAATATAATGCACTGCGTAAATCCCCCATACTTAAATTCAAAAAGAATCAAGGGATCTCTACTTGAATGGTTCATGAGGCACAATACTTGCTAAGGTTTTGCAAATGGGGTAGCAAGCTAAGTGGGCTTGATTGTGGGGAAAAACTCCACAGTTAAGCGTGCTTGAGCCAGAGGAGTTCTGGGATGGGTGACCTCCTGGGAAGTCCTGGTTACCGGGTGCAAACCCCGGAAGTGATGATTGATGCTATGTGATTCGTTCTCCACATTTCACTAGTTTCAATCCCACTTCTTCACCCCTGTGAGCATCACCCGATGCAATGAGTGCTAAGTGAACTATTCAAAAATCATGAGAAATTAGTTAGTTACGACTACCTCTCATGGAAATGGTCATACGTTTGAATGACTTACTTAACGCAGTTGAATCCCAAAAATGATATCTAATATAATGCACTGCGTAAATCCCCCATACTTAAATTCAAAAAGAGTCAAGGGATCTCTACTTGAATGGTTCATGAGGCACAATACTTGCTAAGGTTTTGCAAATGGGGTAGCAAGCAAAGTGGGCTTGATTGTGGGGAAAAACTCCACAGTTAAGCGCGCTTGAGCCAGAGGAGTTCTGGGATGGGTGACCTCTTGTGAAGTCCTGGTTACCGGGTGCAAGCCCCGGAAGTGATGATTGATGCTACGTGATTCGTTCTCCACATTTCACTAGTTTCAATCCCACTTCTTCACCCCTGTGAGCATCACCCGATGCAATGAGTGCTAAGTGAACTATTCAAAAATCATGAGAAATTAGTCAATTACGACTACCTCTCATGGAAATGGTCATACGTTTGAATGACTTACTTAACGCAGTTGAATCCCAAAAATGATATCTAATATAATGCACTGCGTAAATCCCCCATACTTAAATTCAAAAAGAGTCAAGGGATCTCTACTTGAATGGTTCATGAGGCACAATACTTGCTAAGGTTTTGCAAATGGGGTAGCAAGCAAAGTGGGCTTGATTGTGGGGAAAAACTCCACAGTCAAGCGCGCTTGAGCCAGAGGAGTTCTAGGATGGGTGACCTCCTGGGAAGTCCTGGTTACCGGGTGCAAGCCCCGGAAGTGATGATTGATGCTATGTGATTCGTTCTCCACATTTCACTAGTTTCAATCCCACTTCTTCACCCCTGTGAGCATCACCCGATGCAATGAGTGCTAAGTGAACTATTCAAAAATCATGAGAAATTAGTCAGTTACGACTACCTCTCATGGAAATGGTCATACGTTTGAATGACTTACTTAACGCAGTTGAATCCCAAAAATGATATCTAATATAATGCACTGCGTAAATCCCCCATACTTAAATTCAAAAAGAGTCAAAGGATGTCTACTTGAATGGTTCATGAGGCACAATACTTGCTAAGGTTTTGCAAATGGGGTAGCAAGCTAAGTGGGCTTGATTGTGGGGAAAAACTCCACAGTTAAGCGCGCTTGAGCCAGAGGAGTTCTGGGATGGGTGACCTCCTGGGAAGTCCTGGTTACCGGGTGCAAGCCCCGGAAGTGATGATTGATGCTATGTGATTCGTTCTCCACATTTCACTAGTTTCAATCCCACTTCTTCACCCCTGTGAGCATCACCCGATGCAATGAGTGCTAAGTGAACTATTCAAAAATCATGAGAAATTAGTCAGTTACGACTACCTCTCATGGA
Source organism: Pinus tabuliformis (assembly GCA_031772625.1). Taxonomy (NCBI): domain Eukaryota; kingdom Viridiplantae; phylum Streptophyta; class Pinopsida; order Pinales; family Pinaceae; genus Pinus; species Pinus tabuliformis. The sequence continues at coordinate 555,813,502 of CM062813.1, read as the reverse complement.
AATGGTCATACATTTGAATGACTTACTTAACGCAGTTGAATCCCAAAAATGATATCTAATATAATGCACTGCGTAAATCCCCCATACTTAAATTCAAAAAGAGTCAAGGGATCTCTACTTGAATGGTTCATGAGGCACAATAATTGCTAAGGTTTTGCAAATGGGGTAGCAAGCTAAGTGGGCTTGATTGTGGGGAAAAACTCCACAGTCAAGCGCGCTTGAGCCAGAGGAGTTTTGGGATGGGTGACCTCCTGGGAAGTCCTGGTTACCGGGTGCAAGCCCCGGAAGTGATGATTGATGCTATGTGATTCGTTATCCACATTTCACTAGTTTCAATCCCACTTCTTCACCCCTGTGAGCATCACCCGATGCAATGAGTGCTAAGTGAACTATTCAAAAATCATGAGAAATTAGTCAGTTACGACTACCTCTCATGGAAATGGTCATACGTTTGAATGACTTACTTAACGCAGTTGAATCCCAAAAATGATATCTAATATAATGCACTGCGTAAATCCCCCATACTTAAATTCAAAAAGAGTCAAGGGATCTCTACTTGAATGGTTCATGAGGCACAATACTTGCTAAGGTTTTGCAAATGGGGTAGCAAGCTAAGTGGGCTTGATTGTGGGGAAAAACTCCACAGTTAAGCGCGCTTGAGCCAGAGGAGTTCTGGGATGGGTGACCTCCTGGGAAGTCCTGGTTACCGGGTGCAAACCCCGGAAGTGATGATTGATGCTATGTGATTCGTTCTCCACATTTCACTAGTTTCAATCCCACTTCTTCACCCCTGTGAGCATCACCTGATGCAATGAGTGCTAAGTGAACTATTCAAAAATCATGAGAAATTAGTCAGTTACGACTACCTCTCATGGAAATGGTCATACGTTTGAATGACTTACTTAACGCAGTTGAATCCCAAAAATGATATCTATTATTATTATTATTACTTTTAATTATGTTAGAATTTAACATGATGAAAGGGATGTATTTCATTTTGTATGTATAATAATTTTTTTAATACTATTTCAATTAACTCAACAATATTTTAGTTTATCAATGGGATATATTTCAATCTCTATGGGCAATTTGATTTTATTTTAATATTATGAATGTGCATAGGGTAAGTTGACTCTATTTTAATATTATGAATGTGATGTATTGCATTTTGTTTGGGTAAATGGACTCGATTTTAGTATTATCAATTGCATGTATTTCATTTTGTGTTGGGGAACATGACTCAACTATATTTTAGTATTATGAGTTGGAAGTATTTCATTTTGTGTGCTCAACTGCATTGGATTCTAGTGTTAGGAATTTGATGTATTTCAATTTGCATGGGCAACTTGATTTTATTTTAATATTATGAATGTACATGGGTAAGTTGACTCCATTTTAATATTATGAATGTCATGTATTGCATTTTTTTTAGGTAAATGGAAAAGACTTTATTATTATGAATTGCATGTATTTCATTTTGTTTGAGGAACATGACTAAACTACATTTTAGTATTATGAGTTGGAAGTATTTCATTGTGCGTGCTCAAGTGCATTGGATTCTAGTGTTAGGAATTGTATGTATTTCTTTCTGTTTCAGCAAGTGGAAAGACTAGAATGGAGTTTAGTATTATGAATTGAATGTATTTCATTTTGTTTGGACAATTGCACTAGATTATAGTATTATGAATTGGATGTATTTCAATGTTTTGGGCCATTTTCATGGATTTTAGTATTATCAGTTGGGTGTATTTCATTTTGTTTAGGAAACTCTACAAGGTTTTAATACTGTGAATTGGGTGTATTCATATTGTTTGGCCATATGGAGTGGATTTTAGTATTATAAATTGGATGAATTTAATATTGTTTGGGCAACTATACTTGATTTTGGTATTATAAGTCAGATGTATTCCAATTTGTTTGGGCAAGAGGAGTATATTTTAGCATTATGAACAGCGTGTATGGTATTTTGGTAGAGAAACCATTTTGGTGAAACAAGAGAATCACATTATATATATATCATCATCAACTTTTGGGAGTGACCAATTCAAAATTATGAGAAAATCATTGGTTGGGTATAGGTGACCATTTCAAAATAATAATAAAAATTATCAATTTCTTACACCTCATGATTTTAAAATATCTAAGAGGCTGAAAATGTTGTTAAATGTTTATAGGAATCAATCCATGATTCTAAGAGGCTAAAAATGTTGTTAAATGTTTATAGGAATCAAGATAAGAATTAAAATATTTACCCATAATACATTTCACATTGACAAGATTAAAATAAAATTAAAATCAACTAAGCTATAACGTAATTTAACGTGTAATTAATATTTTTAATTACATAAAAATATATACATTTTTAAAAACAAGTAAAGATGTTCTTTTAGTCATTAATTTCCACAATTAATGACGAAATATACAAAAAAATAGATTACTATATGATCACCCAAGAAAACCAATTAATGACCAAATAAATATGATGAAAATTTTGGTCGTGTTATAATATATTGTAAATTAGCTACTAATAATCATATATATGAAAATTTTGGTCATCGTTTGAAACCAATTAATGACCAAATAAATATTACTAAATTTTGGTCATGTTTTAAGATACTATAAATTAGCTACTAATAGTAGTATATATGCAAAATTTAGTCATCATTTGTAATCACAAAGTTATCATTTACAGCAGTCATTTATCTTTTTTTGGTAGTTTCATATTCATTATCTAAACAACTAATTTATTAGTTTTAGATTGATTGTGTGTTTATTATTAATCAACATAAATTAATTACTATGATTTGGCGACTAAAGTAAAAAAATGCCATACAATGTGCATGTTCATCTAATATGAAAATGCAAAGTTACATATGTTAATTATAATACTAAACAATATCAAGTGCAACTATAAATAATTTCAACCACATAAATTATATTATATGAAATGTCAAGTATTACAATATGAGTTTCCAACTTAATATTGGTTGGACTACAATTTACACATGAAATATTGTTTTATCAAATCAAAACATTATCATTGTGTTTCCAAGGAATTGCAGTTAATTCACAATTTCTAAAGACTTGATCATGAGTCTCTATATATGTGTCTTATGTAGGATATTGGCTCTAAGGGTTTCACTAGACCAATTCTCCTTTCTCTCTCTTTTTGCATTTGTCACTTCAATGTTATTTTTCTCCTCTTTCTTTAGTTCCTTCTTCTTACCATCAATACTAAGTTCCTTTTCTGGAAACAAAAGAACATACAATGCAGATTGTAAGACATGAAAGACGATGAATACTAGAATATAAAATAAGGTAGAGCATAAAATATTTATAAGACATATACCTCAACATTAGCAAGTCAATGCCATTTTTCTCGGTAAAGTAAAGAAACATGAACAAGTTTTCTTCAGTTGGGAGATAGTGGCCGCTATGTCGCTAGATGACCTATATAGACAAAAAAAAAAAAAAATTCACCATAGAAAAGAACACCTTAGTAACTTAGTATTCAACATTTAGGGAAAGCTTTGGAAAAATCATTCCAACTAAGTTACATGCTAAAAAGCTCAAGTTGTAGATAACTTGTCAAAACAAATAATATGAGGTGTGATGTCTAATCCTTGTCATTTTATTCGCAACAAAATTTCATTCTCTAATGCATGAACTTGGTCAAGTATATAAATAACATGTGCTCAAATAACAACATTAAAGAAAATGTTTTTAATAGCCATGAAAATATTTTAACACAAAAAAATTACAAGAATTTCCATAGATATCGTGTAATACTTATTTCATCTTCAAGATTTGGTTATTGTTTAAATGGACATGATACCAAGTATTTTCAATTTCATAGTTAAAAGAAAAAACAAATTCAAAAGAAGTGTTTAAAATGAAATCAAACAATAAAGATAGGATATCATGAAATGGACATTGCAATTATAAAAAAATTGTTTATCTATCCACCGATGTCTTGTCTATAATTCCTAAGACATTTTCGGGCCCAAAATAACCATAAGGTGAAAGAATCACAACATTAAAAACCATAGGAATCCCTACTAGAAAAAATTATAAATTCAATGACTCAAGTTCTTGATGGACCTCCAAAAATAAATGAACCATATCTAATACATGCTCTGCATTGTTTGCCCATCATTTTTCCAATCACATTTCTTTTAACCTTCTAACACCAGAGGCAAGTAACAATCAAATAAAGGCATTGCCATTTTTTATTATCTTTTATATCTATAAAATTTGAATCTAATTTGTTTCAAGAATGTATTAATTCATATTTAAAGCCTTCGTGTCATGAGAAGGTATCAATCATGTAGGACATTAGAAAGATCGACCTCAATGAGGTCCTTAAACAATTTATGCAATATCAATATTTTTATTGTTGTGATATCTTGGGTAGAAAAAATAACATATCTGCAAAGGAAAATCCATATATTACTTATGTTCAAACTCTGTATATGGTGTATTCTTAGGAAAAAATTGAAGATGTTCCTCTACCTTTACTAAAGAAGACTGTAGCTTGGTTAAACCATGTATCCTTTCATTCAACATCAATTTCTATAAGATAAATGTCACACATTATTCTTTTTGATTTCTCAACATGATACATATGCTAAATTTAATGTCACATGAAACCAAGAGAAAACACTTTTCTAACCAAAACAAACAAACAAAGAGTGCCTCTAATAAAACTTGACACCTCATAAATTACTCTATCCCAAGTTTAGGCTAAAGGTGAGATTTTTTGAAACATCTATAGGTCATATGTAATCTAATATTTTTATGTTTACTGTGATGTCAATTTGGTCTTAAATGAAATATATAAATCCAGGTTATTAATAGTGAAATTCAAGTATAATTCAGAAAAATAACGTCATTGCAAGGTAGTGGAGAGAGAAACATCTTCATAATTAGGTTTCTATACTTTAGTTTTATTTGAGTTGAGTTTATATTTGAATATATAGTTTTCTCTAAAAAATTGCAATAGAAGGATGAAAATAGAAATAACCTTGTGAATTTTTAATCAATTTATATTATATATCTATCAAACAAGTTTCCATCCTTTTTTGATATTTGATAGATATTTATTATGCATAGAAGAATAATGAATTAACTATCAAACACAATGATGTAATATATTAACCAAGCAATGAAAAATGACAACGTTGTGGTCTTTGTGTGCTTGAAGGAAATCAAACAATGGTTGCATGCTTTCTTTATCATGAAATAGTCTTGAAGACAAATATCAGTTAAAAAATTGAATTCCATTACCAATGGAATATGGTCATGTTGGGAAAGAAAATGATGCATTGAAGGGATCAAGGTCTATCTCCAATACATATTTATCCTTGTCACTGAAAAATACAAATTTGTCATCATTTTCGTATCCAAGTAAAAAGAAGAGTGTGTCTGTATTTGTGCACCTGTGATACTATATGGAAACGAGAGCACTAGTGTACCCTAGAGCACCATATCTCTCTCCTATACAAATACTAGTATACCCTCAAAACTATTGTACAAACAACTAAAGGATGGCATTGTTTACTTGACTGAACACAATTGTCCATTATTCTAGTTACAACGGTCCTAAAGGAAGAGTATTGCAGTTGAACCACTATCCAAACCACAAGGATAAAATAAATATAAATACATGGAAACAACATAACCGTCAAAATTCATGATTTTTCATAAGGGACATGAACAACACTATTTTGACAAGAAATTTACCAACAAAATAATTTCCCATAACCTTTTGCTTAGTTCCCATAATCATCCTCATTCTGAAAATGACCTAAATCTTACTCCCAATGATCCAAAACATAATTAAAATGGTTTTTGTGGTTGTGGTAGCTCTTTTCGTGAAGAAAATGAGTGATAGGGAGAGGCTTCCTACAGGAAAAAGAATAAACAAGACAACAAATATTGATGTCAGTGATAGAATCAATTCAATTAGTTTCTATATGAATGATGGAACAACATAAAGACATCTTGACCTTAGATTTATTAAACTCGGAGACAGAGAGAAAATGGAAATACAAATCCTTTAATACTTAATACATCTCGATATATCTATATCTATATATATATATATATATATATATATATATATATATATATATATATATATATCTATATATATATATATATATATATATATATATATATATATATATATATATATATATTACTATTACTATTACTATTATTTATTTGTTCATTGTTTGTGGGAGTATTGGCTTCAAGAATTTTTTTATTTTTATTATTTAAAAGCTTTACCCAGTCACATATCTCATTTATATTTGCCATATAATCTACCTAGCCTCTTTAAATTTAGTTAAAGAACCCACACGTAGTTACATATTTCATCCATATTGATTTTTAAAGATGACCTAGCTACTATAGGTGAGATTATAGATCCTTCATCAGGCATAACTAGCATTTGAAAAGAGAAAAGGCTAACATGTATAAAGGCACCTCCTGTGTAACAAATGTAGCAGTACAACTCACCATTCTGTACTATATTCTTTTGAGCACATATCCACCAGAAATGACCATTTACGTTATACCTTTTGATAAGTCTATGCATTTTTTCTATTTTAGCAACTTCTTCTTTGTATTTGGACCTTGATGGGTAGATATCGCCAAAAACCACAACAAGGTTCAAAAAAATGGGTCACTACAATCTTAGATAAAATGTAAAGACAAATATAAAACTTCACAGTGAATGAGGAATAATATAATCTGATCAGATATTGATATGACATCAAGATGTTATAAGAATTGTCTTGCATGCACAATTCCTACTGCATTATCCTATTCCAAATTATCATTCAATGGAAAATTGTATAAAACTTCTTCGAAACTTATATAAAAAGAGAAAGAATCCATTAGCATGGAAAAAATGAATGAGAGTGTAAGGGAAGTAAATACAAATTATACATCAAATTTAGTATTTATTAGTATGAAACAAATGTTGTTTCTACAACCAACAACTATTTAATAACTATGTGTAATAAGACTTGGAAGTTAACTATTAGTCGTTAAACTGATTCAAATATGTCCACATATAGAGTAAATGATCTCATTGTGTGTTTTTCAACATTATTATTGCATTTTTTCTCCAACTGATCTCGGCATCCTAGGAAAGCTTAAAATATATCATTTTTCCAAATCAGAGGTGAAAGAATGAGTTAAAAATATGCAACATGGAAGCCTTTGTGTGTGTGGTATGTAGAGTAAAATTGCCAAGAATTACTAGGTTCAAACCCAAATAAACTTCAAAACAAAAGAAGATGAAAAATAACTTTGGAAATAATCAAATATTATGAGAAGAAAATATAAAATTCTAGATGTAGTTAATATATAAAATTACTTAGTTTCCCATTAATTTATTATTAAAGTGAAAACTTAGACAAAGTATCCTATTTCTCCTAGCGAGGAAAATACAATCTACCATCGTCCATAATTTCTTTGATAATTAGATGGAAATAAATCAAACCTTTTGTATTAAACTACACCATGTTTTCTTATTAGAGAGAAAACAAAGAGCTAACAATAAGTAACATGGTAGTCATTGTCTATGTGGTTTGTGGAATATGATTTCAAAGAAGTGTTAGATTCAAACCCAAAGAAAGTTAATAACAACATAAAATGACAGATATATTTGGAAATAACATTGTTTGAGGAAACATGAAAGTTCATATGAAATTAATCTATGAAATTACCTTCCTCTCCTATTCACCTATTCTTATAAGTGGAAAATTAAAAAGCATCCCAGTTATCCATACCAAAGAGGTAATTACAATCTACCATTGTCCATAATTTTCTTTTATAAATTATATAGGAGTACTTCAAACCTTTTATATCAATAGGATGATCTGGTATGTACTCCACCAAAGGTTGTTGAACTCATGTTACTTGCATGATCAAACCAATAAATAAAGCCAATGGGTCTTAGGTTCAATGGTGAGGTCAGCAAGCATTAAGTTGTAGTGAGATTTTATGGAAAAATCTCATCCTCAAAGCCCATCAGGGTTCCAATCTTGTTGTGGTTTAACACAAAAAAATTTCCTAATTTTTTTAAAAGTTGATGTCAAGTGCATTTACAAGTAATTGTATCATAATAATTAGCCCTTAAACATGACACCTAATTCGCCCCTCAGGGCATGTTTCTTGGAGCAGTTCAAACAAAAAAGGGGAAAACAAGCAATAAATATTAAAGGAATAATGCTAACACCCAAGACTCATTATTTGATAGAAAACATCACTATTTGTTGCAGGGTGACTTTATGGACATATCAAGACTGTCAAAATTGGATTTGACCATCTTATTGAGCAGGTGAAGGCCCAGATCTCAAAGTTTGTCTCATGTTCCTGCACTCATTTTTAGATAAGTTGAGTGGCTTAGTGGATGAATTGTCTAAACAAGTAATTGATGGCCAAGCAAGATCACTAAGATCAACACCATCTTTCCTACTAAATAGTTTTTCACATAATCATCAATAGGTTCTCTAGTCTTTTTCTAAATTTTTTGGTGGTTTCTGGATGGATAATTTGCAAAGGCCTTTTAGATTTTATTGTTTTTATTCTCCTTAAATAGATTATGGATGTTACATGCAATTTTACAGAAACCAAATGTTTAGAACATTTGTAATTGTTGAGAATAGGTAATAGTGTTTCCTTTAACTGAACTTGAGTATTCAAGAGTGCTAACAGATCTAGACACTTTCTAAATGTGATGAAATCATTTCATCTAGAAATAAATATATTATAACGTTTTCCTTGAAAATGAAAAAATACATTCATATAATCATTAATCATAGATGTGTTCCATCTCACTTGGCTCCCCTGTGGTTTGAAACTCGATATGTAGGTGCATTCTCCTAGCATTCACCACTAAAATGAGTATGTTGAGGAATGCCCAGAAGCATTTAACTATAAACAAGTAACTAAATACATGACATGGATAGCTAACTTCATTAAATGTATTGGAACTAATACTCATTCAAGCAAGTTAAGTCCTATAAATTTTGTAGCCCTAAATAACTGAAATACAAACCTTACCCTGTAACCACAATGGCATGAGAAAGAGCTCTTGTAAAGAATAATATACATAAAATTCAATGAGGTGACTCAATTTTCTTTCCACAAACCCAATACAAATATTATGACACTGTATTTAGGAAACTTCTAATGTTTCATAAAACTCCTAATCCAACAGACCTCAAGAGGCCACCTAGAAGGTTCAAACTTCAATTCTATGATGTCAAGGGGCCAACTTAGAATAGTAGTGGATCCAATGCATTCAAACTCATCCCAAGGAAAAGGTATCATTCACTCCATCTCAAAAAGCTAAAACACAATATAATAACTTAACCATAAAACTCAACATGGTCAATCAAACGTAGTTGTAGAAAGAGCGACATTGATCTTGTGTTGTATATGAATATGATACATAAATAAAACATGAAATGAACCAATGAAAGAAACATAGGATTCTATGATTTATATAATAACCTCTAACTAGAACATGAAGAGAAATGGCTACAATTGTTGTATTTTGTTTGAATTCTCACCATTGGAAAAGTATGCTCTGAGTCGTCCTCCTCCTCCAAAAATAAGTATAACTTTCTCTATATTTTATTCTATGAACATCATCTTGAAAGAATTTATTTTTCCTAATGCACCTATAACTAACTTTGATCATAAAATGGTGGCCCACTTTAGCAAACAAATATCTCCTAAATATAATGGATTTGATGGTTAGCCACCAATCAACCTAGCTTGTATTTAAATGTTTTGAAAATTTTCAAATAATGGATCTGAAAACACAAGTAGTGATTGCATGATAGCCAAGACCGAGTCTAGACTCTAGAGTCTATACCTCAACCTTAATTTGTCAAAGAAAAAGGTGGATCAACAGTCAGACATATCAACACTGGAAGCCCTTCAATAATATAAATTTTTAGAAATGTCGACGAAACTAACAACCCTTCATAGGGAATTTAAATATATATATATATATATATATATATATATATATCTATATATATATATATATATATATATATATATATATATATATTAAAACCTGTAAAAAATCAATTTATTTTTTATAGGTAATTTTACCTTAACACTTCTCCAGCATGTTAGAGTCCTGACGAGTTGTGGCGTGTTCAATTTTCGAATGTTGGTTAAAATGGTCATGTTGAATGTATGTATAGAAAGCTGTTAGAAAAAGTAGCAAACAACTACACTGATAATCATCTAATTCAAACTAAAACAAGCCCCACTTAAAAAAAAATAAGCCGCTATTATTACTGGAGGCATCCAATCCCCACTTACCTATATTTTTGAAACCATCCAACTATTATATGATAAAACAAGATTGGCTGCAACACTAATTGTGCTAAAAACTTCACTTGTCATTGAACCTAAAATCATGTAGTCTCTTGTTGAGATATTTTGACCTACACATCGAAAGTGACATAAACTTGTAGAAAACCAAACACGTGCTTCATTCTTTCATGCTCTATCTTTCAAAAAGATCATTTAGTATGAGAAATGTAAACATTATGGGAACAAGATTGTTAGCACTCAACACTCCCAATATGAAAGTGAATTATAACATGTAGGCATGCATTCATTCATAGAAAATGAAATTGGGAGAATTGAGGAGGGAGAGAGATACCATCTTTTATAGATAACCCAACAGTAATAATGATATAGGTTAGACCTCATAGTGTTGAGACACCAAGCCACAACTTCAAAGTTGACATGTGTCGAATGCCAAATGCAAAAATACTACAAATAGTTATTGTAATTATAATGGATTAAGGTAGCTTCTTTATGCCCTCATTGTTGTATAATGCATATATTTTATGTACACAAATCAACCTGATATAAGCACTCATAATCTATTATTTGAAAATAATTTCAATGTTTCCATTCACTTTAAAGACAAAATGATCTATGGAAATTTCTTTCGGTTACTTTCCACTTCCCTAACATGTTTGTCATTAATCTTACAACTTTTTCTTCATTTAATATGACGTGTAATTTTATGTTGAACCATGCTATCCACGTAAAGGGACAAAGGTGACAATATTTTAAGCATAAGAAATACCCTTGCATATTTCAATGGAATTCTTGAGTAAGCATGTCGTTAAATATCATAAGCTAGAAGAGTGGAGGTGGGAAATGATCTCTGGAATCCTTGGAGTATCTGGTGATCTAATCATTGGGATATGCTTCTTTCTCTAGGGGTGACAATTGTATTTTTGAACAATTTGTTAGTGGTTGGGAGGAGATTCTGAAACATGATCCCAATGCCCATTTTAAGTCACATTTTGTTGAATGCTTTATGAACTATCTAGGTAAGGTACAATCTGCAATGTTGTGTCTTTTTAGGAATTCTGTTAATTGAATAATGAACTAATGAATTTCAAATTGTAATAAGGTTAAGTATTGTTGGGTTAAACAATATACATACGTCCTTAACATCGATATGGAACAAGAAGTATAAATCTGGGCCAACAAGCATTAACTATTAATAAATTGAACTAATGCCTTAAAAAGGCTTCATCTATAGTCTTTACATGGTCTCCCTACCTTAAAAATGATAATATGGTACTCGTTTCTAATAAAACCTTAATGGTTCACACACCATACATTTTAATAACTACTCTATTTTTTATTACGTTGTGGTGATGTGACTTAGTTATCTGAGAGAACTGTTTTTCTGTTGGAGGATTACCACTCTATCATAGTTTGTGAGCCTCTTAATTGATTTCTATATCATCTAGTGTATTGTTGCTGTAGCACTAGAGTCGATATATGTCCTCACTACTACATAAAATTTTGCTTGTAGTAAAAAGAGTTGTGTTGGAACACAGGGTAATGGTGGTATAACAAATTCTGTGTTAAAATGGTCTCCATAGACACATGTTGTAGTCCATTAATTTGTTATCCAGCACATAATATATTATTGTAGCACATGGAACTATTTACACACAACATAGGCTAATGTATAGGACTACTGTGCTAACGCACATGCATAAAGTAGTGACGCAGAAAACCATATCATGCCAAAGTTGAATACATCATCATATTGAGAAATATGTAACCACTGTGGTAGCACTTGTAGTGATAAAAAATGTTGTACAATCATATATTGGCATGTAAACCTAAAGGCAATTTCTTGTATTTTCTTGATAATGTGAGATACATCCCTCACATATCACCTGCCTTCATAATACTTTGTGAGATAGGTGGATGAATCACATGTTAAACAGGGCAATAGAACAAGTCTACAAAAAGGATAATTATGTTAACATTCCTGAATGTGCCTCAAGAAGCATATGCATCTTCCTTCAAATTTAAACCTGAGTCAAATGTTACACTATACAAAGGTAGTTGGGATATTTATCAAAACAACACATGCTAGATTATATTTGATAAAAGGTATGTCAGTTTTCTTATACATGTCAGACTGAGGGTACGCATAAGATAGACCTATTATCTCAGTCATAAAAAGGGGAAAATCTATGGATGGAACTCTCTACATTCCCATTGCAAGAATAAGTTGATGGGAAATATTTTAGGGTAAGGTAAGAAATTGATATATAACTTTTGTGAGGCATGAAAAGGTTGACAAAGACCTTAAATGAGCAACAATAGATCACGTCAATATATGAACTAGATTTATACAGATTTCTAGTAAGTGATGATTATCTTACAATCTCAAATCACAATCAATTCGAGACACAAGATGAAGTCCAAGAAGAAATTAGATGACACTTGGGATGAAACTTGCCACAATGATATTTTCTATGCTTGTATTTCTTTCACCATCCAATCATGGTGGACTAATGACAACTACGGTTCTTTTGTGGGGGTTCGTGGGTTTTTTTCTGGGTTACTTTTCTACTCTTCTATATAAGATGTTCAAGGGCACATAATGGAAAAAAAACACGTTGAAGGCTGCATTCATCTTCCCTGAAATTTATGTTTGCAATTTTATTTCCCTCAATGCACTGATCTAGGATGAAGAGCCCTCTAGTGCCATACCAATTGGGACAATGGTTAATTAAATATCTATATGCTTTTTGATATATGTGTGTTTGGCCTTTGTTGGTAGTTACTTTGGCTACAAGAAATATGTAATTGAAGATCCTCTTAAGACAAATAAAATTATTAGGAAGATTCCAAAGTAGGTATGTTAATGTAGCCAATTTTCTCAGTACACATTTGAGGCATGTTACCCTTTGGTGCAGTTTTCATTGAATTATTATTCATCTTAACATCTATTTTGTTGCTTCAATTTTATTACATTTTTTTCTTTCTATTCATTATCATTTTTATCCTTATTGTTACTTGTGTAGAGATCACTATTTCCCTCTTCTACATTTCAGTTGTGTAGTGAGGACTGTGACTAGTGGTGGAGATCTTATCTAACATTAGGTTCATCTTCACTTTACCTATTCCTGTATGCTACATTCTACTTCTTCACTAAGCTGGAGATTATGAGCCTTGTCTTTATTATTATTTACTTATGCTACATGACAATTATCTCACATGACTTCTTTGTATTGATGGGTACAGTTGATTTGTACACATGCTTCTGGTTTCTATGGACCATTTATGCTACAATGAATATTGACTGAGGTGACATGTTGTAGCTACATTTTCCTCAAGGATTAAATTTATATTTGAGTATAATCATGTGGTAGAATTCTAGATGTGCATTTTTTTCTCTAGTGTTTAAGAAAATAGAATATGAACTTTATTGTGATAGGAAGAGGAGATATCTGAGTGGATATCATGAATATCATGTATTGGTTAGGTAGGAGGTACAACTTTTTTAAAGTTGTAAGCTACCAAGCTATTCAACATTGTACTCAAATGAGTTTGTTAGGATTGATTTTTTTATTTCTTGATGCACTGTTTGCAACAAATTATTATTCATACTTGTTATGGCTTTCATGATTATCAACCACATTATGGTGGCATACCAGTTTCTATGCAAGGATTATGGAACATCATATAAGAATATTTGTGGGCATTCTAACCCCTAATAAAATAAAAATGAAAACCTCAAGGGGTGTGTTATAGGTATCCTAGTGAAGTTTATAAATAATGTGAGACTTGTAAAGAGAATGAGTTTATGAAATCCATTGCTCCAAAGCATGCAGAAAGGAGGAAGTGAGACCATCAAGACAAGGACTAAAGAGGTGTCTAAGAAAATTTTTAAGATTTGGAATAATTATCAAGAAAGGCTTCATAATCTCAAGATGAAAGGATCTGAAAGAAAGTGCAAGGAGGTAGCTCAATATAGTGAGAGCCCATCCAAAGGAGGTGGTGTAGAAAATACAACATCCTTGAAAGCTTCTAGGATGGACTAAGAAATCTCTAGGAACAAAAAATAGTCCAACCACCTAGGAAATTATGTAAGAAATGACACTAGCAAGAAAGATAATATGTCATTCCTTAGTTCTTATTATGGAAAGGGAAATCAACATACCATTGTTGGGATGTTCATCCTTACATACATTGTGTATGGAAAACTACATTTCCACTATCTTTTGGAGCTAAAATATGGCCAATGATGAGTCAACACCCTCTAAAGAGACTATAGATGCACGAACACCAAACTAAAGTATTGCTTTCCAAAAAATTAAGATGAAGCGTGGTTGGACACCACCTCAACAGTGGAGAAAATTTTTAAGTGATTGAAAGGTATGTATGTATTTTCAACTTCTTAATAAAATAAGCGAGAAGATGGTTGTTTTCCAAATCCTAACTTGGAAAAGGATGAGACATATACTTCGACATGTCATTGTATAACTGATTGGTGTATCATAGTTTCATAAGTATGTGTATCATACATTCACTCCAACATAGTAGCATATGTAGCATGTAATTCCAAATTCGAGTTGGACATGGCAGTAGTTGTAACAGATACTGCCATGATAGAAGTAATTAATAAAAAAGTGTGAGTTATAGTAGGAAGTTGTTTCACCTCACCATGGAGAATAAAATTTGCAATGTTTAAGGTGATAATGTTGTTGTGTTGAAGTTTGGGTTAATGAAATGTTTCTAGTGAATGATTTCTTAACTCTAGAACTAATGTTATCAAGTATGAAAACATTGTAGGATCACTATACCTCAGGACATGAATTATAACTCAGCAATACATATGTAAACATGGCATGGAAATATATGTTGGGAACCATGCACCACCATAACATATGTTTTCCATAAAACTTGAAATGAGACATGTGGGGTTTGTTTTGGAAGTATGTCAGAAATAAATGTAGAGTAAGTTTAGATCATGAATTGTAGTTCTATAGTTCAAATATAGGGAACGAATGGAAATATAGGTTGGGTATCCTCCACCACCATTGACATAACATGAGCTTCCCATACACTTTCGTTTGAAGCATCTAAGAGTTGTTTGCGAACTATATCAAAAAATAGAACATATGAATGAGGTGATGTGTAAGGTACCTTTGCAACAATTAAGGTCGAACACATTGGGAAAATTAGAGTCAAACCCTATGTGAAAGCCAAAGTTAGTAGAAGAGAAATAGGTAGAGTTCGAGCCACATCTTGATTTATAGCTAAATAAACAAGGTATAACATCCACAAATCTTGGTTTAAAGCCTATGGAGGATCATGATATTTTTTTTGATAATTTTCATTAACCTAATGGGGAAGGTTTGATTTGCAATTACAATGTAGCCATATGGGCATTGAGGCCATGATGGAAAAATGAGTTATGGGAAGAGAAAATTTATGGAGGAAATAATAGTTATGAAGGACATTGTTGGAATTTTTTATTTTGGGGAGTCTACTCTTGGTTATTTTCCATCAATAACTGGGAAGAAGTGCAAGAAAAAAGTTAAGCAGATGGGTTAGTCAAGACATGATGTAGGCTAGTAGAAGGGGATGCAACTGACAGAGAGAGCAAATGGGAGGCTCCAATTAGAATAAAGTATTTCAAAAAGGTAAGATATTGTTTATCGTAAAATGACACCAAGAGAATAGTGATAAGAAAAGAATTGTTAAACCCTTGTGCAAGCTGAGTGAAAATCCTTGTTGGTTAACTTTGTGTAATATATTATTCTTCTCATTAATTTAGGATCAATCTAACCATTAGATGGTTTTTAAATTGTTGTCTGGAATTATGTGATAAATGTGAGATTATGATTATGTGTTTCCAATTGTATAATTGGATTCAGTTTCCTCAAAAACCTTTGGGGCACTTAAAGTGTGTAGATTCCTTAGTTCAAACTTACCATTTCAAAAAAGCCCCACCAAAATTTTCAACAAAATCAACTACAAAATGTATTGTGAGAGGTAAAAAACATTTAATTATCCCCATTTATTTTTTACTAAAAGGGGATTTTATCAAGTGATTAATCATTTGATTGACTTATGCTGTGAATCCTTATATTCTCATTCAATTCTAGTGTACTGTTGGGTTGTTTGCATGGATTTTTGAAACTATTATTATGTTTCAGCACTAGAACTCTAGGGATACAAATTCCTAGTTGTAGCAGAATTTCTTCACACATATGACAAGTTCAACATGCTTTTTCTATGAACATGTATTTGTTTTTCCTGAGCAGTGAGAGGAAGTTGGCTACAATTTTGAGTTCTACATTAATGTTTGAAGAGTTGTTAAAATCAGTTGATAACCAAGATACTCTGTAACTTATCTAAATGGTTTCACACAATTCTGAGCTTCTTTTAATGCATGTTTAGCAGTTTTAATTCCTATTACAACTATTTGATTGGAGAGACATGGTTATATTGTCTGGTGTGTCGGTGACACAACTGCTTCTCCCTACTTGTCGACATTCTCACAATGTTGGTTTCTTGTTTGAGGTTTTCCAAATTGTTGTTAATGTATACATATCATTGGTATTCCCAATATAGGTCACCAAATTTAATTAAAAACACTACTGGAGTTGATAGAAGAGTGCTTCAATTTCCTAAACTGATCATGTCCTATTCCTGCTAGGAAGAAGAGGCCTTGGAGAGATGGGCACAAAAAAAGGCATTGTTATTGAATGTAAATTCTTATGAAAATGATATTTATTTATCAATATTATTAGAGATACCTAGTCTTAAAGAACAATGTGTTAAGTAGGTACTCTTATGGAGAATGTTTAGCACTTCCCACTCAGTGGGGATTTGTTGGTAATGCTAAATCACTCCCAACGAACATTAGTTGAAGAAAATTATGTAACATAAATTTCTCAATAAACATAAGTCTTCCATCTATCAGCTACTAAATAAGTTTTCATTAGTTGCAGGATGTTGGATTTTCACGTGCAATTCAAATTCTAGATCACATTCAAAAACTGTTTTTCCAATACCCATAGAATCCATGTTGAGATTTTAATGAGTATATTATTGTAACAACCTTGAACCTTATGTTGTTAAAGCCTTGAGCTTATGAAAAAGTAGGTCTACCATGGATACCATCCTTGAAATGAGGGGAAATTCCTAGTGGGTTTCCCTGGGGTGTGTATTTTATGAAAGAATGTAAAAAATAAAAATAAAAACTCTATAGTTGTCATCACAAATCCCACTTTATCATTAAAAATACTTGATGATTTTTGTCTTACTAAGACACAATTTTAGGGAGAGGAATTTCTAAATACCTTCCAAGTTCAATTACATAGGGAGTATGATATACTAGTTCTACAAGGGTCAATATCCACCTTAGAAGATAAATACATCGAGATAGAAGGGCCAACCAAAGACATGCACTATGTAAAGTGGCTCTCTTGATTGAGAGTAGACAGTAGATTCAAAACAAATAAAATAAATATTTTGAATTTCATAGAAATAGTCTGTGTTCACTTGATATAATTCCTAGAGCTAGGCCTTTTTTACTTTAACTATGACTTGTTGTAGGTGTTTTTTGGTTTTCATTAAGAAATTAATAAAATTTTAAATGAAAAAAATGTTTCCTAGCAATTTGCATAAACAAAAGATATCTTCACCTAACCTGGGCTTCAAACCCAAACCATGATTTTTCAAATTAGTACTTGTTGAAAAAGTTAAAACATATACAAATACCTTAAAATTATATCCATATGTTAGAACCTAGACTAAGTTTCTAGATATTATTTTCTCCTATGTAAAGCAATCTCTCACACTAGGAAATAAAAGCTCAAATGACAATCTTCCTACAAACTAAACAAAGCAACAAGTCTAATCTAATGGTTAGCAAGTAGCATTTGACTAATGACCATCAATTGCTCAACTTTACAGAATAATGTTATGATTCCACAGAGGATTTTGTAGGCTCCACAGAATAATGTTAAGACTCCACAAAGGTTTTCTTCCTTATTCCTTGTCATTATGTTTTAATACCGCCACTAAATATATTTCTTTCTCCCATCATGTGTGAACCAACCACTGTCTATCATCCAAATTCCAATGCCTTGGAATCGTGACCTGTATGATTGTTATTTTTTAAATGTCTGTGCTCATCATCATTTCCTTGCCTATTTTAGAAACTTTACTGAATCCATTTTATTTTAACTAAATCTCGTACTCGTGGGTCGTAATTACAATTTTGGGTGATAAGGGGTTAAGATATGAGGTGTGAGTGCAAGAATTGAAACATGAATGGGATTTTATTTTAAATGAGTGCATGGTATTAGAATCATGAGAAAAATAAAATGAAATCATACTTGCACCATTCGAATTTTGAATTGAAAAATAACTATGGAATTATGGATATTTGTGAGTGCTAGCATTGAATATTTTTTAGAATTATATAATTGTACGTTGTATTGTCATCATAGGTACCATGGCACTAGTGCGGATTGAACCATTATTTGTCAAAGAGGTTAAGGGGATAGTAGAGTACAAAGAGAGCCTCCCTATTATGCTAGAAGTAGGATGGCTTCCTCTCATGTATAAGTTTGATGACTATGATTTATCTCTTAAAAAATCCTTCGCAAAAAGTTTTGTTTCAAAGGTGGTAACCATAGGCTCATTAAAATTTAAATTCATAGAGAAATTCATCTCTTAGGCTACTGAGCTTCCTATCTGTTGTTGGGAAAAGTATCCATTCAGAATGCCCCTATCCCACACTAAGGTGTGATAGTGCCTTAGCAACAAACAAGGAAAACTAATTGAGTATTCTTCTTTATGAAATGTAAATGAGGAGGAAGGACGTAACTAACCTGTGTCTTCCGCTAGTTTGTTGATCCAAATCACTCCTCTCTTCAGTAGCTCCCAGCTCCTTGCTCCCTTACCGGCCCAACTTCACCGAATTCCTACGAGATCACAAGAGAGAGAGACTACACAAAGATACAGATATACATTCATAAAAAGCTCAAGATCAGATTAAGCTAAACATGCGAATATAACAAAACATCAATGATACACAGCATGTAGGAGAAACTCAAATAGTTTATTGATAGAATAAGAAAGTCCAAGAGGAGATACAACCAAGTGAGTTCCGATCCAGCATCTACCTCCCAGCAAAGGAATCCCTTCCTCTCCTCCAACAAAGCATAAATCACCCAATGTACTAATCTCAATCTCAAACCAACAACAATTCTCTGCAAAGTACAAAATTCCAGCCTCCGGATCTCTGGGATGAGGGATCCATATATAGATGTAAGCAGAGAGGATGAGTCAGCTTATGTTTTGACTTGTGGCTTCTCTCTGTCAGTTCTTGCTTCCACTTGGATACTGAGAGCCTCTTACTGATCACTTGGTCGAATTCAGTGAGGTAAGTGTCATTGGAGAAGATTCTGGAAGCTTCCATGGTCTTTCCATCTCGTTGAATGACTCTGCCACTTGTCCTTTCCCGCTCAACGCACCTGGGTAGTGCATTCAAGTGCGTTGCAACGCACCTAGACAGTGTACTGGGGTGCTTTGCAACGCAGGCAGCTAGTGGAGCACTTGAATTGATCCTGAATTGACTGTTTCTGAGTGGTTTTTGGTGGAGAACTTCTGGGAGAAGCTGTCATTGGTTGACCTTGTTCCTTTAGGAGCTGTAACAACATCTTTAGGGAATTTGGATCCCTTGGATTATGGACATTTCATGCTCAAACCTGTAAGGCACAAAAATGTCTATAACAGTTGCCCCCTAAAGTATGAGGCCGTTTATAGGGTGAAATGCTTTATTAGGAGGATCCGAAGTTCATTCAATGCTGGGAGGAGACCTGTAATAAGATACAATACAATACATTATTCTTCATACTGTTTTCATGATCTAGCTGAGGTGGGCATTCCCATGCTCAGCTTTATAAATTCATTTTTTGTACATAGGACAGACAATCGTCTGATGGTAGACTAATGATCCAGATGAAATCATCATCCTTTTGGTAGGATGATTATCTGTTCTGCAATGCTGTACATGCCAATGTCTTTATTTTTCCTGAATATATATCGCAGCCCGGATGGATGAAACTAGATCCGGGGTATTCAATCTCGTCCGATCCTCACTCTAAGTACAAGTCGATCCATGTGAGAAATGTTTTGAAGTCGAACATGGAAAGACATCGCTTGATTACCAGTCAATGATGTAAACTGTTAACAAGTGCGAGAGGAATCACCGATAAGGATGATGACCCTCAAGGTACTGCAGTACAATTCACGTGGTGTGAATAAAGGACTTGGCGTCGAACACCACGCAAAATCTTTCGGTCGAAGGTCATTGATGTATACCTGTCGCCGGAAGTGAGAAACTTGCCATTGAGGCATGCAAGCTTCAAAGTACTGAAGGGGGTGTTCCTAGATCAACTTCTTGGATAATGAGTTGATGTCGACAAGAAGCGATCCGTCAAAGGAGGGCCTTGATGTATCCCACATCAGTGACACGGAACGGAGCAAATGATTTTGATGGAGATGAAAACGATCTGATGATATATGGTTCAGGGTGGCGGTCATGAAAGAATGAAGTATAATGTATGGCAGTGGATGGGACATGGTTGACTTCTCTGGATGACTTCTCTTGAACATATCGGCAACACTTATGTGATGGATTGGTAGCATTTACCCCAAAGGTGGATGGTATGGCGAGACCATGGTGATGTGACGGTGAATGAAACAACCCAACCCGACTCAGGCACGGAGTGGAAGTGTCATGTTCAAGAGCGACTTGCTACCAATAAAGGTTCTTTGAGTTTCTTCCCAATTTTTCCCCAGTCATTGCTGACCAGTGCCTCTTTATTTTTGTCAAGCTTGAGGAGGATAACATACGCTTGTTCTATAATTTTCCCTTCGAGCAAACCCATCGCTATGTTTTAACGAGCCTAGCGATAGTGAAACTCGTTCTCGTCTAAAGACAAGTTTGTCGCTATTAATCTTTTTAACGAGTCTAACGACAAAGATAACTCAGTCCTTTTCATTTTTAGAGAGTCTGAAAAGGTACGTAAAGTTAACTCCGAAAGTCCTTTTTCATCATCTAATCCCTTAAGTCCGAAAAAGTATAAAACAATACAGAAGGGATGAATTTTCGATAGTTTTAACGAGACGAACAAAACAAGCGCTCGATCTTTTTGTGCAATAATCCCTCAGGTCCAAAAAGATTAAAATCTAGAGGAGGGATAGCTCTTCCGGTCACTTTAACGAGCTGGAAGGCCAAAACTCAGCAATCTTTTCATATTTTACGAGTCAAATGAAAAGAGCTTAAAGAAGACTCGTCTTTTAAGGAACGAGTGATAAAATGGGTAGCAACTGATTCCAGGTAAGGGTTGGAATTTTCCAAGCACGGCAGTCTCACAAGGATGGCTAGTGAAATCACTCTTCGCAGCTGTTCCTCAAAATGGGTAAACAATCATATGGAGGTGAACGATCGGCCAATGGAAAAGTGGAGGTGACGGTGCAAACACGACCAAGGCTTTAATGGATGATAATGTTACATTCACGGTGGTTATTTACCGGAGGATAGTTCATTTTTTAACGAGCTTAAACGCGGGTTGAAACACTTGCTCGATCTTATGTTTATTTTTTAACGAGCATGAACTATGTGCTAAAACTGCTCGATCACATGGTCTTGTTTTGATTTTTTACCATAAATAGCTTCGCTTTTCGAAGATAGTACTGTTCTTTCAATTGCTTCATCAAACTAGTTAGAAATGGACAACATTTGCTTGAAAATGAGATTAAAACACTAATATTTTACTTTGAACTACGTAAAAAACAATTAAAAAGGGTTTTCACCTCTCATTTTACCATTTCATTTGAACTTGGTTTGTTGGAGCTTTGGAGGTGCCTCTTCCCCCTTGATTTTCATCAGCTGATTTCGAGAGATTCTGTGGATGATTCTCGGTGCCGTCTGGACCAGGTAGGAGCTAAACCTGAGCTCTTTCATTTCATGGTTTCTTTTCTGCATTCTGTGCTTCAGTCCCTGCTTTTCTGAGCCCCTGGGGTTTGATGGGAGCGTTCTGCCATCAACGCACCCTAGGCATGTCGAAACCTGCGCTGAAAGTGGGTCACCATGAAGGTGACTTGACATTCAACGCACCCATAACACCTGTGTAGGTGCGTTGGGCGCAGAAAGGAAAGATGTAGCACAGTTTTTAATGAAATTTTTCCCTGTTTCTCATCAAAATTAGGATCTAATCTCCTCTCTTGTTTGTTTTTGCAGAGATATTGGAGCAAAATGACCCTTACATGGCGAGAACGAGAACATGAAGAAGAGGACATGATTGCCCTACATGATCCTGTTACAGTGAACACGCTGCGGAACTGTGGTTTGCTGAAGTTCTTCCGCATCTCTAGCATGAGACAGCAGATCAACCTACTGCAGTATTTGCTCGATGCCTGGGATCCTATTAACCAAGTTTTCCAGATTAGGGGCAAATCCATCCCCTTGACTGCAGTAGACATTTACTTCTTGACTGGCTTGTCGCGGCGGGGTGCCCCCATTTCTTTGTCAGGTTCGGCCCGAGGGAGTGACTCTGTGAGAGATTATGTCTGCAAGTATTGCAGGGAAGGATCTCAGCCGAGTAAAGATGGAAAGATCATCATCCGAGACGTCGCTGACAGGTCCCTCAGGTCTATCCTGTTCACTTTTGGTAGGATGGTCGGGAGTGCATCTCTTCATGTAGCCAACAGGTCCTATATGCAGCATGCCTTGGAGTGTCTCCAACCGAAAATATTCAACTGGTGTGATGCAGTACTTCTTGTGATGAAGAGTCAGTTGACCAAGATAAAGGACGGGAGGTTGAAGAACTTTGGGTTTGTTTCTATTTTGACCACCTTTGCCTTGGAGAAAATACCACTGATGCAGTCGCAGTACATCGCACTCGACATACCTCCTCCTACTGAACCACGCATGCAGAGATGGGTTGACCACATGTCTAGGCATGCTGGTCAGTCTCAGGTTTCTTTTTCCGATACTTTCTTCAGGTGGTTCGATCGTCAGGAGATGGTCTATTTCGAGTATCCATATGCTGGCATGGACTTCCGGGGTGATCCGGATTTAGTACTGCCGGATGGCGAGCAGTGGGGTGCTATTGGTAAAATCTTCGACCATATCACTGTTTACTGTTTTTATTTATAATGTCCTTGTGCTTTATTCTATCAAGACTTTAATCAAACTCATGTGTACATGCAGATGTTGGTCCTGTTCGTCCAGTAGTTCGCCTGAGAGTGCCAGCCGCTGCCCCAGCAGGAGAGGCTGCCGGGAGGGTTATTCTTCGTGACCTTGATGTGGCCGAGACCCTCACAGTTGTGCAAGAGCAGGTTGAGAGCCTTACTCTCGGTATTCCAGATGTGAGGATCGACGAGTTACCTTTACAGTTGCAGCGGCATACTACTGGTGTGCCTAGACGATGGACTTGTCTCTTACGCATGATCGCAGAGGCTGTGACGTGCTTTCACGAGCGTCATTAGACTAGGGTGCCCCCTAGCATTTTGAGTTTTTGGGTCATGTGACCGATTTTGTCTTGGTTACAGAACATTATATGTAAACCATAAACAGCTTATATATATATTTTGATTTTCGGGGTTTTATTCTGGTTGAGTTATGTGATCCACATGTAAAACATTGATGATGTGTTTCTTTTTATAAATGTCACAAATGCCTATCTAACACATAGTTTGCTAATGAGTCGGTTAATGTGTTTAAGTTTCTGGAAATATGTTGATATTGAATAAAATCAAATTTTCTTTCCAAAATCTTAACTCTTAGGAACATGCGATAAATAGCTGGATTTCAGACGGAATATATACCATTGAGTTGTAGTATTACGAGTTGTGAGTCTAGCCTGACGATTAGTCGGCGTATACCATGGGTGATGGCATCAGAGAGAAGTTCTATCAACGCGCTATACTCAGCGATGTTATTCGTTGATTGACCGATACATACACCTCTGAAACTTACTAACTTGCCGCTTGGATCAAAAATGGCCCAGGCTGCGGAGGACAGGTTCTGCGAACTACGACTCGCTCCGTCGGCATATCCAACACATGTCTCCAAAAGGTTTGACATCTGCAATAAACGTAAAAAGGTGGATTACTCAACCAAAACGAACACTTTAGCAAAAACAAAATACAACAAAAGCACATTGGTTACTATTTAAGCATAGTAACGCTTGAGGTACAACCTGTTACGGGGTTGCGCCAGTGGAATTCCGTCATAATCCATTAACTCATAGGCTCATTTTGCTAACACTCGTTTAACGATATAGGGGCCCATCCATAAAGGATTAAATTTACCTGCTCCCAATTTATCGGATTCTTGGTCGTAAAGCAAGACCAAGTCACCTTCTGAGAAGACACGAGGTTTGGCATTTTTGTCGAACTGTGCCTTGACTCGTTTCTTATGGGCTTCGTTAGCCAAAGCGGCATCACGATGGGTTTCATCCAATTGGATTAACTCCAAGAAACGGGCCTCTTCTTCTGAAGTTCCGGGAGGATATCGATTGCGAGTTTAAGAGACGAGATTTCACACTGGACTGGTAAGACTGCTTCCAGGCCATATACCAGTTGGAAGGGTGTGAACCCGGTTGCATTCCTTACCGATGTTCGGTAAGCTCACAAGGCTAAGTACATGATTAGGTGCCATCTTCTTTTATGAACTCCGATCATCCTTTGCAACATACGCTTCAGGACCTTGTTGATCGCTTCAACTTGTCCGTTGGCTTGCGGATAATACAGAGTGGAGTTGTCGTGAGACAATCCTAGCTTGGCAGCTAATTCAAGCATCATGTGGTTGCGAAAATGCAATCCATGATCCGTGGCTATAGCCTGTGGTACGCCGAATCTGGCGACTACATGATTGAAAAAGAAAAGGGCAGCTGTTTCACCGGTGTTATCTAATGTAGGCATCGCGTCGGCCCATTTGGTAAAATAGTCAACTACGACTATGATATACCCATTCCCCCCGATCGAGGTGGGGTTACATGTCATGAAATCGATGCCCCATTTGGCGAACGGCCCAACAGCAACTATTGGCTGTAGAGGTGTGGGTGGTCTTCTGGTTTTGCTATCAAAAATTTGACAAGCATGGCAACTTCTGACTGCGGTTATGCAATCCTTGAACATGGTTGGCCAGAAGTATCCTGCTCGTAAGATTTTTTGTGTTGTAGCATAACCAGATTGATGCCCCCCACAAGCTCCTGAATGACACTCATTCAGAGCTTTCTCGGCCTCCTCATGGGTGAGGCACCTTCTCAGAACTGTATCGACACCACGACGGTAAAGTGTATCACCGACGATCATGTAGTCTTTTGCTTGGTATCGTATACGTTTCTGTTCGGAGTGAGAGGTGTTAGGCCTAAACTTTTGGGTTTGGAGATAAATTATTATATCTCCATACCACTCATTGCTTGTGGATATCAGAAACAAATTCTCGTCCACGATTGATTCTTCGGATGTTTCATCGTTGGACGACGATGGGAGATTGCATAATAATTCTGCAAAAACTAGAGCTTTCTTTGATTTGGATTTTACGAATTCCAGATCAAACTCTTGAAGGATTGCTATCCATTTTGAATATTTGTCCCCCAGCAACTGTCGCGACAATATATAAGTCATGGGGTTGCAATTAGACAGAATGGTAGTTTTCCGAAAGAGGACATAGTGTCGAAACCTTTGTATCGCTTGAACAGCTGCAAGCGCTAGTTTTTCAACATAAGAATATTCAATTTCTGTATAATTTAAGTTTTTACTTAAATAATATATAGGGTGTTCAATTCCATTGACTTCTTGAACTAAAACCATTGCGATGGTCGTATCTGCTGCAGCCAGATACAGGTTAAAATCTCTTTGATAATCGGGGCATACATTAATGATGCTTTCATTAAGGAATCTTTTAAAGCATCAAAGGAAGCTTGCGCAACCTGATC
Source organism: Pinus tabuliformis (assembly GCA_031772625.1). Lineage (NCBI taxonomy): Eukaryota > Viridiplantae > Streptophyta > Pinopsida > Pinales > Pinaceae > Pinus > Pinus tabuliformis. Next base: position 555,787,151 of record CM062813.1, on the reverse strand, counting down.
CCAGACGAAGGCTACCTCCTTTTTCAAAAGACGTGTATAACCTTTAGCAAGTTCGGCGTAATTTGGAATGAACCTCCTCAGAAAGTTTGCTTTCCCTTGGAGTTTCCGAATCTGAAGCAAATTTGAAGGTGGAGGCAAATTTATGATTGCCTGTACCTTGCACGGGTCGAGATGGATCCCATCCTTGGAGACTACAAAGCCTAGTAAACGACCAGAACTGAAGAAAAATACACATTTGTGTGTATTGAGTCGTATCTTGTAGTGTCGGCAACGTAGAAATATCGCTCTTAAATGCTGCGGATGATCAGTCCGCTTTCGCGAATGAGCCAAAAGGTCGTCGAGGTATGGTTGAACGATGTTCTTGATGTCATGGAAGGCATAATTCATTGCCCTCTGAAACGTCACCCCTGCGTTCTTTAAACCAAAGGGTAATTTTCGATATGCGAATGTGCCCCACGGACAAATGAATGCAGTCTTTGACTAGTCCTGTGGACGGATATTTATTTGTTTATACTCGGAAAATCCATCCATGAATGAAAAGATTTCGCATCCGGTGCATTCATCAATTATCTGGTCGATGAAGGGTGTAGGGTAGTTGTCTTTCGGACAAGCTTGATTTACATCCCTATAATCGACACACACTCTAATTGTCCCTTGTTTCTTCATAACAGGGACAATATTCGATACCTAATCGGTTAGAGGAACTGGGTAGATGAAACCAGCATGGAGAAGTTTTCCAACTTCTGCTTTAATGGCAGCGGCTTTCTTGGGGTGCACCTGCCTAAGCCATTGTCGTACCGGTTTGACATCTGGATACATCTTAATTTCGTGTTCAACGATACTCGAGTCGATGCTTGGCATTTCACTATATGACCAAGCAAAGACATCTCTGAATTCGCGAAAAAGAGCGTTATATATTTCCAGTTCTGAAGGAGAACAACATTTGCCGACATAAATATTCTCAACAACATCTGTTTTAGTCGAGATATTTATGGCTATAGTCTCTTCAATGTTGGATAAATTTCGCTCGGAATCCATCGTATTTACAGTATTTGAAAGGAATTCAAAAACTGAAGGATGATAAAGGTCATCTTGAGTATCTTCTTCATAATCCAGAAGAAGGGAACGATGGTGGCAATCATTCCATGGTGCCCCTTCAATCAACATTGATTGTACAATTCCTTCGTTGGTTCCATGCACTCGCAACCAAGGATCTGAAGGGGTACCATATTCTCTAGACCTATCTACCCAAATGCTTGACGAGCGTTAATTCGGGTTTGCCTCCCATGCTAGAAACATTGATTGCTATAATACTTCTATTGGGCTTGGGGACAAAACCATTGCATGATCCATGTTGATATCGTTTTCTGAAATCTTTGTGGAAGATATCATATTGCAGCTTCCTATCGACGCTACTTCCGCCAGATTGATTGGAGGTGAAAGAGCGAAAGTTCCCATTAGTATAGGATCTTTCAATAGGCCTACTCCGATATTCTGAAGCGAATGGGGGTTTCCATGGATCATAGGAATGCTTCCTGTAACTTGAGAACCATTAGGGAGGAAGTTTTGTTGATCGACGATTGTAATCCCTCCTTGGAAGGGGAATGCAATCTTTCTAAAATATGTCGACACAACAGCTGCCATGGCATATATCCATGGTCTTCCTAGTAGGATGTTGTAATCAAGATTTCCATCGATGACTTCAACATCTATTTCTACTGTTTTTCCCCCTAGTTCAACCTTCAAGTTATTTAGGATACCATATGGGGTATATGACCTTCCGTCGAATGCTTTTAATGTCATCGAAGATCGCGACAAGGTTGGAGATCCTAAAGTTTTCCAGCAACTCATCGACATAATACATGTAGATGCCCCCTCATCAATAATTGTTCGATGAACAGTTTTCTTGAGGGCTTTCACTTGAATAAGGAAAGCTAGTTGGGCTGGTAACTGAGGATCGTATCCTTTATGGTCAAAGGATACAAGATTGGAATCCTTAGGATCAACCCCACCAATGGCTGATAACAAAGCCTGCCTTTGGGATGGGCAATTTTGTAGTACCTCAAGAGTCGACATAGCGGATGGCGATTGGGCCAAATCTTCGACTATGTTATAATGCTGCGCTGCTCTAGCGTGAGGATTAAACGTCGACTTGTGTACTACTCCCTTTGGCGGTTTTATTGTTAATTCAGGAATGATGGGTGGTACAACTTCTGTCGAAGTTGTTGTCGAACTACTTGGTTGATCTTTATCCTTGTCGTTCGACAGCTGCGGATTCCCGTAATCTTTGTTCCTTGTTGAAATCAGAGCATCATTTTGCTACTTCGAAATCGACAACATTAGCACTTGCGACGGGGAAGCATTTTCACTATCAACCAGATTTGTTCCTGGATTTGGAAACGGATCAGTTAACACCGCTGAGGTTTGCGAACTCTTAAAGAATCTTTTAAGCTCAGATTTGTATGGACATTCCTTCGTACAGTGATTCTCATCACATATCTGACACCCAAAGGGGGGTTTCCTATTTCCAGGAGGGTCTGAAGAAGTTTTTTCAGGAGATGACTCACCCTGTTTCTTCTTCTTCCCTTTTCTTTGCTTCTTCTTGCTTCCTGGTTGTTTGGTTTCTTTGCCTTCACCTGTCGATACGACATTTACTTCTGAAGCAAGAATTTCGTCTTTTGCATTTTGATCTGAAATCTTACGGGCTTTCTTGGACGTAGCCTTTATCGATTTCGCGTTTGTCGTGCCAATCACACCATCGCTAGCATGAGAGTCATTGTTTGATTTAGGAGGAGGAGGAATTGAAAATTCCGGTCTAGGGGCGTCAGGTATTTTGTCGTAGAGCATGCCAGACTGAGTATAGACCAAGTCCAGATATTGCGCACGAGCGATGACTTGCTCTTCCGTTACGACTCCCCCCTTTGCCACATCTTCCGTTATGGCAGGAAGTAACGACTTGATAAACCATTCAACTAATAGCTGATCAGGAACGTACGTTTTTACCATCCTACAACGACGTCGCCACTCATGTATATGATCAGATATGTGAGTGGCCGTTGTCTGTTTGAAGTTGGTTAGGATCTCCGTTCCCGTTTCATACCTTATCGGTAACTAAAAATGGGTTAAGAAAGTCGTGGCTAAGGTACTGAAGTTGTCGAACGAAGCTCTAGGCAATTCAATATACCATTTTGCCACTGGACCCGTTAACGTCCTCTGAAAAAGGCGAAGCCTTATTGAATCATCGTTTAGGGTGTTTGACGAACACCATAGATGAAATGTCATCACGTGATTTGATGGATCTTCACCTGGATTTCCATTAAATTTAGGAATATCTGATGGAAGTTTATGAGGGATCGCTGGCCACCAAGGGGAATAAGCAATTAGATCGTTTGTTAACCGGTGTAAATCAGGTAACTCTAAAGTTGCCACGAATGGTAACTGCTGATTCAGGTTAGGTGAAGCATACCCAGGATAGGATGGAATTGCCTGAGCAGTTGGCCTTTGCATACTAGCATAATGTAGTTGATGCTGGTACGACTGATACAGTTGGTGGACATGACCATTGTAGAATGGTTGATTTTGACCATTTTGAATGTACGGCTGTCCACTATTCGCAAAGATCTATTGCTCAGAACCTTGGTATACTTGTTGGAATTGTGGTTGTTGGTATTGCACCAACCACGGTTGTGAAGCCATGTTCTGTTGCGCTATACTAACCCTTGGACCAAGGTGTGGGGTAATTGTACCCGTTTGGACCTGTGTCGCCCCACCAGTCGGCGATTGTGGTTGAGTCACAGGGTCAAGGGGCTGTTGCATTACAACCTGAGAAATCTGAGGTTGACATACAACAGGCAGTGTTTGAACTTGTGACACTGTCACAATAGCTGGTGTAGTCGGGATGTTCGACATAGGCACACATTGTTGCATAGAATACACAACCCTTGGTTGTTGGGGTAGTATAGGTACCCAACCACTTGATGTAACTCCAGTATAACCTGAATACTGTTGTGAACTCCCGTATGGATATCCTCCCGGAGGGGGTAATGAAAGGGCATACTGCCCCCCATATGGTGGCAATCCGGAACTCAAGGGAATTGTCTGCCCTTGGGGACTGGATTGCCCAAATTGACCTCCAAATGGATCAATTTGGCAAGTCTCAACATAAGAGTTACTGGATATTATTCCGAAGGAACAAACAGGAACAGACCATACTGTCGAAATAGTCCCTGGATGGACTCCTTCTAGCGGTTGTGAGCTAGTCAGGACAGATGGTACGCCGGCAAACATTGTCGGAGTGATGGTAGGGAGTTCCGCTGTCGCTGTGTCAGTCGACACAGTCCTAGATGTTGACGGTTGTTCAGACATTTTGAGTCTATCCAAAATATTACCTAGAGATTCTATAGGAACTTCCACTGGTGGTAGACTAACTTCTGATGTCGAAGGAAATAGAGTGACCCCGACTCCAAAATGCGTTGGAGTACTTGCATGCGGATCTTCTAGAATTTCCTCTATCGCAATCAAACCAGGTGGAAGGGGAAGACCGTCAGGTCCGTAAAATATTTCTGGTGCCGAAGAAGGGGTTGAATTGACAGCGACAGATGTTTGAGGAGCAAGACTCTCCGAACCGGTTGCAGATGGAACTGGTTCAGTAACACAAGTGTTTGCTCTCAGACTAGGATCAGTATCACTGTCCCTCTGTGGCTGTTGAACTTCTTCTGTAGAGGCAGGGTTTCCAGAAATGTTTGGAGTAACCAGAATCTCGGATGTTGTTGGAACACTTGTTCTAACTTTAATAGGAGATTTCGAACCGGTTAAACGAGTTCGCTTTGTCCGTACTGTTTTCGATTTCGGAGACAAAGACGGTTGACTCGTAAGCCTCCGCGAACGACGGGGTTTCACTTGACTTTCTTCCACGATTGCGGATTACTCGATCAACTAAAATACAAAAGGGAAAATATGTTTCTGAATTAAATGAATTTTAGACGCTTTGGACACAACTTGCTTTTTCAATTTTAAAGAGTCGAGAAAAAGCAAAAGATGACTCTAGTCTCCTTCGATGTTTTAACGAGCCCGAAGTGACAAATGCTCGGATGGACTTTTTCTGTTATAGAGTCTGAAAAAGGCCAAAAGGAACTACTCTAGAGATCTAGGTAGAGGGTGTGCCAAACTTTTCTCAAAACCGCAGAATACTTTTTAAGGTACGGGCGGTCAATCTTCCCGAACGCTGTGTTCAGTGCATTGCGATCAGTAGGGCGACCGACACGGCTTCCTATGGATAAAGGTTTTATGCCTATAGGGGTCTCCCAATATATACTCGACGGTACGTGGGAGCACAATCCGTACTGGCGCTTATCGTCTCTCAGGAGGAATCACCCAACCATCAGTGAGATCAACAGTCACCAGGTTTTACGACGTCGGAACACGTCTCTAGCCTAGACCTCTATGTTGTGCGTTAAGTTCCAATGCGTTGTTAAGTTCATTCAATTTATTTTAGGTTGATCTTTCTTAGAAGTTTGCCTTTTTGGATCACCACGAGATGTATATACAATTCCTAAATGCAGTCTAAAGATGATAAGCAAGCATTTATCTCTTTTCAACAATGAAAATCCTAGCTACAAGGGGAAAAGAAAGACACAATCTTTTCTCAAAGAGCAAAGAGCACACTGTAAATGCACTTTTCCTAAATCAAAGCATGCAAACTGTCAAAATGAAAATGCACAAATGCATGTATTTGTTTTCGCTTTCTTAATATTGATGCCTAAAAAGAAAGCTGTTGTACAAAATTTGAATTCAATTTCAAGTGAAAACACAAACAAGTTTCTTTTTGAACTCAAAAAGACGATTACGACACTTTATGATTTTGAAGTAAAGACTTGTTTCGACACTAGAAATTCACAAATTCAAACCAAAAGACAAAAGTAAAAGCACAATCAACTGTCAACAACAAACAAACTTACTCCTAAGATCAAAACAACACTTACGACAAGTCTAGATCTAAGGGCGACAGTATGACTAGTTTACTTTTGTAATGGGAAACTGCAAATGATGTAACAAATACACGAAAACAAATACAGTTTCTTTTATACAACTGAGGCGGAATTAAGGCAGAGAAAAGGGGTTTTCAGATAGGTACACACACTGACAACAGGCTGCAAAAACAGAGATGAAACTGAACACAAGGATGCAAAGAACCACAGCTGCACAGGGCAAAGGCTGATCAGCGCACCTGCAGAACAGAGAAACTGAATTGCAGCGTAGGTAGCCCTCTCGGGACCTGCGTTGAAATGCAGAGTCTCTTCACAGAGCCTACGCTGAAGCAGAAACGAGAATTGTCTCTGGGTTCTGGGTCACGGTTTGCAGTTTGATCTAAGGTTTTTGGCCGGATAAAAGCTATCAATAAGGTACAATTAGAAGGATGATTTAAAGGAGGACTAAGAGCTATCACAAAGGGCAGTTAGAGCATTTGTGGATCAGATTGTTCAGAACATAAACAGGCCCAGTGAGTGGACTAGAGTGGCAGATCTCTACTTTGCATTTGTAAATGGCAAATGCAGTTCGATTCAGCACTCCTAAGTTTATGAGAAGAACAACAATAGAAACACAAATAAACTAACTAGATACGATCCCCAGCAGAGTCGCCAATTTGTTCTTGGGAAAAGTATCCATTCAGAATGCCCCTATCCCACTCTAAGGTGTGATAGTGCCTTAGCAACAAACAAGGAAAACTAATTGAGTATTCTTCTTTATGAAATGTAAATGTGGAGGAAGGATGTAACTAACCTGTGTCTTCCGCTAGTTTGTTGATCCAAATCACTCCTCTCTTCAGTAGCTCCCAGCTCCCTGCTCCCTTACCGGCCTAGCTTCACCGAATTCCTGCAAGATCACAAGAGAGAGAGACTACACAAAGATACAGATATACATTCATAAAAAGCTCAAGATCAGATTAAGCTAAACATGCGAATATAACAAAACATCATTGATACACAGCATGTAGGAGAAACTCAAATAGTTTATTGATAGAATAAGAAAGTCCAAGAGGAGATACAACCAAGTGAGTTCCGATCTAGCATCTACCTCCCAGCAAAGGAATCCCTTCCTCTCCTCCAACAAAGCATAAATCACCCAATGTACTAATCTCAATCTCAAACCAACAACAATTCTCTGCAAAGTACAAAATTCCAGCCTCCGGATCTCTGGGATGAGGGATCCATATATAGATGTAAGAAGAGAGGATGAGTTAGCTTATGTTTTGACTTGTGGCTTCTCTCTGTCAGTTCTTGCTTCCACTTGGAGACTGAGAGCCTCTTACTCATCACTTGGTCGAATTCAGTGAGGCAAGTGTCATTGGAGAAGATTCTGGAAGCTTCCATGGTCTTTCCACCTCGTTGAATGACTCTGCCACTTGTCCTTTCCCGCTCAACGCACCTGGGTAATGCATTCAAGTGCGTTGCAACGCACCTAGACAGTGTACTGGGGTGCTTTGCAACGCAGGCAGCTAGTGGAGCACTTGAATTGATCCTGAATTGACTGTTTCTGAGTGGTTTTTGGTGGAGAACTTCTGGGAGAAGCTGTCATTGGTTGACCTTGTTCCTTTAGGAGCTGTAACAACATCTTTAGGGACTTTGGATCCCTTGGATTATGGACATTTCATGCTCAAAGCTGTAAGGCACAAAAATTTCTATAACACTATCACTGGAGAAAAATAGTTTAAGAAAGGTGAAATAACAAAAGGAGTTTGGCGCAAGTTTTTAGCAAGAATAGAATGTGTAGTTGATTGGAAGAAGGGAATGACGAGGAGTGACATGATTGAAAAATGGAAACATCTGTTGTTTATCCTAGAAAAATTTCTTACTTGCAAAGGTAGGTACTCCATGACTTACCTATATCATATTTTCCTCCTTCTTCATTTTCACACTAACAAGTTAATTAATTTCCCATATTTATTATTAGAGAGCATATCCAAGATGTCTAAGAGTGTTCATAAAACTTCGGAGTATTAGGTAGGTTACAAGCATTGCCATTATGGGTTAATAAAAATCATAGTTAGTGAGAAATTTAAGAAAATGGGTTCTACCTTGGATTAATTCCTCGAGTTATATCAAAATGGAAGAGACACGAAGGTTATTAAGATAAAGAGTCAGGAAGGGGAGAAGCATAATAAGGCTATATAATCTAGGGTCACCCATCCTAGGGAATAAGAACAACAACTAAAAGTAAAATATAAGAAGGATAATAAATACAGGGCCACTTTACCTCAATAATAGGAAAAATAGGAGAAGAAGAGTCAAAAAATGAAGAAGAGTGTGATACCTAAATATGTGGTGTCAAAACCACCCTAAAGGATAATACAAGGGTTCATACAAAGGTATCATTCCTCTTCTCATGGGAAGACATCAAAAAAACCTACTGGGTTTCCTAAAATTGAAGTCATCATGGACTTTGAATCGTGTAAGGGAGATTATGCTTCATTTGAAGAACCTCCACTCGATATCCCTAAAGGTGGAAATGAGGGGATGGCTAGTGATAGGGTTTCCATTTGTAGGAAGAAGCATGTGCTTGATGAAGATAATATTTCCATTTTACGAGGAGTAGCAGTGATGGGTACCCCTATCATAATTCAATAGAAAAGAGAGGAAGAGAATGAGGATGATAATCCTCTTGTGTTTGTAATGAAGAAAATTAAAATGAAAAAGGTGATCCATGAAAGAATTCAAAAGTAGATAATAGAAGAGAAAGAGGACTATGTTTCTCTTGCATCCATGATCAAAGAGATGAAGAAAAAGAAAACAATCCATGAGAAGCAGGAGAAAGAATTAAATGCTTATATTCTTGATTCACCTAGTGTGAAGAAGACAAAGGAAAATAAAAAGCTAAGGCCACAAATTAAAGAGTTAAATGTGCTAAATACATGTGTAAAAACCTAGAATGCCACATTATTTACCAAAAATTAAGAGTTTCTTGTAGAGGTGGATTGACTAAAGGAGAAGGTGAAGAAGCGGAGAGCTAAAAGATAAGTAAAGAAGATTCAGGTTAAAATCTCAGATATCACTATTCAAATCAATAAATGAGAAGGAAGGATTTTAAATTTTTGTTTTTGCAGAGGTCAGTGAGCACCTATGTGAGGACACACAAGAAGATGAGGTTGGGAGAATGTCAGACCCTGTAATTTCTCCAATTTTTACCCAAATACCGCTCCCTTAACCTTTGTTTCACAAGCTAAATAAACCTCCATACATACATTCTTAGCCTTTTTTATGTTTATTTGGGTAAAATGGGTAAGGGTTACTTATCTTTAACAAAAGGTCAGATAGATTAATATTTTTACCGATATTCTTACCATCATATTATCTAAATAATATTTTTCAATATTTGTTAGTAATTTAAAAATCAAGGTGCTATGGTAGAGGAAGATCATGATCTCAAGTTTCCTTGACTAATCTTGATTCTTCCACCAAATTATGAAGGTCATTGGATGTGACCATTTGACTAGGAGTTCGATGTGAGATCTCAAGGAAGAGATTGTGTGTTTTCACTCTTGGTCTTCAACAATGTTTTGTTCTTTTCTTCCTACAAATGGTTCGAGTGAAACAAAGTGTGTGAGGGTTTCTATTTTTAGGAATGAGTTGGCAACAAATTGTATTTTTGTGACTGCTTGATATGGCTGAGAGCCTATGTAAAATGTATATATATCAAGTTACAAGAGAAGATAGGTTAGTGATACTATAGATAGTTTCTTCTTTTGGTATTTTTAAGGCTTGTGTAGCCATAACCTCCTCTAGAGTTGCATATGCTATTACATCAAATGTATTGAGCAAGGACTTCTTTATTATCAAAAGGAGATTAATGCGAGGTTTATGAAATTATTTTATTTTCCTATAGATGTTTAATCATTCCACATAAGTTAAATATTTTTCTCAAAGAGAAACAAGTTGGTTGGCTATGGCCCAACCAATCTAACTCGTTTTCCCTTAAATTTTACTATGTCATATATATTGTGTATAAAAGTTGGTGTGTGTGTGTGTGTATTTTCGATTGATTGAATTGGGTGTGTGTCTATGTGTATACTTTCGATTGATTCAGCCAAGTGTGTGTGGAATATTCAGAAGCAATGTGCATCATTTATCATGAATGGTAATGGTTAATATATGAAGTTTATTTTTAGTTTTTTAAGTTTTTTCTTGAATGAAATGACAAGAAACCTTGTGCATCATTTGTAACAAGTAATAAGGATTCAAATGTGAAAGTATATTTTCATTTTGAAGTCATTTCATGAACCAAGGTTTAAACCCTAGCAGTTAGTACTGTAATGATTATTTTATATTATAACTAATCAAGACTTGGAGATTGGGTCAAGGGTGAAAGATACCCTCTCTCTATATGAAGTTTATTTTTATTTTTTAAAGTTTTTTCTTGAATGAAATGACAAGAAACCTTATGCATCATCTGTAACAAGTAGTAAGGATTCAAATGTGAAAGTATATTTTCATTTTGAAGTCATTTCATGAACCAAGGTTTAAACCCTAGCAGTTAGTATTGTAATGATTATTTTATATGATAACTAATCAGGCCTTGGAGATTGGGTCAAGGGTGAAAGATACCCTCTCACATTAGAGATTTATTTTGATAATTGTTGCATGTTCATTTACGATTGTTAACTTAAAATGAACAAAATAAACCATTTCTCCTAGTGAATGAATGTTGTCTGTTCATACTATGTTAAAAATTTCAAGATTATTTGTATGAAACTCTATGTTAATGAGTGGGTCTATTCTCCTCTATAAGGCTTCATGATTTTGAAAGATAAGTAATGTCTTTGATATTGTGAAGTACAAGGTAGCAATTCGGTTGCCTTAATACCTTTGATGTTGGAACAAAGTTTCATTATCATTGAATTATCAATCTTTCTCTTTATTCTAGATAACATATATCATATTTTTATATAAACAAAGATTTGACTGTAAAATATAGTGTTAATTAAATAGGAGCAGTGCATAATTGAACTTAATTGGTGAGGTGATTTTTTTTGTCTTGTGTGCACATGTGTGAAACATTTTCCTTTTGTTTGATGGAATTTTCATTCCATGTTGAGATTTGATTATAGTAACAGAATACCGTGTGTTGAGTTTGATAATGCACTTCTAATTCAAGTGATATTTATTTCACACGAGAATAGTTAGTTTTGTCACAAAATATCTTTAGTGCATGAACATAGTCATTTAATATTGCAAGAACAAATTTTGTTTAAAAGTACAGAACATAATTTTTTGAAGGATTGTTTAGTGCAGGAACAAAGCTTGTATTTGTTTGAATATGTTATTGAATCCCGAGTTCATTTTTTTGGAGATGAAATATTTTTGAAAAGTATCTGGTTGTCATTTTGTTATAGACATTTTTGTGCCCTACAACCCTAAGCATGAAATCTCCATAAACCAAGGGCTCCTAAGTCCCTAAAAGTGTTGTTCTAACCCCTAAAGGAACAAGATCAACAGATTACAGCTTCTCCCAGAAGTTCTCCACCAGAAACTGCTCAGAATTGGTCAAAACAGGATCATTGCAGCTGCTCCATTGGCTAAGTGTGTTGCATCTCACCTAAATACACTGTGAGGGTGCGTTGCATTTCAAAATTCCCTTCTGTGGGGTGCGATGGGCGAGAAATGACAAATGGCAGTGTCATTCCGCGAGGTGGAGAGGTAATGGAAGCTTCCAGAATCTTCTCCTGCGACACTTGCCTCACTGAATTCGACCAAGGATGAGTAAGAGGCCCTCAGTCCCCAAGTGGAAGCAAGAACTGAAAGAGAGAAGAAACTAATCAAATTACAAGCTGACTCATCCCCCTTACAGATATCTATATATGGATCCCTCATCCCAAAGATCCAGGGGCTGGAATTTTGCATATTGTAAGGAATTGCTATCGGTTTCTAGAGACAAACATCAGATTGTTGGGTGATCTATGCTTTGTTTGAGGTAAAGAGGGGCTTCTTTACTGGGAGGTTGATGTTGGGTCAGAACAACTGGTTGTAACTCCTCCTGGATCTTTTCTTGTTTATCAATAAAAGCTATTTGAGTTTTCCCCCATGCTTTTGTATCATTGATGCTTGTTACATTTGTATGGTCAATTTAAATATGATCCTAAGTTGTTTATGAATATAGATCCATGTCTTTGTATAGTGCTATGCTTCTGTGATCTTACAGGTACTTTGTGAAGCTGGGCGTGCAAGGGAGCAGGTAGCTGGAGACTATCAAAGAGGAGAGGAATCGAATCAAAGGATTAGCGCAAGACAGAGGTTGGTTCTTTCTATTCCTCTCTATCTATAATTCATAAAGGAAATACAAAAGTAGCTTTTCTCAGTTTGTTTCTAAGGCAGCTGTCACACCTTAGTGGGATAGAGCAGTTCTAAATAGACACTTTTCCCTGTAACAAAATGGCGACTCCGCTGGGGACATAATTAGTTTGTTTGTTTCATAAACTTACAAGTAGCATTCGAACTGCATTTTCCATAACAAATGCAAAGTAGATAACTGCTGCTTCAATCCATCCACTGGATCTATTTATGATTTAAACAACTGATTCAAAAACTATCTGATTGCCCTTGTGATAGCTCTTAGATCCTCCTTAGATCTACCCCTGATTGTTGCATTATTGATTGCTTTTTACTCGGCCAAAAACTAAGAACTGAACTGCAAACTGTGACCCGGAACCCGAACAGAGTCTCGTTTCTGGCCCAGCGCAGGTACTGTTCAGAGATTCTGAATTTCAGCGCACTTCCTGAAGGGACAACCTGCGCTGCATTTCAGATTCTCTGTGTTACAGGTGCGCTGATCAGACTAGCTCTGTGCAGCTGTGGCTTCTGTGCTTCATTCTTTCCAGTTCTATTCCTGAATTTTGCTGCCTGTGATCAGTGTATGTCTGTTTGAAACTCCTTTTCCTTACTGTTATTCTGCCTCCTTTGTACAAAAGAACTGTAGATGTTTTTGTGTGTTTGTTGAGTCATTTACAGTTTTCCTTTGCAAAAGTAGCATAGTCGTGTTGTCGTCCTTTGATTTGAATCTGTCGTAAGTGTCAATTTCAATCGTAGGAAAGAGTTTGATTGCTGTTGATGGTCGATTATCCTGTTACTATTTCTTTTGGTCTGAATTGTAATTTTCTAGTGTCAAAAACAAGTATTCATTTCAAAATCGTAAGGTGTTGTAATCGTCTCCATTTTTTATTTCAAAAAGAAGCTTGTTTGTATTTGTCGCTTGAACAGAAATTCAGATTTGTACATCAACTTACTTTTTAAGCATCTATATATTAAGAAATTCGAAAAACAAACACATGCATGTGCATTTGCATATAGACAGTCTGTTTGGCTTGATTTAGGAAAGTGCATTTACAGTGTGCTCTTTGCTCTTTGTGAAACGGTTCTGTCTTTCTTTTCCCTGGTAGCTAGGATTTTCATTGCACAAAAGAGATAAAAAGTTTGTCTATCATCTTTAGATTGCATTTTAGGAATTACATCTACATCTCGTGGTGAACCCGAAAGGCAAACTTCATAAGCAAGATCAACTTAAAATAAATTCAATGAATCTAACAATGCTTTGGAACTTAACGCACAACATTTAGAGGTCTAGGCTAGAGACGTATTCCGGCGTCATAAAGCCTGGTAACTGTTGTTCTCACTGATGGTTGGGTGATTCCTCCACTTTGAGACGATAAGTGCCAGTACGGACCTGTGCTCCCACGTACCGTCGAGTATATTTTGGGAGACCCCTATAGGCTTAAATCCTTTATCCATAGGAAGCCGTGTCTGCCGCCCTATCGATCGCAATGCACTGAACACAGCATTCGGGAAGATTGATTGCCGTACCGTAAAAAGTATTCTGCAGTTTTGCGATTGGTTTGGTACTCCCTCTACCTAGACTTCCAGAGCAGTCCCTTTCGTTCCTTTTCAGACTCCTTAACGGAAAAGGTCCATCTGAGCACTTGTCACTTCAGGCTCATTAAAAATCGAAGGAGACTAGAGTCATCTTTTGTTTTTTCTCGACTCTTAAAAACTAAAAAAACAAGTTGTGTCAAAACGTCTAAAATTTATTTTAAACGGAGTATTCATTACCCCTTTCCTACGTTGATCTTGGGTTGAAAAAATGGAGTCCACCAACCAAGGAATTCTCCTTGGAGGAAATCCTAGTCCCTTCTCCTCTTGGGGAGATGTTGGTGCACCCCATATGGACACATTGTCGCTTCCAGGACTGACAATTGGTTTGCCTGTATGGCTCTTCTCAACCTCTGTCGTTCAGAACACCACTATACATGAACAATTAAATCTGCAAATAGACGAGTCCAGAGTTACCCACCAACCTTCTACTTCCTATAATTCTTCCTCTCCCCCTTCCTCTTCGCTTGATGGGGCTGGTAAAGCCAAAAGTCAAGTACCTAAGGAGAAGAAGGAGAAGAAGAAGAAAGAGAAGAAGAAGAAGGAGCCAAAAGCGAATGGGGGCAAACGAGTGTCGTCTAACGAAAATCCACACACTGCACCGACCAGGCCTAAATCGCCATGTGTCATTTGCAAGGGAGACCACTATCACAGAGATTGTCCTTGCATCCCTCAGATATTAAGGGACTGGTCTCCCCGTTTGCACAACCCGGTGTCATCAACCTCTGATGATCATGTTGAAAACACACCGTCAACTAGTGAAAGTGAAGCCCCAGGACAAAAAGGAAAATATAGATTTCCTTGTAAACTGTGCGAAGGTGATCATGCTGTCCACCGTTGTCCCTTCTTAGACGAAGCTAAAAGAGTTTTGGATGATCGTTCGGTTTCACCGTTACGACTTCCTCCTGGATACAAAAAACTCTTGCCGAGTTTGTCACTAGTTGAAAATCCAGCTGGCCCGCTCAGGTGGTCGGCTGAAGCATCTGTCATCGAAGATAAACCATCTGAATCCATACCAGACGAAAGTCAAAAGGTCGAGGCAGCAGTTGACCCGGTCTTGCCTTCAGAGGTTCCATCTTCAGATGATACACTCACTGAAGAGAACAAGGATGACACCGTCCAAATTCTCTTCATAAGCATAGACTCCAACGAACATGGGGGCAATTTACCCGTTCCTTTACCGCAGGAAGGAAGTTCGTCAGAGTCATACCCAGTCGTCTATTCGATCCCACCTCCAAGCAACCTAGTTGTCTCCTTCGACTGGAATCAACTAGGAAGACCCCGTTTACCAGCTAGTATACCATTCCGGATTATTGTTCAAATATATATAATGGTTATGGCTGGCACCATCATAGATGAGGGGGCTTCTGTGAGTATCCTTTCCTCAACTGCTTGGAAAGCGCTTGGTTCACCATCGCTTTTGCCTGAGATGAGAAATCTGACAGGCTTTGATAAAGGAACCAGTCGACCGTTAGGGATTCTTCCCGATGTGCCCATAATATTGAGAAGGAAAACCGTTCACATGAACGTGATGGTAGTTCAAGGACCCTTAGATTACAATCTACTCCTTGGACGAGACTATATTTATTGCATGAGAGCCATTGTCTCATCACTCTTTAGAGTGATGTGTTTTCTGCACGAAGGAAGAGTGGTCAAGCTCGTGGACCAGCTTTCATTTCCTGGATCAGGCATAGAAAATAGTCATATTCCATCCCTAAATGGTCTTTTCAAGCAAGAAATGTTTCAATCTCCAGTCCATCCACCCGATGAGCGCGAGTAATTCTGGGGGACATGACTGAATCCCAGGGGGCATGCACCCTGGTCTGCTTCGGCAGGAAAACTTCGGGTATAGGGTAGGTTTCTGCGAGAGAATATGACTAGTCTGTACCCCCATCCGTGATTGGAAGAGGGGGTTATTCTAGAACAAGATTCTCTTGTCAAAGTTATGTGAGTTGGCGGGCATCGCCGCTCACCTTTGTTTATTTCGGTAGACATCGCCAGAGAAGTGTTTTGTTTACGCCGTAAATAGAACTATCTTTGGTAACCTATAAGAGGTAGGCCTCTCTCGGTAAAACAAATGTTTTAACAGATTAAAGAAGGGGTAACCTTGAAATTCTGTTTTATACCTGGGGGCATGCAAACCTTTTGGAGTGCAAGCGAAGAGCGACTATTTATTTTTTTAAATTTATAGGACCTCTAACCCTTTAAACTCGTAGGATTGGTCGTTTCCTAACTTTCATAAAGAAAGGATGTGGGGCAAAAATCAAAAAATTGTCGTTTTATATGAGACATTCTTATCACACGTCTGGATTAATCGAGCAGTTTTAGCACATAGTTCAAGCTCGTTAAAAAATAAACATAAGACATGAGCAAATGTTTCCACCCGCATTTAAGCTCATTAAAAAATGAACTATTCCCCGGTAAATAACCATCGTGAATTTAGTACTTCAGCCATTAAAGCCTTGGTCGGGTTTGCACCATCACCTCCACTTTTTCATTGGCCGATCATTCACCTCCATTTGATTGTTTACCCATTTTGAGGAACTGCTGCGAAGAGTGATTTCACTAGCCATCCTTGTGACACTGCCGTGATTGGAAAATTCCAAACCTTACCTGGAATCAGCTGCTACCCGTTTTATCACTCGTTCCTCAAAAGACGAGTCTCCTTTAAGCTCTTTTCAACTAACTCGTAGAATATGAAAAGATTGTCGAGCCATTGGCCTCTCCAGCTCGTTAAAGGGACAGGAAGTGCTATCCCTCCTCTAGATTTTAATCTTTTTGGACCTGAGGGATTATTACACAAAAGGATCGAGCGCTTGTTTTGTTCGGCTCGTTAAAACTATCGAAAATTCATCCCTTCTGTATTGTTTTATACTTTTTCAAACTTAAGGGATTAGATGACAAAAAAGGAATTTTGGAGTTACCTTTACGTTCCTTTTCAGACTCTCTAAAATTGAAAAGGACCGAGTTGTCTTTGTCGTTAGACTCGTTAAAAAAATTAATAGCGACAAACGTGTCTTTAGACGAGAATGAGTTTCACTATCGCTAGGCTCGCTAAAACATAGCGATGGGTTTGCCCGAAGGGAAAATTATAGAACAAGCATATGTTATCCTCCTCAAGCTTGACAAAAATAAAGAGGTACTGGTCAGCAATGACTGGGGAAAAATTGGGAAGAAAACTCAAAGAAACTTTGTTGGTAGCAAGTCTCTCTTGAACATGACACTTCCACTCCATGTCCGAGTCGGGTTGGGTTGTTTCATTCGCCGGTCACATCACCATGGTCATGCCATACCATCCACATTTGGGGTTAATGCTACCAATCCATCACATCAGTGTCACCTATATGTTCAAGAGAAGTCATCCAAAGAAGTCACCTGTGTCTCACCCACTACCATACATTATACTCCATTCTTTCATGACTGCCACCCTGAACCTTATATCACCAGATTGTTTTCACCTCCATCAAAATCATTTGCTCCGTTCTGTGTCATTGATGTGGGATTCATTAAGGCCCTCCTGTGATGGATCACTTCTTGTTGACATCAGCTCATTATCCAAGAAGTTGATCTAGGAACACCCCATTCAGTACTTTGAAGCTTGCATGCCTCAATGGCAAGTTTCTCACTTTCGGCGACAGGTTTACATCAATGGCCTTTGACTGAAAGATTTTGCGTGGTGTTCGACGCCAAGTCCTTTATTCACACCACGTGAATTTTACTGCAGTACCTTGAGGGTCATTATCATTATCGGTGATTCCTCTCGTGCTTGTTAACAGTTTAAATCATTGACTGGTAATCAAGTGATGTCTTTCCATGTTCGACTTCAGAACATTTCTCACATGGATCGACTTGTACTTCGAGTGAAGATCGGACGAGATTGAAGACCTCGGATCTAGTTTCATCCATCCGGGCTGCGATATATATTCAGGGAAATAAAAACATTGAGTGTACATCATTGCAACACAGATAATCATCCTACCAAAAGGATGATGGCTCTATCAGAATCATCAGTCTACACTCAGACGGTTGGCTGTCCTATGTACATGAAAATGAATTTATAAAGCTGAGCATGGGAATTCCTGCCTCAGCTAGATCATGAAAATATTATGAAGATAATGTATTGTATTGTATCTTATTACAGGTCTCCTCCCAGTATGGAAAGAACTTCGGATCCTCATAATAAAGCATTTCACCCGACACCAAAAGGTTAACGGCCTCATACTTTACGGGGCAACTGTTATAGACATTTTTGAACCCTACAACCCTAAGCATGAAATGTCCATAAACCAAGGGATCCTAAGTCCCTAAAAGTGTTGTTCTAACCCCTAGAGGAACAAGGTCAACAGATTACAGCTTCTCCCAGAAATTCTCCACCAGAAACTGCTCAGAATTGGTCAAAACAGGATCATTGCAGCTGCTCCATTGGCTAAGTGCGTTGCATCTCACCTAAATACACTGTGAGGGTGCGTTGCATTTCAAAAGTCCCTTCTGTGGGGTGCGATGGGTGAGAAATGACAAATGGCAGTGCCATTCCGCGAGGTGGAGAGGCAGTGGAAGCTTCCAGAATCTTCTCCTGTGACACTTGCCTCACTGAATTCGACCAAGGATGAGTAATAGGCCCTCAGTCTCCAAGTGGAAGAAAGAACTGACAGAGAGAAGACACTAATCAAATCACAAGCTGACTCATCCCCCTTATAGATATCTATATATGGATCCCTCATCCCAGAGATCCAGGGGCTGGAATTTTGCATATTGTAAGGAATTGTTGTCGGTTTCTAGAGACAAACATCAGATTGTTGGGTGATCTATGCTTTGTTTGAGGTGAAGAGGGGCTTCTTTGCTGGGAGGTTGATGCTGGGTCAGAACAACTGGTTGTAACTCCTCCTGGATCTTTCCTTGTTTATCAATAAAAGCTATTTGAGTTTTCCTCCATGCTTTTGTATCATTGATGCTTGTTACATTTGTATGGTCAATTTAAATCTGATCCTAAGTTGTTTATGAATATAGATCCATGTCTTTGTATAGTGCTATGCTTCTGTGATCTTACAGGTACTTTGTGAAGTTGGGCGTGCAAGGGAGCAGGTAGCTGGAGACTATCAAAGAGGAGAGGAATCGAATCAAAGGATTAGTGCAAGACAGAGGTTGGTTCTTTCTATTCCTCTCTATCTATAATTCATAAAGGAAATACAAAAGTAGCTTTTCTCTGTTTGTTTCTAAGGCAGCTGTCACACCTTAGTGGGATAGAGCAGTTCTAAATAGACACTTTTCCCTGTAACACATTTTGTGTGAAGATTGGTATCTGGAGTGGTTTTGGTGTTACTATGTGAACAATGCAGGAATAAAAGTAAAGGGATTTCATTTGAATCCCTTTTATAACCTCATTTATTTAATTGTTGGGATAGACATAGGATTTACATAATGTGTCCAGAACCTTTCGAATTAATTGTGTTATGCCTCGAAGTCTACAACGTATCAAAGTCTATGATTCCCTTGTTTGACAAGTAAAGGCTATGAATTGAATTATAATTCTTCCAACCAACACTATGTAGACTACATGTGTTTATGGGAAAACTAGTATCTTATCGAATGACTAGCCCTCTAGGTTTGGCAGCTACCCTAGAAACAACAGTTTACAGCAATTCAACGATTTCTTCTATGTGTAACAGATAAGAGAAAGATAATGGAACCAACCTGGAACTTCCACTTAATCCCTTGTTTGATCTCTCTCCCCCTTGATAGAGCTTGCAACTCCTCCCCATACTTAACCTGCTTGGAGAGTACATGCACAAGTACAGCAACAAAGAACCGTCAAAGCATCATGATCTATTACAGCATAAACATTATAGAATCATGTATATAATGAACAAATGATAGCGTTCACAAATGATAACATTCACAATTGCACAATCATATGGAAGAAAACTTAAAGAACTTTATTATAGAAGGGAGAATTACAACATAGTTGTCTGATCTAGCATCATCCTCCTAGCTTCAATCCCTCTTCACCTCATGAAATAGCAATATCACACCAACAATACAATGCTCTTTCCTCAATTACAAACTATCAGCACTTCCTTGCAATTCACAATATTCCAGCCTCTAGATCTCTTAGATGAGGGATCCATTTATAGATGTGTGCAAGGGTGTGAGTCATCCATGGGGTTTGATTAGTGTCATTCCACTTGTTACAATTGGTTCCACTTGGAGATTTCTTGGATCTCTTACTCATCCCTGGGCGAATTCAGAGAGGCAAGTGGCATAGGAGAAGTTTCTAGAAGATTCCATGAGCAACCACCTAGCAAACTGTCTCGGACATTTGTCCATCCTCGCCCATTGCACCCTATAGAAGGCCTAATTAGTATGCATCGTACCTTGGCAGTGTACCATTCAATATGCATCACACTTGGCCAGTGGAGCAGTCAGTATGGTTCAATTTAGGCCATCTCTGGATGGTTTCTCAGGTGGAACTTTTGGGGAATGATGTAATCAGATGACTATGTTCTTTTAGGGTATGAAACAACTCTTTTAGCGGTTGATGAGCCCTAGTTTATCAACATATAATTTTGTGGTTGATGTGCCCAAATATGTCTATAACAACATGGAGTTAAATAAATGCACTCAAAATGACCATTTTCCATTACCTTTTATTGATCACGTCCTAGATACTCTATCTGGAAATAATTTCTTTCCTTTCCTGGATGGATTAAATGGTTATAATTAGATTCAAAATACCCCTTAAAACCAAGATTAAACCACCTTTACCTTCCCGTAGGGTAATTATGGTTACAAGGTCTTACCTTTTGGATTGTGTAATGCCCCTGCAACCTTTCAGTGAGTAGTATTGGGAATATTTTATGAAATTGTTAATGTCTCTTTAGAAATTTTAATGGATGATTTCACACCCTATCAGACTGAATTCGATGAAACCCTTAAAAACCTTGAAAAATTACTTAGGTATTACCTGCAAACCCACCTATGCCTTAACATTGAGAAATGCCATATCATGATGATTTAGGGTATTGTTATAGTACATTATCTTTTTTGTTGTAGGTATTCAAGTGGATTTAGAAAATATAGAGGTAACTTTAAAATTTACCACTCCTAAAACAAAAAAAGAGGTATGTAGTTTTCTAGGAAAAGTAGGGTATTACAGACAATTTATAGCTTTATTTTCTAAAATTGTGTTACAATTATTTTTCATGTTTACAAAATACAGAGAATTTGAATGGATTTATAAGTGTAACAATTCTTTTGCATAACTAAAGAGACACATAACAACAACCCCTGTATTGAAAGAACCAAATTGGAATCTGTCATTCCACATTTCTATGGATGCTTCTAACAGAACCATTGAAGTTTTTCTTCAACAACAAGAAGGAAATATATGTTATGCAATCTATTGCATCAAAAAGAATTTGGTCCATGCATAGGTAAATTGTATTGTTACAAAGAAGGAATTTCTTCTTGTTGTATATGTTATTAATAATTTTAGACACTATACCAATGGCTATAAAACTTTCATGCATAGAAATAATTTAGACATTAGATTTCTAATGACCAAACTGCTGGGTGCATATAATATGTCTTTTAGAACTCCTAAATGCCTCACATTAATTATCAACATGGGTAAGTCGTTTTGTTTCAAGAGTGTAAACAGTATGTGCAGCTGATGGAAATCATTGTATCTACAGAAAGTAATGCTTTAAGATAACTTATTGATTTCAATACAAGAGTAAACGGATCATACCATAAACTACCAAACCTGTAACTTCAAAGAAATTAAACTATACAAGCATCAAAACTCAATCTTAATCAAAAAGCTCTAATTGCAATTACAGACCATAAGCATATCAAATAAGTGCACTGTAGCGGTAACAGAGCTCTTCCAACTGAATAGAAACTTCTGCATAATAGTAATACACCTGATCTAACTAATAATACTTTGGTTCTCAATTAATAGGAAATACCTCTTATCTAATAATTGAATCAATCTATGACATAAATAAATGAAACCAATCAACATTAATAAGAAATAACGCGCAGAATGCACAAACTCAACATCGGTGATTTATATACCAAGTAGATCAATCGTAAAACTATAAAACAAAGCAATTAGACTTGCAGTAAAAAGGTAAAAGTATAACACAGGAAAAAGTAGTGAAATGCACCAGTGACTGGGCCCAAGCCGCCAGTGATTACTATCTAGTTACTTAGAATATCGCGAGCAAAAAGAAACACAAATTTTATATATTACTCATTAACTACGAATGTCATTACAATAACGATGTGTTTTTCAGAATAACACTTTGTCTCTTAAAATTACCATTGAAGTAAGAAGGCAAAAAGTTGCTCGATTCTATTCGTTTTCCCCCTCTTATAGTCAAGGAGGAAAAGAGATAGCTTCGATTCCTCAGGATTAGGAGATCGCAAGGAATTCGCGACCACATGCTATTATCAGAATAATCTTCCGTCTTGTGTTGATCCTTCTGATTCATTTCTCAACTTGACTGCATAAGATGTGCTCTTTTCTCCTTGTTTAGCCTTTGTTGTTCAATAGATTGAACAAAAACTGTCTCATTCACTAATCTCCACATAAAAAGCAACGAAAGTTAGTTTCGACAGCTAGATCATATCAAAAGCCGTTTCGTTCACTTTCTATCGAAATTCTATCAAAACCTTATTACAACATGGCATAAATGCATAAAAAGGAGGAAAAAGATAATGTAATCAAGGGTAAATTTATACCTATTTCACGACCTAACATACTTCCCTGCTTACCTTGTTTCATGTCCTCATGAAAATAATTTGTTATTATGTAATGCAGTTAAAGAGTAAGCAGGAAAGACTTCTTCCTTATACAACCTAAAACTGTGCTTTTGTATTAAATTTGCAAAGGCTATCCCTTCATGACCATCAGGCAGCTTATAATCAGAACAATATCCTTCAGGAGGGTACCAAATAACAGGGCTCCTAAATCGACATCCTAGCCAATGTGGTCCTTCCCTCAAGATAATATTACTGTATGTGACAAAACGGCCTGTGGCAGCTTTAAAATTCCTGTAGCCAAATGGTTCTCTGTTCTTGACACTATTGGTGGAGACTATCCATCTTTGTTTGGATGCAAGTAAGGACCTTTCCTGTATGGATAAGAAATACACCCTTCCTGCTTGCACAATTTCTTTATGTATAGGCCCCAGATTCTTAATTACTCCCTCCTGTTTCATGAACCTCTTGTGTCTAACAAAAAGATGCAAGGGTTGAGTAGGCTCACCCCTTACCCACAAATCTAGTCCATGTTCTTTCCTTTGAAAGGTGTTATAAGCCATGGACCACTTAAGTTGGTTCACTGCGAAGGAAATAAAGGCCTGGAACTGAATGTCCCCAATAAAAGGGCTAGGATTGTTATCCACCTCCCCGTCTAATAAAAAATTATGCAAATAAAGTTCACAAAGAAGACGTTGGACTTTTATCCCATGCTCCTTACAACATTTTATGAATTCTTCAGTTGTCTTCAATTCAACTAACTTGTCGGCCTTAATAGTTTTAATATTCAACAATAAATATCTTTCCAACAAAAACATAGCATAGTTTGTAGCAGGAGATCTACAAGATAATACATTAGAATATAAAGAGAAAATAGCATCAATCTGACCCACAACCTTATCTAGATTGGCTTTTACTTTCTTAAGCTTTTCTTCCTCCTGCCTTGACTTAGCAAGAGTTTCATCCTCAGTTATGGTCAAATCATTGAATTGCTTTTGCAGCTCCTCGTATTGTTGTAGAGGAACCGTGTCCTTCTTACATTGCACTAAAGCAAGTTGGGCATTTACCAACTCCTCCTATAATTCTAGAAGAATAGGATCACTGCTTGATGGAGTGTCATTAATTATTTCTTCTATCTGGGTGCTTTTGTTGTGAGAGGATAAACCCTACGTCTGAATAGCCATATCTATCAAATAGATATGAAAGCTTGTTTGTGTGGCTACCATCTGAGTAGAAATAGATTCAGTTTGAGTTCCTATTGCCTTACCTTCACATACTTCTGTCTGTGCAGCCACAGTGACTAACTCAAGAATAATGCTTGGAGCTTCCCCATTTGTAGCTTCTTTTAATTTCCAACGAGCCCGCTTAACCGTCTTCTGAAGCTTCCGATATTTCTTCTTCAGCTTTCTTAACTTTATTTCAGCCACTTGCTTCTTCTGACAAGCATCCTCTGTAAGAACAGTTTTATCAATACCCTTTGTGTCTGAGGGTTCTTGGTGTTTGTCTTGGATATGTTCCATTAAAACCGTGTCACCTCACTGGTTCTCAGATGCATGAATTATTTCTATGTCCATTTCCTCAGCTTGGTCTGCAGCTTCTAGGGAAGGCAAAATTTTCGTGTGACCAGAATCCTCTATGGATTGAGAATTTTTTAGGCTTTGGTCGAGTAATCCTTCAGGTTGTATATATGTGCTCAGATTTGCAAGAACCTAGGCTGTCCCTTCCTCAAATTCCTACAAGAAGTGATCTCGGGGGCTCATAGGTGGTGTTTGAGAAGGCACTGCTTCATTTTCTAGGTCACCATCATCTTGAGAAAATTATTATGCTTCCCTTTGTTGTGGGTAAGAATCATGTTCTTCCTCCTGTTCAAGTTCAGAATTGCGTTCTTTCTCCTATTCAAGTTTAGAATTGCATCATTCCTCTTGTTCAGGATCAGAGTCATGTACAACATTTTGACTAGATGGCTTTGTCGGGTGCTCGGTGCTACCCTGAGGATCTACAAAAGTCCTCTGAAATGGATTCAACTTCACAGAATGCTTGTGCTTAGTAGGTCTTGTTACTGTACGAGCAATCCTTTTCCTCTTCGGAACAAGGTTCTGCTGTTCAATTTCCAAGGTTGCAGAATTTTGGACTACAGGGTCTGGCATAATCTCTGGTGGAGCTATAAAATTATCCCAAGTTAAATCTTGCTGAGCAAGACTATGACTAACAATCAATCTCATCAACCCATGATGACTGACTACAGTATCAAGATGTTTAGCCCATCTTACTCTATCAACTATATTATGCAACAATGAATTTAAGAAAAATGGCAAATTGACAGTAAGCTTTTGCTTTAAAATGGCTAAAAGTTTAAGTTGTTGTGGTTTTACCACATCTCGTCGACCATCATAGGTAATGTATTGTTGGACGACACTCACCAATTCGCACCATGGCTCTCTTAGAGAGGACGGTTGAAAACTTGAATGCCCCTTGCCTTTTTGGGTTAGCTCTTCACCCGCATCTTTGAAAATCTCCACTGCGTCATGCAACATTACATGCTTTTCCAGCCATGCTGCTCCTTCTACCGATAGCCCAGAAACCTCAGCTATCATAGCTTCTGATACTATTATTCTTACACCTTTTACTGTGGACTTCCCATTCTATAAGTGTTGTAAAAATTCAAGAGCGATTTCACTGCTAGGGGCTTGAAGCTTAGTGAAATATGAAATCCATCCCGCACACACCAGAATTTCCCTGGATCTGTCAGAAATTTCCAACACCGAGGGTTCTCGACGAACTAATTTTCCACCCATAATTCTCGAATTCTTTCAATATTCGCTCTACAATTTTCAAAGATTAACACAACAAAAATGCAACATAGAACAACAATTGCTTTGGTAAAATAGAACAACAAGTAGACATAACAACTAAATTCCATAATGTCAAGCAGAATTTCCATGATAATTAATGATATTAACTCTAAGACTATCATATTGTCACATGCCATTTGATCATGAGATATCATAGCAACATATCAAGTCCAGTAAGCAGAATAAATACACCGCCTGCAAAGTTGTAATGTGAATCCTCCCCCTTCGCAAAAATAGAGGTCACCTATGACCGAGTAGATAGGGAAAGGGATGTTCTGACGGCAAGGAAAGGGGAAGAATAGTACAACATTAAATGAAACAGAGTACACATATAAATGATAGGACGACAAGAGGTATGGTTATAATGAGAGCAGAGTGTGTAAATATAGTTATGAATTAAAGATAAGATGCTTGGATTGATGATAATTTATGCGAGAAAGAAAAGGATAGCAATGTGCCAAAAAGATTCTCTGCTAACGGTATTCTAGTCGAGAATGATGTGATTGATCGGAAAACAATATCTCATGCATAAAGGTTTAAAACGGGGAAAAATTAAGGAATTAACTTCTCCGATAAAAAGAAAGAATAAGAAGAGGTTATTATAGTAATAATTGATGATAAGATATAACTTCAATACCATAAGAAGAGCCTCAGCTACCAGCAGGCGTCTATAGCCTCGGCAGGGTTGCTCTTTAACCCATATGAGCAAGGATCCTCAATTTATAAATGGAGAGTTCATCGTTGTTCTACAGAAGAGATCAATGTGTTGGCATGGTAACTAGATGACCACACTGCCATTCACTGGGATGTAGCAAAAGTGATCAGGCCGGCTCATGATGACACCTCCTGTTCTAAGGGTATTTTGGCTATCCAATGGATCATAACCCTAGTGTGGTGGCCATAGTAGGAATTTCACTTTGCTACATCCTTATGAACATGGTAGGCTGGCTCATAATGAGACCCACTTCCCTCCACATGAAAACAAAATTTTACTGTTATTACACATTTTAATGATAAATAGAGGGAGGCTCAATACTCCTTAAGAGAAAGGATGGTGGAAGAAATTTAACATGTCAATAAAAAAGGTATACCCATAGTCTTATTTATTAAAGATAGAGAAGATTATAACCAGGAAGAGCTGAAACAACATGGTATTAAGATGACCAATCACTATCAAGTACAACAGAAAGCTATGCAGCAAAGCAATATATAAATAACTGTGTCCCTTTCTTGAAAAGAATCTATCATCAAGAAATTATCCTGTTAAAGATCATAACATTAATGGTATTAACTACCTTCAATAGAATCCATAAATTCTTGTCCTCATAAAAGTAGTGTAACTCATGCCATGAAAAGAAAACAAAATTAAAAAACAAAAGAAAAATGGGGCTAAGCATTTGAGTGAACAACAATCGTTCATACAAGAAAACAACAATCACACAAAAGAAAAAAAAATTGTTGTTCAATTGGAATTGAACAACAGAGATACACAAAAGGTGTTTTTCAATAATTTGAATAACAATAACCGCAAAGAGAAAAAGTGTTGTTCAATTGGGATTGAACAGTAGCTGTTCATTTGAATGAACGACTACTGTTTAATCAAAGCACGCACTGGGGATGTAGAAGTGTTGTTCAGTTGTTTGAACAGTGGCTGTTCAATTGAATGAACAACAAAACACGCCAAAAAAAAGTGTTGTTCAATTGGATTGAACAGAGATTGTTCAATAAATTGAACAATAGCTGTTCAATTAATTGAACAGCAAAATCACGCCAAAAAGAAAGTGTTGTTCAATTGGATTGAATAGCAGTTGTTCAATAGATTGAACAACACCTGTTCAATTAATTGAATAGCAAAACAATGCCAAAAAGAAAGTGTTGTTCAATTGGATTGAATAGAAATTGTTCAATAGATTGAACAATAGTTGTTCAATTAAGTGAGCAACAAAACAGCACCAAAAAGAAAGCATTGTTCAATTGGATTGAACAGCGGTTGTTCAATAGATTAAACAACAGCTGTTCAATTGATTGAACAGCAGTTGTTCAATTAATTGAACATCAAAACAATGCCAAAAAGAAAGTGATGTTCAATTGGATTGAATAGCAGCTGTTCAATTGGATTGAATAGCGGTTGTTCAATTAGATTAAACAGTGGATGTTCAATAGATTGAATAGCAGTTGTTCAATTAATTAAACAATAAAACAATGCCAAAAAGAAAGTTTTGTTCAATTGGATTGAACAACGGTTGTTCAATAGATTGAATAGCAGCTGTTCAATTAATTGAACAGCAAAACAATGCCAAAAAGGAAGTGTTGTTCAATTGGATTGAACATTGGCTATTCAATAGATTGAACAATAGCTGTTCAATTAACTGAACGGAAAAACAATGCCAAAAAAAGTGTTGTTCAATTGGATTGAATAGTAGCTATTCAATAGATTGAACAATAGTTGTTCAATTAACTGAACAACAAAATCATGCAGAAAAGAAAGTGTTGTTCAATTGGATTGAGCAATGGTTGTTCAATAGATTGAACAACAATTGTTCATTTAATTGAATAGAAAAATCGCGCCAAAAAAAAGTGTTGTTCATTTGGATTGAACAGCGGTTGTTTAATAGATTGAACAACAGATGTTCAATTAATTGAATAGCAAAACAAGTAGAGAAAAAGAAAAAGAAATGAAAATCAAATCAGCAATCATATTTACATATTTTACATAAAAGAAATAAATTTTATAAAGATGAAGCTATCGAAGGATTTCCTTCTGTAACTAAAACTTGCATGGTGGGGTCCTCACGTACTTGGTAGAAAGATTCTCTGGTAAGTGGTTTTTGGTAGAGGCGCACCTGATACCCATTCAATTTAAAAGAAGAACCAGACCCATCAATGGTGGTCAGCGTAAGAGTGCCATTGTCATGTACTTGCTTTATTTCATAGGGGCCTAACCACTTGGTTTGCATTTTTCCAGGGAAGTCGTGAAACCTAGAATCATAAAGGAGTGCCCAGTCGCCCTCATGAAATGTATTTTTCTTAATCAGGGCATCATGCCATTTGGCTCTTTACTGTTGAATAAGTGTTGTACACTGTAGAGCTAGTAGACGAGCCTCATCTAATTCATCCATCTGTTGTAACCTGCTAACCTGGTCTTTAGTTAAATCCAGTCCCACTTCCTGGGTTGTCCTTAGTGTTTGTATTTCAAATTCTATGGGAAAAATGGGTTCTTTACCAAATAATAGCTGGTGCGGAGACTATCCAGTAGTGTTTTTCCATGTTGTGCGATATGCCCACAAGGCCTCTGGTAGTCGAGCAGTCAAGTATCATTGATGTGATGAAACTGTCTTTGTTAGAATAGCTTCAATAACTTTGTTGGTGCTCTCCACCTGCCCGTTTGCCTGCAGGTGATACAGAGAAGTAATTCTGTGTGTGATATGATGATTTCTTAATGTAGCAGCAATCTTTTGACCCACGAATTGTGGTCCCCCATCAGTAATTACCTCTCCAGGTAAACCACACCGCACAAAAAGTTATAAAATAAAATTAATAACGATGTCCTCTGTTTCTCTTGGAAATGCTACTGTTTCCACCCCCTTAGTTACATAATCTGTTGCAACCAATATATATGATTTCTGGTTGGATGGTGGTTTGAATGGCCCAACGAAATCTAATGCCCAACGCTCAAAGGGTTCTATCACTAGCTATGGATGCAAGGGCATTTCATTAGATTGGCCAGGGCGGCCCATCCTTTGGCAACTATCACATGCCTGAACAAATTTCTTAACATCTTTAAAAATAGTGGGCGAGTAGTAGCACATCCGTAGAATTTTATGTCCAGTTCTGTGGTTTGCAAATTTTCCACTGCAAGGTCCATCATGGTAGGCTTTTAGGATATCATAAATTTTTTCCTCCCTGATTCACTTGCAGATGTGCATATCAGATCCCGTGTGGAAAATGTATCGTCCAATCTAGGAGAAACGAGTGCTACACTGAACAATCAATTTCCTTTCTCTGGGTGTCAAATGTTTGGGCAATTTTCCCACTACTAAGTAATTTTCTACATCTTCATACCATGGCATTTTTATGGTCATAGCAAACAAATGTTCATCTGAGAATTGATCATCTACCACCATTGTATCATCTGTTCTTGGCACTCAGGAGAGGAAGTCTGCCACGAGGTTCTCCTTCCCTGGTTGATCCCTTATAGTTATGTCAAATTCCTGCAAAATTAGTAACTAACGAGTCACTCTTCCATTTGTAATTGGTTTGTTGGCTAAATATTTAATGGCAGAGTGATCAATATACAGAAATACAAGATATCTAGTTATATAGTGTCTAAATTTGTTTATAGCATAAATAACAGCTAGAAACTCCTTTTCTGTTATTGTATAATTCAACTCAACAAGAGTCAGGTTTTTTCTGATGTAATATATAGTGTAAGGTTTCTTGTCTTCTTCTTGGCCAAGAACAACTCCAATGGTTGTATATGATGCATCTGATGAAATCTGGAAAGGTATATCCCAATTTGGGCCTCGTAATACTGGTGCTATCGATACTAACCGTTTCAAATATGTGAAGGCAGTGTCACATTTATCAGCCCATATAAAATCAACATTTCCTATCAAGGCATATAAAGGAGTAGCAATTTGTGAAAATTTCTTTATAAATCTACGATAATATCCAACAAATCCCAAAAAACTACGTACCTCTTTTTGAGTGTAGGGAGTAGCTAATAAGAGGATTTGTATCTTTGCTGGATCTACCTGAATTCCAACTGCTAAAATGTAATGACCTAGAATCATGCCCTTTGTCATTTTTATCACCCCAAGAAAATCTCCTAGGTTGTAGCTTGGAGATGCTCGGGAACATCAAAGTTCAACTCAATGTCGCAAATGGATGAATGGAAGGAATGATGCTTGTTCAAGCTAGATAACTACTTCTACTTTGCTTGACTCCAGACATGCGTGAACACCCCCAGACTACAAGGCTTTAGACCACCAATTACTCACAGTTTAAGGATTGGGTGAATATGGAGAATACTGACCACACCAGCAGATGCACAGGACCCTGTGATGGTCGGCTGCAACCAGTAGAGAAGTCTGCAAATCTAATTCCGTAATGAACTGACAGGATGATAGCTCTCTGGCACTAGTGGAAAAGAAACCTGAATAACTCATTCACTAATACATACAATATTTTAACACAGAGGTAGGATGATAGCTACTCTAATGCTAAACATTAAGAGTTCAGAAATGTAGCATATCAAGCACAACTTGGAAAAGAAGATAAATGGAAAGTGAGCAATTAACAACAAAAGAAGCTTGTATTAGCTGAAAATGAAGACGAGACGCTGCAAGTATCAAAGTAGTTACAGTCTCTAGAAGTTGAACCTTACATCAAAACAACAACCATCAACCTCGATTACATATTGTTTGTGGGTATATATAGAGTTTCATTACAAAGGCACTCGGCCATTCTAAGTATGGAGGGGTCATAATTGACCACCAATCACTTTAACTTCCTGATGGAGTCTCTAGTGTATTTGCTTGCTTCAGTGGATGAATCCAATCTTCTCAGGTGCTCTGCTGTCCTCTCGGTTAGGTGGAGTGTCGTATAGGATGAAATTCCATAACTGTTAAATGAAGTTACCTACTTGGGCTCTGTCCTTTTCCTTCTTGGCCATACTGCTTGTTGAATGCGGTTGTTGAGGAGCAATTGCAACTGGTACTGGTGAGCCAATCACTATCGTCCTTCAGGTGCATGAAACGGTCAAGGGACATGGACTATGTGGCGGATGGACGAGCTGGATGGGGGAGAAAGGTTGGCCATCGGATCAGGAGGATGGGTGGTGGAGATGGCTTGGTGGGGAATATTGGAATAAGAGGGAGCAGAATGAGCGTGGGCCGTTGGATCTTGGTAGAACTGATCGGATGGCGGAGGAGTGATCGGGTGAGTCACTTTATCGGGCGTGACGGGAGTTGTCGGATCAGGTTTTTGGTAATTTTTGGCCTTTACGTATGTCAACGTGCGATTGCGATCAGATCGCATCGCAATATCGCTTCGGCAGAAGCCGAGGGGCACATCATTTATACACACATGGATGTGACTTGTGATAAAATCGCGTGACAATATCGCATCGGCAAAAGCCGAGGAGCGCAGCCTTTATGCACACATGTATGCGACTTGCAATAGCGATTAAACCCGGACCTGATAAAGGAGTAAATCATTTTTAGGACTGATGAAGGGAGAATGAGCAATGCAAGGGAAGGAGAAAATGACCGTTGTGAGTCTCTTTTGAGCATGACCAAGGACCAAGCTCACTTCCGACCTTTAGAAATCAAAGATATGTAGTGGCACTAACACTGGCTCCTTCTGGGGATGAGATCCTCCCTGTGAGGTCTCAAGAACTGTAGACCACTTCCTTCTACATCAGAACAAGATTAAAAACATTGTGTAGTATTCCATTGGGCATGGAGTCTAATTAAGTCTACACTAAAACCTGTAAAAGAGAACATTTACAACATTGAGGCTTGAAAACCTTAAACAACCTAACTTTTCAAAAACTGCCCATTTACTGGGCCACCAAAACTATTTCCCCTTCTCTTGGTCAATATGCATGTCAGCCGATTCATCAAAGATTTGAAAAATCAGGTTGATTTGATCACCTACCTCAAAACGTTTAGGGCATTTAACCTTATCAGGTAGAGATGGTTTATATTTCACCCCTTCTCTATATGCTCTCATCCTTGGATGTTCTTCATGGAAGATTTTGTACACCTACTGAATAAAAAGGGTTGTTGTGTACTCGGTTGTGTCCTTTGTGGCCTGAACAATTAATATAAATGGTGAATCGATGTATTCTTGTGTGTGGGACACAAAGACCTCACCTGCTTCTGTAGCTTGCTTAGAACCAGCCCCATCCAAGGAGGTGTCCTGAATTTGTGCACCTTCTTCCTCCGTGATCTACCAAACTACCCTTTCAAGCTGTGTGGAGGCCACCTGGGCAGGCTTCGGAATAACAAGATTGAGATTATCAATATCATCCTTGGGCATTGAGTTATGGCTAGCCTCAGCACCTAGGGGGAAATTATGAGGGATTGTCTCTTTAACAGACAGAGGAACATAAAATGATGGGGAACTGACTTCACCCTTTTTTATCACTGGGCTGAGGATAACAACAGGCTGGTCAATTTACAGATTTGCATAGTCATTAGAAGCTTGGTTGGCTTTAGGCTCAGGCTCTTCAAGGATATATTTCTTTAAGGACTCATTCTTCATAGGTTCAATCAGAGGCATGGGTATTTTTGGCTTCTGAATTTCTGATTGAAAACTTAAAGAAGAAGGGGAACCTTCAAGGCCTCTCACCTCTATGGCTGGGACTTTGAGGATGATAGGATCTGTTGTTGGTTGCTTCTACTTATAAGTTTGTTGTTCTGCAGGGACAACAACATTATGAGCCGGGTCTTTGGATAATGACTTCTCATAGGCAACTTTGGTTAATAAAGGGGCACTGCCCTTATCTTCCATACCATGGACCTCATCCTCTTCTTCAAATTGCTCCTCTTCCATGACTATACTCTGAAAAAGGGGCTTCACCCTTTGGTGTCCGTTTGCATTTTTTTTTTCTTGCAAAATCTGCAACTGCTCCTTTGCTCCTCTATATGGATTTGGATTTGGAAGAGCAAAGGTACTAGGAGCTCCTGCTTTCCCAGAATGCTGCTCAACCCTTAATTTGGAAACTTCAAAGGCTAATGACTCTATCATCCTAGCCATTTTATCAATCTTAGGATCTGAAGATGATGAGGGCTCACCCCTCTATCTTCTCCTATCGGTATTACCTTCAAGCCTTTCTGCAGCCATGATGTTTGATTCTACTTCCAGGGCTGCATCTTGCATATCAGCCAAAGAAGCACATCTTCTTTCCCTGAGTAGTAAACAGAAACGAGAATCGAAGGCATTGGCATAAGTAAGCTTAGAAGAAGTAGGGGTGGGTTTCACTTCGGCTGGTATTCTGTTGTACATGCGATTGAATCTCTTACTGAAATCAAATAGTAGTTCACCATTTTCCCTCTGCAAGTTCCGAAATTTAGTATGATTATAGGGTAGATCTTTCTTATCCCTCCAATGCTTTAGGAACACATCATCTAAGGCCTCAATGTCTGCTATAGACCTAGGGGTTAATTCTCTGAACCATTTCCTAGCCTCCCCATCTAGGCTTTGGACAAAAACGCTCATCCACACATCATCCTCACTGACATCTAGGTTATCAGCGTAACTGTAAAAAGACTCAAGATGTTCTTCAGCAGTTACTCCCTCTATACCAGTGAACTTAGGCATGTATTTCTGATATTCTCTTGCAGGCATGGCATTCAAAGGAACATGCAAGGCCAAGGGTCCATACCTAGCAGCTATGATTCATTCCATCTTAGTGGGTGCTTGTTGGCCTGCCATGATAGGGATAGGCGGAGGGATACTAGCAGATTGAATGGTAGGAAGTAATGAAATAGGTGACAGGAACAAAGGAGGATGATGGATTGTATGGGAGGCTTTCTTTGGATTGAGATCCAAAGGGGAACTGAATGAACATGGAGCTTTATGAATCTCTGCGAGTATTTCTTTACCAACAATGCTAGACTCTAGATCTTCAAACTGTATATTCTCATCTATAATCTTCTCTTCCAGAGATACATAAGATTTCTTAGGTTTACCTGATCCTGATGTTCTTTTCTGTGATGTTTTCCGCTGCTTGACAATCTTCTCAGGGTTAGGCATTGGGTCAGGTGGTGATTTCTGAGGATTTCTTCGGGTGTGGCTCACAAACTGAGCCAGAACTATAATATGGAGTCGCCACTAGGTTGGTCCTCCAGTAGAGTCACTAGATAGATGATTACAACCATAAATGCGTCCAGACTTTGTCTATCATCAAAGCTAGAACCATGTCATTCTTCCAGGGAAGCTGAGCTTCAATCTCCTCTCCCTGGCAACGGCGCCAATTAATGTTATCACCCCAAGAAACTCTCCTAGGTTTTATCTCGGAGATGCTCAGGAACATCAAAATTCAACTCAATGCTGCAAATGGATGAATGGAAGGAATGATGTTTGTTCAAGCCAGATAACCACTTCTACTTTGCTTGACTCCAAACATGCGTGAACACCTCCAGACTAAAAGGATTTAGACCGCCAATTACTCACAGTTTAAGGATTGGGTGAATATGGAGAATACTGACCACACCAGCAGATGCACAGGACCCTGTGATGGCCGGCTGCAACTAGTAAAGAAGTCTACAAATCTAATTCACTAATTCACAGACAGGATGACAACTATCTAGAACTAGTGGAAAAGAAACCTAAATAACTCATTCACTGATACATACAAGATTTTAACACAGAGGTAGGATGACAGCTACTCTAATTCTAAACATCAAGAGTTCAGAAATGCAGCAGATCAAGCACAGCTTGGAAAAGAAGATAAATGGAAAATGAGAAATTAACAGCAAAAGAAGCTTGTATCAGCTGAAAATGAAGATGAGACGCTGCAAGTATGAAAGTAGTTACAGTCTCGAGAAGTTGAACCTTACATCAAAACAACAACCATCAACCTCAATTACATATTGTTTGTGGGTATATATAGAGTTTCATTACAAAGGCACTCGGCCATTCTAAGTATGGAGGGGTCATAATTGACCACCAACTACTTTAACTGCCTGATGGAGTCTCTGGTGCATTTGCTTGCTTCAATGGATGAATCTGATCTTCTCAGGTGCTCTACTGTCCTCTCGAGCAGGTGGAGTGTCGTATAGGATGAAATTCCATAACTGTTAAATGTAGTCACCTGCTCGGGCTCTGTCCTTTTCCTTCTTGGCCATACTACTTGTTGAATGCAGTTGTTGAGGAGAAATTGCAACTGGTACTGGTGAGCTGATCACTTTCTGTTGTGGGGAAAAATGCCTATGCAGGACGATCCTATCCACCTAAGGTGTGACAGTGCCTTAGCAACAAACAGAAACAGCTATTCTAGTATTCTTCCTTTATGAATTAAGAATGAAGAGAGATGGATGGACTAACCGGTGTCTTCCGTTTGTCCCTCGATCTGGTTTCTCTTCTCTTTGGGAGTTCCCAGCTACTTTCCTTCTCGCTCTCCCAGCTTCAAGAGGTTTCTGCAAGATCACAAGAAGAGAACACTACACAAAGACATAGATTCATATTCATAACTAGTTCAGGATTAGAAATAAACTAAACATACTAATGCAATCATACATCAAAGATACACCAGTATATAGGAGAAACCAAGATAGCTTTATTGATGAATAACAAGTTTCAGGAAGAGATACAACCCAGAGGGCTCCAATCCAGCATCTCCTTCCCAGCAAATGAAATTCCTATCTTCACCTTCCTTCAAAGCATTAAGCACCCAATGATTCCAACCTCAAACCAACAGCAATTCTTTGCAATAACAAAATTCTAGCCTCTAGATCTCATGGAGGAGAGATCCATATATAGATGTTTGGAGAGAGGATGAGTCAGCTTGAGATCTGACTAGTGTCCTCTCGCTCTGTCAGGTCTTGCTTCCACTTGGAGGTTCTTGCTTCCACTTGGAGATTGAGAACCTCTTACTCATCACTAGTCGAATTCACTGAGGCAAGTGTCATTGAGGAAGATTCTGGAAGCTTCCAGGGTCTTGACACCTTGTTGAATGAACTTGCCATTTGTCAATTCCTGCTCAGCGCACCCTGGTAGTGCTTCTACCTACGTTGCAATGCAGGTAGCCAGTGCAGACTTTTCATTTCAGCGCAGACAGCTAGTGGAGCCTCTGAATTGATCCTGAATTGACTTGTTTTTGAGCAGTTTCTGGTGGAGAACTTCTGTGAATTGCTGTGGTTTGTTAGCCTTGTTCCTCTAGGGGTAGGAACAAAATGTTTAGGGACTTTGGATCCCTTAGATTGTGGACATTTCATGCTTATAGCTGTAAGGCACAAAAATGTCTATAACAATTGCCCCCTAAAGTATGAGGCCGTTTATCGGGTGAAATGCTTTATCAGGAGGATCCGAAGTTCATCCAATGCTGGGAGGAGACCTGTAATAAGATACAATACAATAGATTATTTTTCATACTGCTTTCATGATCTAGCTGAGGCGGGCATTCCCATGCTCAGCTTTATAAATTCATTTTTTTGTACATAGAACAGACAATCGTCTGATGGTAGACTGATAATTTTGATGAAATTATCATCCTTTGGGTAGGATGATTATCTGCTGCGATGATGTACATGTCAATGTCTTTATCTTTCCTGAATATATATCGCAGCCAGGATGGATGAAACTAGATCCGAGGTCTTCAAACTCGTTCGATCTTCACTCTAAGTACAAGTCGATCCATGTGAGAAATGTTCTGAAGTCGAACATGGAAAGACATCGCTTGATTACCGATCAATGAGGTAAACCGTTAACAAGCGCGAGAGGAATCACCGATAATGATAATGACCCTCAAGGTACTGCAGTACAATTCACGTGGTGTGAATAAAGGACTTGGCATCGAACACCACGCAAAATCTTTCGGTCGAAGGTCATTGATGTATACCTGTCGCCGGAAGTGAGAAACTTGCCATTGAGGCATGCAAGCTTCAAAGTACTGAAGGGGTTGTTCCTAGATCAACTTCTTGGATAATGAGCTGATGTCGACAAGAAGCGATCCGTCAAAGGAGGGCCTTAGTGAATCCCACATCAGTGACACGGAACGGAGCAAATGATTTTGATGGAGGTGAAAACGATCTGATGATATATGATTCAGGGTGGCGGTCATGAAAGGATGAAGGATAATGTATGGCAGTGGATGGGACACGGTTGACTTCT
The DNA here is from genome assembly GCA_031772625.1 of Pinus tabuliformis. Classification (NCBI taxonomy): domain Eukaryota; kingdom Viridiplantae; phylum Streptophyta; class Pinopsida; order Pinales; family Pinaceae; genus Pinus; species Pinus tabuliformis. Next base: position 555,749,782 of record CM062813.1, on the reverse strand, counting down.
CTGAACGACTTCTCTTGAACATATGGCGACACTTACGCGATGAATTGGTAGTATTACCCCAAATATGGATGGTATGGCGAGACCATGGTGATGTGACCAGTGAATGAAACAACCCAACCCGATTGTGGTACGGAGGAAAAGTGTCATGTTCAAGAGCGACTTGCTACCATCAAAGTTTTCTTGAGTTTCTCCCAATTTTTCCCCAGCCATTGCTGACCAGTACCTCTTTATTTTTGTCAAGCTTGAGGAGGATAACATATGCTTGTTCTATAACTTGCCCTTCGGGCAAGCCCATCGCTATGTTTCAATGAGTCTAGCGATAGTGAAACTCGTTCTCGTCTAAAGACAAGTTTGTCGCTATTTAATGCTTTTAACGAGTCTAATGACAAAGATAACTCGGTCCTTTTCATTTTTAGAGAGTCTGAAAAGGTATGTAAAGTCAACTCCGAAAGTCCTTTTTCGTCATCTAATCCCTTAAGTCCGAAAAGGTATAAAACAATACAGAAGGGATGAGTTTTCGATAGTTTTAACGAGCCGAACAAAACAAGCGCTCGATCTTTTTGTGCAATAATCCCTCGGGTCCAAAAAGATTAAAATCTAGAGGAGGGATAACTCTTCTGGTCGCTTTAACGAGCTGGAAGGCCAAAACTCGGCAATCTTTTCATATTTTACGAGTCAGATGAAAAGAGCTTAAAGAAGACTCGTCTTTTGAGGAACGAGTGATGAAACGGGTTAGCAGCTGATTCCAGGTAAGGCTTGGAATTTTCCAATCACGGCAGTGTCACAAGGATGGTTAAGTGAAATCACTCTTCGCAGCTGTTCCTCAAAATGGGTAAACAATCAAATGGAGGTGAATGAACGGCCAATGGAAAAGTGGAGGTGACGGTGCAAACACGACCAAGGCTTTAATGGCTGATAATTTACGTTCGCAGTGGTTATTTACCGGGTAGTTCATTTTTTAACGAGCTTAAACTCGGATTGAAACACTTGCTCAATCTTATGTTTATTTTTTAACGAGCATGAACTATGCGCTAAAACTGCTCGGATCTTGCGTTTATTTTTTAACGAGCATGAACTGTGTGCTAAAACTGCTCGAATCTTGCGTTTATTTTTTAACGAGCATGAACTGTGTGCTAAAACTGCTCGATTACCCAGTCATATGATAAGAATGTCTCATTAAGATTCTATTTTTTATGGAGCTTCATCTTACAAAGCTTTGCTCAGGATCCTTTCGTTATGCAAGTTCAGAAACGACTAATCCTACGAGTTTAAAGGGTTAGACCTACAGGTTTAAAGGGAGGACCTAAAAATTTAAAAAATAAATAGCCGCCCCTTGCTTGCACTCCAAAAGGTTTGCATGCCCCCAGGTATAAAATATGATTTCAAGGTTACCCTTACTTTTTCCGCCAAAACATTTGTTTAAGCAGGAAAGGCCTACCTCTTTCAGGCTACCCAAAGATTGTTTCATTAATCTTTCAAACAAAACACTTCTTTGGCGGTGTCTACCGAGATAGACAAAGGTGAATGACCTTAGTGCCAAACACGTAGCTTTGACAAGAGAATCTTATTCTAGAATAACCCTCTTCCAGCATGGGCGGGGTACAGACTAGTCATATTCTCTCGCGGAAACCTACCTTATACCCAAAGTTTTCCTGCCGAAGCAGACCAGGACGCATGCCCCCTGGGTTCCAGTCATATCCTCCCGGATTACTCGCGCTCATCAGGAGGACGGATCGTGGGTTGAGACATTTCTTGCATGAAGAGACCATTTAGGGATGGTATATGACTATTTGCGACGCATGATCCGGGAAATGAAAGCTGGTCTATGAGCTTGACCACTCTTCCTTCGTGCGGAAAACACATTACTCTAAAGAGTGAGGAGACGATGGCTCCCATGCAATATATATAGTCTCATCCAAGGAGTAGGTTATAATCCAAGGGTCCTTGAACGACCATCACATTCATTTGAACGGTCTTCCCTTTCAATGTGATAGGCACATTGGGGAGGATCCCTAAAGGTCGATTGGTTCCTTTATCAATGCCTGTCAGATTTCTCATTTCAGGCAAAAGCGCTGGTGAACCAAGCGCTTTCCAAGCAATAGAGGAAAGGATACTCACAGATTCCCCCTCATCAATGATGGTGCCAGCCATTACCATTCTGTATATTTGAACGATAATTCTGAATGGTATGCTTGCTGGCAAACGGGGTCTGCCTAGTTGGTTCCAGTCGAACGAGACAACTAGGTTGCTTGGTGGTGGGACCGAATAGACGGCCGGGTATGACTCTGACGAAGTTCCTTCCTGCGATAAAGGAATGGGCAAATTGCCCCCTTGTTCGTCAGAGTCTGTGTTGATGAAGAGAATTTGGACGGTGTCATCTTTATTCTCCTCTGTGATGGTATCATTTGAAGATAGAGCCTCTGAAGGCAAAACCGAGTCAACTGCCGCCTCAACCTTTTGACTTTCGTCAGGTATGGATTCAGACGGTTCATCCTCAATGATAGGTGCTTCGGCTGACCACCTGAGCGGGCCAGTCGGGTTCTCAACTGGTGAAGGACTTGGCAGGAGTTTTTGATATCCAGGAGGAAGTTGCGCTCGTAAAATCGGGCGATCTTCCAAAAATCTTTTAGCCTCGTCTAAGAAGGGACAACGGTGGATGGCATGGTCACCTTCACACAGTTTGCGGGGAAATCTAGCTTTCCCTCTCTGTCCTGTGACTTCACTTTCACTAGTTGACAATGAGCTGTCAACATGGCTATCAGAGATTGACGCCACCGAATTGTGCAAACGGGGAGACTAGTCCCTTAATATTCGAGGGATGTAGGGACAATCTCTGTGGAAGTGGTCTCCCTTGCATATGACACATGGCGATTTAGGCCTGGTCAGTGCAGTGTGTGGATTTTCATTAGACGCCATTCGCTTGCTCCCAGTCGCTTTTGGCTCCTTCTTCTTCTTTTCTTTCTTCTTCTTCTCCTTCTTCTCCTTAGGAGCTTGGCTTTTGGCTTGGCCAGCTCCATCATGCGAAGAGGAGGGAGGAGAGGAAGAATTATAGGAAGTGGAAGGCTGGTGGGCAGCTCTGGACTGGTCTAACTGTTGATTCGACTGTTCAGGAATAGTGGTGTTTTGAACGACATTGGTCGAGAAGAGCCAGACCGGCAGGCCAATTGTCAGTCCTGGAAGCGACAATGTGGCCATATGGGGCGCACCAACATCTCCCCAAGAGGAGAAGGGACTAGGATTTCCACCAAGGGGAATTCCTTGGTTGGTGTGCTCCATTTTCTCAACCTAAAGATCAACGCAGGAATAGGGGTGATTGTTCCGTTTAAAATAAATTTTAACGACGCTTTAGACACAAATTGCTTTTTCAATTTTAAAGAGTCAAGAAAAAGCTAAAGATGACTCTAGTCTCCTTCGATGTTTTAACAAGCCCGAAGTGACAAATGCTCGGATGGACTTTTTCCGTTATAGAGTCTGAAAAAGGCCAAAAGGAACTGCTATGGAGTTCTAGGTAGAGGGTGTGCCAAACTTTTCGCAAAACCGCAGAATACTTTTTAAGGTACGGGTGGTCGATCTTCCTGAATGCTGTGTTCAGTGCATTGCGATTAGTAGGGCAGTCGACACGGCTTCCTAAGGATAAAGGTTTTATGCCTATAGGGGTCTCCCAATATATACTCGACGGTACATGGGAGCACAATCCGTACTGGCGCTATCGTCCCTCAGGAGGAATCACCCACCATCAGCGAGATCGACAGTCACCAGGCTTTACGACACCGGAACACGTCTCTAGCCTAGACCTCTATGTTGTGCATTAATTTACAAAGCGTTGTTAAGTTCATTCAATTTATTTTAGGTTGATATTTTTAGAAGTTTGCCTTTTGAGGTTCACCACGAGATGTGATACAATTCCTAAATGCAGTCTAAAGATGATAAGCAAGCTTTATATCTTTTCAACTATGAAAATCCTAGCTACAAAGGGAAAAGAAAGACACCATCTTTTCTCAAAGAGCAATCAACACACTCTAATGCACTTTTCCTAAATCAAGCATGCAAACTATCAAGATGCAAATGCACAATGCAGGTGTTTGTTTTCCGCTTTCTTAGTATTGATGCCTAAAGAGAAATCTTTTTGTACAACTTTGAATTTGCTTTTAAATGACAAATACAAACAAGTTTACTTTTTCGAAATCAGAAAGGGTAGAAGAGATTACAACACTTAACGATTTTCGAAATGAATACTTGTTTCGACACTTAAAAGAGACAAACTCAAACCAAAAGCAAAATTAAATGTATAATCAACTGTAAACAGCCAATGAACTCTCTCCTAAGATCACAATCAGCAGATCTGAATCAAGGGCTACAGGATGACTATTTCACTCTTGCAAAGGAAAACTGTAAATGACGCCACAAACACATAAAAACACTCACAGTCTTTTGTACAAAAGGAGGCGGAATTTAAGCAGAGAAAAGGAGTTATCAGACAGGTACCTATGCTGGTTACAGGCTGCAAAAAGCAGAGATCAAAACAAGGCAAAATAGAGCAGAGAACCCCAGCTGCACAAGGCCTAACTAGATCAACGCACCCTCAACACAGGGGTTTTGACATTCAGCGCAGGTAGTCTTCACGGGACCTACGTTGAAATGCAGAACCTCTTCACAGGGTCTGCGCTGAAGGAGAAACGAGAGTTTCTCACTGGGTTCTGGGTCACAGTTTGCTATTTAATCTACAGTTTCCGGCCAAATCAAAGAAACAAGCAAGGTACAATCAAAGGGATGCTTTGAGGGAGGGCTAAGATCTATCACAAAGGATCATCAAATCATTTGTGAGTCCATTGTTCAGATCATAGACAAATCCAGTGATTGGATCAAAGCAGCAGCTGTCTACTTTGCATCTGAGAATAGCAGATGCAGTTCGATTGCTGCTCTTGAGTCTATGAAACAAACAATGATAGAGACACAAATAAAATGACTAAACAGATCTCCCCAGCGGAGTCGCCAATTTGTTGTGGGGAAAAATGCCTATGCAGTATGATCCTATCCACCTAAGGTGTGACAGTGCCTTAGCAACAAACAGAAACAGCTATTCTAGTATTCTTCCTTTATGAATTAAGAATGAAGAGAGATGGATGGACTAACCGGTGTCTTCCATTTGTCCCTCGATCCAGTTTCTCTTCTCTTTGGGAGTTCCCAGCTACTTGCCTTCTCGCTCGCCCAACTTCAAGAGGTTTCTGCAAGATCACAAGAAGAGAACACTACACAAAGACATAGATTCATATTCATAACTAGTTCAGGATTAGAAATAAACTAAACATACTAATGCAATCATACATCAAATATACACCAGTATATAGGAGAAACCAAGATAGCTTTATTGATGAATAACAAGGTTCAGGAAGAGATACAACCCAGAGGGCTCCAATCCAGCATCTCCTTCCCAGCAAATGAAATTCCTATCTTCACCTTCCTTCAAAGCATTAAGCACCCAATGATTCCAACCTCAAACCAACAACAATTCTTTGCAATAACAAAATTCCAGCCTCTAGATCTCATGGAGGAGAGATCCATATATATATGTTTGGAGAGAGGATGAGTCAGCTTGAGATCTGACTAGTGTCCTCTCCCTCTCTCAGTTCTTGCTTCCACTTGGAGGTTCTTGCTTCCACTTGGAGATTGAGAACCTCTTACTCATCACTAGTCGAATTCACTGAGGCAAGTGTCATTGAGGAAGATTCTGGAAGCTTCCAGGGTCTTGACACCTTGTTGAATGAACTTGCCATTTGTCAATTCCCGCTCAGCGCACCCTGGTAGTGCTTCTACCTGCGTTGCAGTGCAGGTAGCCAGTGCAGACTTTGCATTTCAGCGCAGACAGCTAGTGGAGCCTCTGAATTGATCCTGAATTGACTTGTTTTTGAGCAGTTTCTGGTGGAGAACTTCTGTGAATTGCTGTGGTTTGTTAGCCTTTTTCCTCTAGGGGTAGGAACAACATGTTTAGGGACTTTGGATCCCTTAGATTGTGGACATTTCATGCTTATAGCTGTAAGGCACAAAAATGTCTATAACACTTTCGTCCTTCAGGTGCACGAAACGGTCAAGGGATGTGGACTGCGTGGCAGATGGACGAGCTGGATGGGGGAGAAAGGTCGTTGTCGGATCGGGAGGATGGATGGTGGAGATGGCTTGGTGGGGAATATTAGAAGAGGTGAGAGCGGAATGAGTGTGGGCCATTGGATCTTAGCGGAATTGATTGGATGGCAGAGGAGTGATAGGGCGAGTCACTTTATCGGGTGTGACGGGAGTTGTCGGATCGGGTTTTTGGTAATTTTAGGCCTTTACGTATGGCAACATGCGATTACGATCAGATCGCATCGCAATATCGCATCGGTAGAAGCTGAGGGGCACAACCTTTATACACACATGGATGCAACTTGCGATCAAATCGCATCACAATATCGCATCGGCAGAAGCCGAGGAGCGCAGCCTTTATGCACACATGTATGCAACTTGCGATAGCGATTAAACTCGGACCCGATAAAGGAGTTAATCGTTCTTAGGACTGATGAAGGGAGAATGAGCGGTGCAAGGGAAGGAGAAAATGACCATTGTGAGTCTCTTTTGAGCATGACCAAGGACCAAGCTCACTTTCGACCTTTAGAAATCAAATATATGTGGCGGCGCTAACAGTCATAATCATATGACACTTATCATGACTTAAGCATAGCCTAGTAGCAATACATTGTTCTAGGACTTTCTTGAGTGTTTGTAATGCCTTATCAAAGTCATCCCTATAGGGTGTGAAATCTTCCATGTACACCTCCAATCCTTCATTTATCAAGTTTGTAAAAATACTGAGTATGGCTCTTTGGAATGTAGCAGGTGCGTTGCACAATCTGAAAGGCAATACCATGTAAGCGAATGTTCCCCACGGGCATGTGAAAGTAGTTTTATCCTGGTCTTCAAGGGAAATTTGAATTTGGTTGTAGCCACTGAAGCCATCCAGGAAAGAGAAGAATTTCTTTCCTGCCAGTGTATCAAGGACCTGGTCGATAAATGGGAGGGGGAAATGGTCTTTTTGCATCTCTTTGTTGAGTTCTCTATAGTCAATGCATATCTGCCATTTTCCATTCCTTTTGGGGACAACTACTAATGGAGAAACCCATTTACTGTCAGATATAGGATAAATTAAATTCACATCTAACAGTTTTTTAAGCTCTTCTTTCGCAATATCCTTTAGATGAGGATTTAATCTACGCTGCAACTGTCGAATGGGTCTTGCATCTTTTTAAGTGTAGATGTGGTGCATGCATAACTGAGGGTCAATCCCTTTCATGTCTGGGTAATCCCATGCAAAAGCCCCTTTATATTTCCTAAGGACTTGGATAAGTTTTTGTTGCTGGTCATTACTCAGATTACCATTAATGTTTAGGATTTTCCCTTGATCGATTTCAATAGGCTTGCTCTTATAGATAGTGGTCTTTGGTATTGGTTGGTCATTGATGTCTCTCAAGGAATCTTCTTCAATATCATTGTTAAGGACTGCTTCAATCATGTGACACCTCAAATTAGACACTGCGGGAGGGTGATTGATAAAGGTGTTAATGACATCATCTTCTGTTTGATTTTTGAATTCAAGTGCATCTGCCACAGTCAACAGTGAATGAATATTTTCTTTTAAATATGTTGTTGTTTTTTCTGAGTTTTTACAATGGTTAGGCTTGGATGAGTAGGAGAGTATAAATCTAGATTCTTAATAGCATTTCCTCTGGTTATGGTCATACTGCCTGTTTGATAGCCTATATCAGCATCAACTATTGCTAGCCAAGGCCTTCCCAGTATTAAGGGATGTCCATCTAGCCGATTTCTAGGGTTGATAATAAAAAAATCTACCAGATATTCCCAAGAGTCCACAAAAACCATCACATCTTGTAATGTTCCTTTTGGCTTAATGACTAAACGGTCGGCAAGTTCCAGCAAGGTAGTGGTTGGTTCTAAGGCTATGATGCCAAGCACTTCGCAAGTTTCTGTTGTAAGAATGTTAATGGCTTCCCTAAGTCAACTAAAGCATTGGGAAAAGAGCAGCCATTTATTTGGACTGTGACAATGGGATTCCCCGGGTCTTTGTATTTTACAGGTGTCTCTTCGCCTAGTAATAAATTAGACAAAGTTCTGATGACATGAGCATTTGGTGTTATTTTTTTTTTTCCTCATAGATGTCTTTGCACACTACTCTTTAATGGTTTTAGCATATATCGGAATATCTTGAAAGGCCTGGAGGAGGGTTATTTTTATACAGAGATTTTTTAGTTCACCCAGAAGATCAAAGTCAGGATATTCAATTAGTTGAGTTATTATCAATATATGAGGGAATGGGCGAGAAGTAATTATGATTTGTTCGGGATCTTTCTGCCTGATTATGTCTTCTCCCTGTTTTTTTTGTTGGTTATCTACAGTAGAAGGATTATTCGGATGCATTTCTTTAACTTCAGGTTGCAGATTTTTGTCCTCATCTGGAGCAATTACGCGTCCAGATCTTAACTTAAGTTCATTACATTCTCTCGACTCAACTTCAGGGTCTAGACTCTCAATAATTTGTACTGACTAGATCGGTCTGTTGTTAGGATTCGAATTTGGTTGAGCTGGGAGTTGTGGTCGTATATTAGGTTGAGGATTTTTCTGCAACGTGTAAGGTGCTGGTAAGGTTGGTTGAGGAAGAGGAATTGTTCCCATGGGCTGGTTTGCGGATCGTTGCCAATTTGGTTGCCAGTTCTGATTTTGTGAGGTAGAAGGAGACCATTAAGAGGAATACGAGGTGTTCTACCGGAATGGTGGAGGGTAAGAGGAATTTGGCCAATTATTGTTTGGATTTGATTGGTTGGGCCATGGTGGCATAGAAAATTCTTGAGGTGACCAAGTAGAGAAAGGTGGCTGGTTCTACCATGCTGCCCCTGAATACTACTAAGAATTAAATTGCTAAGAAGGAAAGAATGAATATGGTTCTGTAGGCTTACCTATCAGACATACTTGCCATTGGTAGTGCTGGTTCAACAGATATAATGGTTCCAATTCCTCTTCTTCTTCCTTGAAAATTGCTTTTAACCCAGGAAGCGATGGACAACTTTCCGTAGCATGATCCTTAGTGCAAATGCCACATGTTTGTATCATATCTAATGGACATTCTTTATGATTGTGTTTCATTCTACAACATGGATAGAAAATAGCCAGTTTTTGTTCTGCTTCAGCCTCCTTTTGTTTGGCTTGCATGATATCCAATTATGTCATCAGGGTCCCCAAGATATCAATCTTGAAATCCTCCAGTAGATTGCCGATTTCAACTCGTGTAATGCTTCCTCCTGAGGCTCTACTGTCTCTGGTGATCGCATCACGTCCGGTTGGTTTCAACCTTGTACTGCCTGTTAGAGTCGGTCTAGTAGGCCTCCCTCAGTGATCAAAGCTCTTTGTATTTGCATAAGTAGGTGTCTCATCAGTGTGAATTTTTGCATTCCATTAGGCATGCCATAACCCTGATGGAGGAGCTGGTGTTTCTGTCCCCCTCTTGGCATTGCTGGATCAAAGTTGTTTCAGTCCTTAGACTCTTTCAAGCTTACTTGTCTTGTCTTGAAATCAAATTCTAGGTCTAGGGTTTTGGTCAAGTTTGTCTTCAAGGTCATTGTCTCTGAAGGTCAATAAGTGCCTAGCAAGCCAGAGGGATGTTTTTCAAAGTGTTTCTTCGAAAATTTCTATCTTGTACAGTTAAATTTCACCTTGGATTTAAAACCCTGTTTTTAAAGCCAAGGTCATTTTTCAAAATTTTGTAAAAATGGTAAAATTTCAAAAGGCTTCCAAAGATAGCATGTAACCCTGGCTCCTTTGCCAAGATCCCTCAGATGTTATCCCTGCAAAAAGTATCGAGCAAAAACATCAAATTAGTCAATTTTAGGACAAAAGGAAACCAAAAACATCAAGTTTATAAAGTGTCGAAGAAAAACATTATAAAGTCGGTTTGGGCATGAAATTAATTCAAATCAAGGTTATAAAAGCGCAATCTCCCTCCATCGAGCCTCATTGTGCATCTAAGTCATTGAGAAAGTGATTGCAAGTGAGTTCGAGGCAAATTTGTGAGTTACAGAGGCGCGCGACCCGTCAGGCGCCCTCCGATAGTGCAATTTTTTAACGGGCGCGACCCGTCAGTGGCGCGCGACCCGTTGGGTGAGGCGCGCGACCCGTCAGCGCCCTCCTTATCAAACTGCCTGCAAATTCATCCAAGGAACCACCAAAATCACCGAATTGCCTAAGGTAGGCCCTCCAACTTAAAAATTGTTGCTTATTATGGTCAAAGGAAATCGTGATTGCATTTTTAAAGATCTATATTTGCAAGAGAAAAGCTCCATGTGGCTGTGGTTTAAAATTGTAAAAAATGGCTAGGGTTTTATGCTGTTTTAAGGTATTCCCTTGTAATCATTTTTTTTTCTCATTTCCCATTTCATTTTCCTTGTCTTCCTATGTAAATTTCCCTTTTAAATTTGTAAAGAAAAACTAAACCCTACCCCTCTTCCCTAAAAACTAAAAAAAAATCAAGCCCTAATCCTACCTCTCATAATACCCATGTAAACAAATGTATATAATGATGCATATGCAATGATTTTGCAATGTTTTTTCCCTAAAATCCCTGTTTTATATATTTACTCCCATTTTCCCTTTAAAAGTATCCCTCCCCTAACATTCCCCTCGTGCTCCTTGTCCCCTTGAAACAGCATATAGATCATCATTTTGCAAGGCAGAAAACACAGTACATTTTGGCCACTTTGCTCCTTAAACAATGTCAGAAACTGAAACCTATGAGAAGAGTGATGACCAGGCATCAGCTTCAGAGATTGAGGTATAGAGGAGGCCTCATAAGGGTGGAAAGGGTGGTCATCATAAGAGAGAGGAGCCCACTTCTTTGACAGATTTACAGGCTTGTCCTATGGCAGTTTCATGTTTTCAGTATATGTCTTGTTATGAATTTTGCGAGAGGATCTCTCGGATTCAGCATCACAGAGAGTTAGCTCGCCTATTTGTTTTACATTTGCATGATGGACATGTCAACCTTGCCGGGGTGGACTTTACATTGACACCCGAGATGATTGCATAGGCCACAGGGATACCTAATGTCGGAGAGGTATGGAATAAGCGCAAGGTGTTGGACAGTGTTCATTTTGAGCCTTTCGTTAGACCTGCACTCATGAGACACTTGTGAGGTGTGTTCCCCTTCAGATTTCTCAGGAGTGAGTATGCTCCCATGATGAGGCTCATCATGCTCTATTTTACCTGTGAGGGCAGATTTTCACAGGTATATTCATACCATATTCACCTATTGATGCACTTCACACGGGTACGGATGATGAACATCCCTGTTTTCTTCTATCAGAACATTGAGAGGATGGTGTCCATGATGCAGAGGAAGAGCCCAGCACAGCAGTATAGGAGCCTTTACCATTATGGTTTGATTCAGCTTGTGGTATTACATCAGTTGGCTTAGCAGGGCATCTCATGGGAGGAGTTTATCTCTCGTGAGCTTTTCACAGCACCACCACCGCCACATCCTGAGGTTATTCACGAGGAGGGAGGACCATCACAGCAGCATGACATCCCCGTGACTAGACATGTCAGCTCCTCACCATTGGTCACCTATCAGAGAGGCCAAAGGGCCTTATTTGCAGCAGCTCGACGAGTACTTTCTCCACAGCATGTGGAAGGGGCCTCGCTTTCTTCAACAACACAGGTATCAGAGAGGGGCAAGCAGCCCAGGATTGATGAGGGACCATCAGGTGTTCCAGATATAGCGCTTATTGATCTTGATGTCAGTTCTCCTAGCCGAGACTCAAAGGAGATCATTCAGCACCTTAGAGCTGAAAATGATGCATTACAGAGGAGATTAGAGGGGGCACAATGGACAATCTCATATCTAGAGCAGCGCAACAAACAGTTGGAGGATGAGCAAGCTCTTGATGTGTTGTGGAGGATCCGTAGTGACCGCAACTTGAATCGAAGAAGACTCGGTGATCCATTGCCCGCTGAGCGAGAGTCCATGCTTATCCAGCTCAATGCTCACTTGGAAAGGTTGTTGGCTAAGGCCAACCAAGATAAAAAATTGTTGAGAAACATGAAGAACCATTATTGGGCGTGGATGCACGTGTGCAAGGTGAAGATGAAGATGTTCCAAAGGCGGTTGGCCAAGGCACAAAAAAGGAGAAAGAGGCCTGATCCCCTCCACATTTTGGCCGAGGCTTCCTTGAAGGAGTAAGGCACTAAATAGCCTAGCCACAGCAAAAATCCCAAGAAATTTTGAGCATTTTTGGTAAATTTTGGTTTTTTCAGGCAATTTACAGGTTTTCTCCATTAACGGGTCTCACCCCCTGCGCGACCCTTCATCCTGGCAACTCCATTTTGCAAAAACTCAGCATTTCCAGATTTTTCATGAAAAGTTACATATGCTCATCCATTGCCAAGAGATTTTGTGAAGTTTTGGGCCTCCAGAAAGTCAAAAAACAAGCAAAAAATGACTTTCTGCCACATTTTTGAGACACAGAAAGCAGTCTTGGGAGATTTCAATTTTGGAGGGGCAAATGACCACCAAATTTAGAAATTCTAGTTGAGTTGGAAAGTAGACTCACAGACCTTTCCAACAAGCCTACTCTTTCTCAATTTGGACACCTGGAAGTGCCTCAAAAGTGCCCTCAACGGCACACGACCCGTCAGGCAGAGGCGCTCGACCTATCAGGCAATTTTCTCAAAATTTCACTGTACAGCTCAGAAAAACGCAGATTTGACCATGCTTGACTTTTTGGAGTGGATTGTTATCCTCCTTGATGTAAATAATGTAATTTCTTTATACTTTTACACTTATGTATCTCTTCTAGAAGATTCATTCATGAAATAGGTGAAAATTAAATGAATGAATTGGTTTCCTAGCTTATAGAGGCAAGTTGTTTTGACTGCCTAGTTTTCAGTGCTTAGTTTAGAAGTGGGTGAAACAGCTCCTAGGATAGTGAGCTCGACCCCTAGAGGCAGGGAAAGATGTTAGAGGATCTATATTATGTACTTTCTTGCTCATTTTCATGGTTGGACTCTTGAGGGAGAAGCTATCATTGTATTATTCACTGTATCTCTGCAATTTTTGGCTAAGGAAGACCAGGGTTTTGCAGTCCTTTTTGGGATTCTTGTAGTTACATGTATTGATGGTGTGTTTCTCTATGTACTTGTAAGTGTGTTATGTGAACCATTTCCTTTCTTTTCCTTCTGCACATTAAGCAAATGAAGTGTTAAAGTAGAACTCATGACTGTCATGCTCTGCTTTTAAGTTTGTTTAATTTCAATGTTTTCTACTGTTTAAGGAGAATTCAAAGTTATGGTTTGCTCTCCTTAACTTCTCATCTGTCATTCTTAATCATCCACCTCAATCAAAGGCATCAATACTGTCTCCTACCTCACCCCAAAGAAGCCCCTACAGAAACTGTGTCCAATCCCCGCACCCAAAATTTCCACCTCCTCAATTTGCCACCAAAAACCCTAAAAATCCCAAATCAACCCTTTGATCAGTTTACTAGCCTAAAATCAGTGTTTTCCTATTGGTCATCTCGCCCATTGAAGATCTTTACTGAGATAGACCGGAGAGAGCCCTCTCCTGCCCCGTAGGGCTAGCTACGAGGCTAAGTGGTTTGATGTTGCCTTGAAGTTTACCTTTCTCAGCCTGAGGTGAAATTTCAAGCACTAACATATTGGCGACCATACTGGGGAGAACAAACTTTTTTGTGGATTGATGTGTTTGTTTCATAAGTCTTAGACGGAGCCTGAAGTTATGCCAAGTAGCCTTCGAAACGCTTTTGCTTTGCATAAGCGGAAGTAGATAAACGCTGCTTCAGTCAATCTCCGTGAGCTTGTGAATACAGCACTTCATTGGCATTTTACCCCAGTACATGTATCAAGTTCAGATCTGACTGTTGATAGTGGACAATGATCAGACACTGGAAAGGCTGAAATCATTCACCCGACGACTCTAAATCATTTTCGAGATCAGATCCAAAGACTCCACTGGAGGATGATCCCAACCAGCAAAAACATGAAAGGAAAACATGGACAGATCAGGTATTCAAGTTGGAATTTCATCCAAGACATTTTGTTCTTTGTCATAAATTATTTCTTCTCTTTTCCCAAGAATGTCAAGAAGGCTTTGCAAAGTATATTGTATTTGAGAAGAGATCCTCGGCCTGCAGTTGATTCTTTCCCTTTGAAGATTGTGAATACCAAAGATTTGCATGCCTTTGAGCTTGATCAAGATCCTTTTTCCGAATTTTGTGATGAACCTATACCTGCTGTACATACCCCTACCCCTTGTAAAATTCCAGATCGGTATAAACCTCTTGTTTTACCTTCTGTTCTTCATGCTTTCCCCAAAAATTATGATCTATACTTGCCGAGGTTCGATGGTGAAAGTAAGAATGTCAACGCTGAGCAACATGTGCAGAATTTTGAGAATTTTCTTGACCTTTTTGAAGTTGATGAAGAAGATGTTAGTATTAGGCTTTTTGCTCTTTCTTTGCAAGCTAAAGTGAAGAGTTGGTTCAAAACCCTGCCTGATGTGAGCATCTCAGATTTCCAGCAGTTTGTCAAAGTTTTTCTCGACAGGTGGATGATCGGGCAGAACCTTTTCTTGATTGTAGAAGAGTATAACCAGCTGAAAAGACTACCATGGGAGACAGTACAACAATTTTCAGCCAGATTTAACCAAGTTTATTATTCGATGCCAGTTGATATAAGGCCTCCTCCTAGATCTGCTCTCTTGCACTATCCGGGTGCCTTTGATCCGGAGATGGAGTTTCAGCTGAGAGAAAGGGATATTGCAACACTTCACGAGATGCAAAACAGTGCAGTAAATGTAGAGGCTCATCTGCTGATCCGAAGGGTAAGGATGGAGGAAGAAGAGATGAAAAACATAGATCCGGAAAAATCGACATCTCTAGAGGTAAAACTTGACATTTTGGTAAGTGCAGTGGAAAGGATGATGGAAAAGATCAACGCAAGGAATGATTATGATGCTCAAGCTCATGGCTCGCTGATTGAAGAAGAACAAGTTGCTGATCCAAAACATTTTGTTTGTTATCCTAGTTGTCATAGATCTGATAATGATTGTTTTGTAGATCACCTTGGCGAAGAAAGAACTGTTGATATGACCTACATGCTTGATGATATGTTTTATACCGATGCTTTGCCTCAGTATGATCAGTATGATGATGATTATGTTCTCCAAACAGAAGCTAATCTTGCAGACAAATCAGCAGCTAGTTTGTGGGAGGAGGAAGTTCATTTTCAGCAGTTTGAAAACAATGTTCAGCCATCACATATCAGCTATGACAATGATGAGGAAAGTGCAGCAAATTTTGAAGTAAGTGAAGGATCTTTGCCTTTTTGTTTTGATTCATTTCAGTTCATCAGAGATAACTACCATGCAATCCAAAATCAAATGTCAACAAGTCTTGATTTGAATCATCTTGAGAGCAATGAAAATTTTGTTCAAGACTTTACATATTCAGATTTGCAACCCCCGGAAGCCATTGATTGTCAAGTTGTAGCTGAAGACTTGGAAGTGGACACACATGATTTAATGATTCAAGGTGACTCCGTACCATTCTGTTTTGAATCATTCCAGTTTTTGAAGGGTAGATTGCATAGTAAATCTTCAAATGAACAGGCTATCACAAATCAACAATCTCTCAGTGTTAATGTTGAGGATGAGACAGATAACAAAATTCTTGAGCAGCCTGTAGCATCAGATTTGCAGCCACAAAATGAACTTGAAGGGCAGATTATAGATGAAGTTGTGGCAGACAAAATACATGATTTGATGATGCAGGAAGATTCTATACCCTTTTGTTTCGAAGCATTTAAGTTTATTAGGCAGAATCTTTGTAAAATTTCTCAAGAAAAAGATGAACAGCTAGAAGGATGTCATACATTTTCAATGGATACATTACAGCAGTCTTTTCAAGTTTTTCATGATCCAATAGCTGATGTTTTGGATGAGGTTTGCAGTCAAAGTCTTTCTCCATTAACTACATGTGAGTTTGAAACATGTGCTGATACAAATTTGATCCGGCAGCCGGTTTCTTTGTCATTTTCAGCAGAGGTCTCGTCAGAAGGCTCAGATCAAAGTTTGCATTCATGGTATGAGGAGAAGAGAAGTAATCTATTGGATGAGCTAAGTTCCAGTGTGCTTGAATTTCATGATCCTTATGCAGTATTTTTGGAGGCAGATAGAAAATTCATATCATTCAATGGATCTATTTCTAAGTTATCATGGGAGTTGCCTTTCAGTAGTTCTCTCTTGTTGTTCATAAGCGAGCACTTGTGGAGAATTCAACCAGCAGACAGAATACTTACTTGGTTGCATTGGTTGTTTCATTTCACTTGATCAGGTGATGAATGAAACTGTTAGAGTAGGTGGTGATGAATAAGCTCCCCTTTGAGCATCTTTTCCAGTTTTTCGGTTTTGTCTAAGTATTGAGTCAGTTTTTAGTTGAGTGAGAGTCAATTTGTGTTGTCAGGTCATCAGTTTTCAGTCATGCCTTTCAGCTTGAGTTTTTGACTCCATTGCCCAATGATTATAAAGCACTGGTCTGCTCTCCCAGAGGTCTAAGGTTCTTGGTACCTCCAAGGAGCTACCATCCCCATTGGAGCCAATGTTAGAGTTGGTCTAGTAGCCCTCCATCAGCGATCAAAGCTCTTTGCATTTGCATAAGTAGGTGTCTCATCAGTGTCAATTTTTTCATTCCATTAGGCATGCCATAACCCTGATGGAGGAGCTGGTGCTTTTGTCCCCCTCTTGGCATTGCTGGATCAAAGTTGTTTCAGTCCTTAGACTCTTTCAAGCTTACTTGTCTTGTCTTGAAATCAAATTCTAGGTCTAGGGTTTTGGTCAAGTTTGTCTTCAAGGTCATTGTCTCTGAAGGTCAATAAGTGCCCAGCAAGCCAGAGGGATGTTTTTCAAAGTGTTTCTTCGAAAATTTCTATCTTGTACAGTTAAATTTCACCTTGGATTTAAAAACCCTGTTTTTAAAGCCAAGGTCATTTTTCAAAATTTTGTAAAAATGGTAAAATTTCAAAAGGCTTCCAAAGATAGCATGTAACCCTGGCTCCCTTGCCAAGATCCCTCAGATGTTATCCGTGCAAAAAGTATCGAGCAAAAACATCAAATTAGTCAATTTCAGGACAAAAGGAAACCAAAAACATCAAGTTTATAAAGTGTCAAAGAAAAACATTATAAAGTGGGTTTGGGCATGAAATTAATTCAAATCAAGGTTATAAAAGCCCAATCTCCCTCCATCGAGCCTCATTGTGCATCTAAGTCATTGAGCAAGTGATTGCAAGTGAGTTCGAGGCGAATTTGTGAGTTGCAGAGGTGCGCGACCCGTCAGACCAGGCGCGCGACCCGTCAGGCACCCTCCGACGGTGCAATTTTTTAACGGGAGCGACCCGTCAGTGGCGCGCGACCCGTCAGCGCCCTCCTTATCAAACTGCCTACAAATTCATCCAAGGAACCACCAAAATCTCCGAATTGCCTAAGGTAGGCCCTCCAACATAAAAATTGTTGCTTATTATGGTCAAAGGAAATCGTGATTGCATTTTTAAAGATCTATAATTGCAAGAGAAAAGCTCCATGTGGCTGTGGTTTAAAATTGTAAAAAATGGCTAGGGTTTTATGCTGTTTTAAGGTATTCCCTTGTAATCATTTTTTTTTCTCATTTCCCATTTCATTTTCCTTGTCTTCCTATGTAAATTTCCCTTTTAAATTTGTAAAGAAAAACTAAACCCTACCCCTCTTCCCTAAAAACTAAAAAAAAATCAAGCCCTAATCCTACCTCTCATAATACCCATGTAAACAAATGTATATAATGATGCATATGCAATGATTTTGCAATGTTTTTTCCCTAAAATCCCTGTTTTATATATTTACTCCCATTTTCCCTTTAAAAGTATCCCTCCCCTTGTTAGAGTCGGTCTTGTTGCCCTCCATCAGCGATCAAAGCTCTTTGCATTTGCATTAGTAGGTGTCTCATCAGTGTTAATTTTTGCATCCCATTAGGCATGCCATAACCCTGATGCAGGAGCTGGTGTCTTTGTCCCCCTCTTGGCATTGCCGGATCAAGTCATTTCAGTCCTTAGTCACTTTCAAGCTTGTCTTGTCTTGTCTTGAGGTCAAATTCCTAGGTCTAGGGTTTTGGTCAAAATGGTTTACAAGGTCATGTCTCTGAAGGTCAATAAGTGCTCAGCAAGCGAGAGGGATGATTTTAAAGGTGTTTCTTCGCAAATTTCAATCTTGTACAGTTAATGTTCACCTTGGATTTAAAAACTCTGTTTTTAAAGCCAAGGTCATTTTTCAAATTTTTGTAAAAAGTGATGAAATTAAAAAAAAAAAAAGCTTCCAAGGACAGTATGAAACCCTGGCTCCCTTGCCAAGATCCCTCAGATGATGTCCCTGCAAAAAATATCAAGCAAAAGCATTAAATGAGTCAATTTCAGGATAAAGGAAACCAAGAAAAGTCAATTTTATAAAGTGTCAAAGAGAAACATTATAAAGTGGGTTTGGGCATGAAATTATTTCAAATCAAAGCTATAAAGGCCTAATCTCCCTCCATCGACCCTCATTGTGCATCCAAGTTGTTTGCAAGAGCGATTGAGTAAAAGATTGAGTGAATTTGGGAGCTGGACAGGCGCGCGACCCGTCAGACCAGGTGCGCGACCCGTCAGAGGCGCGCGACCCGTCAGCAGCGTTCCGGCAGTGCATTTTTTCAACGGGCGCGACCCGTCAGTGGCGCGCGACCCGTTGGGTGAGGTGCGCGACCCGTCAGCGCCCTCCTTTCCAAACCGACTGCAAATTCGTCCAAGGAGCCAACAAATCGCTAAATTGCCTGAGGTAGGCCCTCCAAACTTATAAATTGCTGCTGGTTATGATTAAAGACATCATGAAATCATTTTTAAAGATCTCCATTGCAAGAGAAAAGCTCCTTGTTGCTGTAGTTTGAAACTTGTAAAAATGCCTAGGGTTTTATGCTGTTTGAAGGTATTCCCCTTGTAATCATTTTCCCCATTTCCCATGTCATTTTCCCTGTTTTTCTATATAAATTTCTCTTTTGAATTTGTAAAGAAAAAGCCAAACCCTACCCCTCTTCCCTAAAAAATGAAAAATTAAAGCCCTAACCCTACCTCTCATTACTCATGTAAACAATGTATATGATGATGCATGTGCAATGATTTTTGGCAATGTTTTTTCCTTAAATCCCTGTGTTATATATTTATTCCCATTTTCCCTTTAAAAGTGTCCCTCCCCTAACATTCCCTTCATGCTCCTTGTCCCCCTTGAAACAGCATACAAATCAGCATTTTACAAAGCAGAAACAGCAGTACATTTTGTCCACTTTTCTCCTTAAACAATGTTAGAAACTGAAACCCATGAGCAGAGTGATGACCAGGCATCAGCTTCAGAGATTGAGATACAGAGGAGGCCTCATAAGGGTGGTAAGGGTGGTCATCATAGGCGAGAGGAGCCCACCTCTTTGACAGAGTTACAAGCTTGTCCTATGGCAGTCTCATGTTTCCAGTACATGTCTTGCTATGAGTTTTGTGAGAGGATCTCTCGGATTCAGCACCACAGAGAGTTGGCTCGCCTGTTTGTTTTACACTTGCATGATGGACATGTCAACCTTGCCGGGGTGGAATTCACATTGAAACCTGAGGTGATTGCACAGGCTACAGGGATACCTAATGTTGGAGCGGTATGGAATAAGCGCAAGGTGCTGGACAGTGTTCATTTTGAGCCTTTTGTTAGACCAGCACTCATGAGACACTTGACAGGAGTGTTTCCCTTCAGATTTCTCAGGAGCGAGTATGCTCCCATGATGAGGTTCATCATGCACTATTTTACCTGTGAGGGCAGATTTTCACAGGTATATTCATACCATATTCGCCTCTTGATGCACTTCACCCGAGTGAGGATGATGAACATCCCTGTTTTCTTCTATCAGAACATTGAGAAGATGGTGTCCATGATGCAGAGGAAGAGCCCGGCACAGCAGTACAGGAGCCTTTATCATTATGGTTTGATTCAGCTAGTGGTATTACATCAGTTGGCTCAGCAGGGCATCTCATGGGAGGAGTTCATCTCTCGTGAGCTTTTCACAACACCATCACCGCCACATCCTGAGGTTATTCATGAGGAGGGAGGACCATCACAGCAGCATGACATCCCTGTCAATAGACATGTCATCTCCTCACCTATGGTTACTTATCAGAGAGGCCAGAGGGCCTTATTTGCAGCAGCTCGGCGAGTACTTTCTCCACAACATGTGGAAGGGGTCTCGCCTTCTTCATCGGCTCAGCGAGTGTTATCTCCACATCAGGTGGAAGGGGCCTTGCTTTCTTCACCAGCACAGGTACCAGGGAGGGGCAAACAACCCAAGATTGATGAGGGACCATCAGGTGTTCCGGATATAGAGCTTATTGATCTTGATGTCAGTTCTCCTAGCCGAGAGGCAAAGGAGATCATTCAGCACCTCAGAGCTGAAAATGATGCCTTGCAGAGGAGATTAGAAGGGGCACAATGGAAAATCTCATACCTGGAGCAGCGCAACAAACAGTTGGAGGATGAGCAAGCACTTGATGAGCTGTGGAGGATTCGTAGTGACCGCATTTTGAACCGGAGAAGACCCGGTGATCCATTGCCCGCTGACCGAGAGTCCATGCTCATCCGGGTAAATGCACACTTGGAGAGGCTGTTGGCTAAGGCCAACCAAGAGAAGAAATTGCTGAGGAACATGAAGAACCATTACTCGGCAAAAATGCATGTGTGCAAGGCAAAGATGAAAATGTTCCAAAGGCGGTTGGCCAAGGCACAAAAAAGGAGAAAGAGGCCCGATCCCCTCCATATCTTGGCTGAGGCCTCAATGAAGGACCAAGGCACTAAATAGCCTAGCCACAGCACAAATCCCAAGAAATTTTGAAAATTTTGGGTCAATTTTGATTTTTCAGGCAATTTACAGGTTTTTGTTCATTAACGGGTCTCACCCCTCGCGCGACCCTACATCATGGCAACTCCATTTTGCAAAAACTCAACATTTCTAGACTTGTCATGAGAAGTTACATATGCATATCAATGGACTTGAGATTTTATGAAGTTTTGGGCTTCCAGAAAGTCAAAAAAGGAGCAAAAAATGACTTTCTGCCACATTTTTGAGTTGCAGAAAGCAGTCTTGGGAGATTGCAATTTTGGAGGGGCAAATGACCACCAAATTCAGAAATTCTAGTTGGGTTGGAACGTAGACTCACAGACCTTTCCAAAAAGCCTACTCTTGCTCAGTTTGGACACCTGGAAGTGCCCCAAATGTGGTCCCAAAGGCGCGCGACCCGTCAGGTAGAGGCGCGCGACCCGTCAGGCAAACTTCTCCAGATTTCAGTGTACAGCTCAGAAAAATGCAGTTTGACCCTATTTGACTTTTTGGGGTGGATTATTACCCTATTTGATGTAATTAATTTACTTTATTGACACTTTTACTCTTATGTATCTCTTCTAGAAGATTCATTCATGAAAAAGGTGAAAATTAAATGAATGAATTGGTTTCCTAGCTTATAGAGGCAAGTTGTTTTGACTGCCTAGTTTGTAGTGCTTAGTTTAGAAGTGGTTGAAACAGCTCCTAGAAGGATGAGCTCGACCCCTAGAGGCAAGGAAAGAGGTTGGCTTGCCTATATAATGTATTTTCTTAGTCATTTTCAGAGGTTGGAAGGTTGGACTCTTGAGGGAGAAGCTCTTATTGTATTATTCACTGTATCTCTGCAATTTTTGGCAAAGGAAGACCAGGGTTTTGTAGTCTTTTTTGGGATTCTTGTGGTTACATGTATTGATTGTGTGTTTCTCTATGTACTTGTAAGTTTGTTATGTGAATCATTTCCTTTCTTTTCCTTCTGCACATTAAGCAAACGAAGTGTTAAAGTAAGAATTCATGACTGTCATGCTCTGCTTTTAAGTTTGTTTAATTTCAATGTTTTCTACTGTTTAAGGAGAATTCAAAGTTATTGTTTGCTCTCCTTAGCTCCTCACCTGTCATTCCTGACCATCCATCTCAATCAAAGGCATCAATATTGTCTCCTACCTCGCCCCAAAGAACCCCCTACAGAAACTGTGTCCAATCCCCGCACCCAAAATTGCCATCCCCTCAATTTGCCACCAAAAACCCTAAAAACCCTAAAACAACATTTTTGATCAGTTTACTAGCCTAAAATCAGTGTTACCCTATTGGTCATCTCATCCATTGAAGATCTCACTGAGATAGACCGGAGAGAGCCCTCTCCAGCCCCGTAGGGCTAGCTATGAGGCTAAGTGGTTTGATGTTGCCTTGAGGTTTACCTTTCTCAGCCTGAGGTGAAATTTCAAGCGCTAACACCCCTAACATTCCCCTCGTGCTCCTTGTCCCCTTGAAACAACATATAGATCAGCATTTTGCAAGGCAGAAACAGCAGTACATTTTGGCCACTTTGCTCCTTAAACAATGTCAGAAACCGAAACCTATGAGCAGAGTGATGACCAGGCATCAACTTCAGAGATTGAGGTACAGAGGAGTCCTCATAAGGGTGGAAAGGGTGGTCATCATAAGAGAGAGGAGCCCACTTCTTTGACAGATTTACAGGCTTGTCCTATGGCAGTTTCATGTTTTCAGTATATGTCTTGTTATGAGTTTTGCGAGAGGATCTCTCGGATTCAGCATCACAGAGAGTTAGCTCACCTATTTGTTTTACATTTGCATGATGGACATGTCAACCTTGCTGGGGTGGAATTTACATTGACACCCGAGATGATTGCACAGGCCACAGGGATACCTAATGTTGGAGAGGTATGGAATAAGCGCAAGGTGTTGGACAGTGTTCATTTTGAGCCTTTTGTTAGACCCGCACTCATGAGACACTTGTCAGGTGTGTTCCCCTTCAGATTTCTCAGGAGTGAGTATGCTCCCATGATGAGGCTCATCATGCTCTATTTTACCTGTGAGGGCAGATTTTCACAGGTATATTCGTACCATATTCGCCTATTGATGCACTTCACACGGGTACGGATGATGAACATCCCTGTTTTCTTCTATCAGAATATTGAGAGGATGGTGTCCATGATGCAGAGGAAGAGCCCGACACAGCAGTATAGGAGCCTTTACCATTATGGTTTGATTCAGCTTGTGGTATTACATCAATTGGCTCAGCAGGGCATCTCATGGGAGGAGTTTATCTCTCGTGAGCTTTTCACAGCACCACCACCGCCACATCCTGAGGTTATTCACGAGGAGGGAGGACCATCACAGCAGCATGACATCCCCGTGACTAGACATGTTAGCTCCTCACCATTGGTCACCTATCAGAGAGGCCAAAGGGCCTTATTTGCAGCAGCTCGGCGAGTACTTTCTCCACAGCATGTGGAAGGGGCCTTGCTTTCTTCAGCAACACAAGTATCAGAGAGGGGCAAGCAGCCCAGGATTGATGAGGGACCATCAGGTGTTCCAGATATAGAGCTTATTGATCTTGATGTCAGTTCTCCTGGCCGAGAGTCAAAGGAGATCATTCAGCACCTTAGAGCTGAAAATGATGCATTGCAGAGGAGATTAGAGGTGGCACAATGGACAATCTCATATCTAGAGCAGCGCAACAAACAGTTTGAGGATGAGCAAGCTCTTGATGAGTTGTGGAGGATCCGTAGTGACCGCAACTTGAATCGAAGAAGACTCGGTGATCCATTGCCCGCTGAGCGAGAGTCCATGCTTATCCAGCTCAATGCTCACTTGGAGAGGTTGTTGGCTAAGGCCAACCAAGATAAAAAATTGTTGAGAAACATGAAGAACCATTATTGGGCGCGGATGCACGTGTGCAAGGCGAAGATGAAGATGTTCCAAAGGCGGTTGGCCAAGGCACAAAAAAGGAGAAAGAGGCCCAATCCCCTCCACATTTTGGCCGAGGCTTCCTTGAAGGAGTAAGGCACTAAATAGCCTAGCCACAGCACAAATCCCAAGAAATTTTGAGCATTTTTGGTAAATTTTGGTTTTTTCAGGCAATTTACAGGTTTTCTCCATTAACGGGTCTCACCCCCCGCGCGACCCTTCATCCTGGCAACTCCATTTTGCAAAAACTCAGCATTTCCAGATTTTTCATGAAAATTTACATATGCTCATCCATTTCCAAGAGATTTTGTGAAGTTTTGGGCCTCCAGAAAGTCAAAAAACAAGCAAACAATGACTTTCTACCACATTTTTGAGACATAGAAAGCAGTCTTGGGAGATTGCAAGTTTGGAGGGGCAAATGACCACCAAATTCAGAAATTCAAGTTGGGTTGGAAAGTAGACTCACATACCTTTCCCACAAGCCTACTCTTGCTCAATTTGGACACCTGGAAGTGCCCCAAAAGTGCCCTCAAAGGCGCGCGACCCGTCAGGCAGAGGCGCGCGACCTATCAGGCAATTTTCTCAAAATTTCACTGTACAGCTCAGAAAAACGCAGATTTTACCATGTTTGACTTTTTGGAGTGGATTGTTATCCTCCTTGAAGTAAATAATGTAATTTTTTGATACTTTTACACTTATGTATCTCTTCTAGAAGATTCATTCATGAAATAGGTGAAAATTAAATGAATGAATTGGTTTCCTAGCTTATAGAGGCAAGTTGTTTTGACTGCCTAGTTTTCAGTGCTTAGTTTAGAAGTGGTTGAAACAGCTCCTAGGATAGTGAGATCGACCCCTAGAGGCAGGGAAAGATGTTAGAGGATCTATATTATGTACTTTCTTGCTCATTTTCATGGTTGGACTCTTGAGGGAGAAGCTATCATTGTATTATTCACTGTATCTCTGCAATTTTTGGCTAAGGAAGACCAGGGTTTTGCAGTCCTTTTTGGGATTCTTGTGGTTACATGTATTGATTTTGTGTTTCTCTATGTACTTGTAAGTGTGTTATGTGAATCATTTCCTTTCTTTTCCTTCTGCACATTAAGCAAATGAAGTGTTAAAGTAGAACTCATGACTGTCATGCTCTGCTTTTAAGTTTGTTTAATTTCAATGTTTTCTACTGTTTAAGGAGAATTCAAAGTTATTGTTTGCTCTCCTTAACTTCTCATCTGTCATTCTTAATCATCCACCTCAATCAAAGGCATCAATATTGTCTCCTACCTCGCCCCAAAGAACCCCCTGCAGAAACTGTGTCCAATCCCCGCACCCAAAATTTCCACCTCCTCAATTTGCCACCAAAAACCCTAAAAATCCCAAAAACCCTTTGATCAGTTTACTAGCCTAAAATCAGTGTTTTCCTATTGGTCATCTCTCCCATTGAAGATCTTTACTGAGATAGACCGGAGAGAGCCCTCTCCTACCCCGTAGGGCTAGCTACGAGGCTAAGTGGTTTGATGTTGCCTTGAAGTTTACCTTTCTTAGCCTGAGGTGAAATTTCAAGCGCCAACACTGCCTTTGGAGCACCTGATGCACAACTGTATAATATCGTCATAGTCTTCTTGATAAATATCACCCTTCCCATTAAATTCAGTGTTTCTACCCATTGGTCTTTTATACCTTTGATCATCGTAGTTTTAAGAACTTCAGGAGGAAAATTTTCATAAGGAGATCTTTGCAGATTATATTGAAAATGTTCTACATATTCTTCAAGAGTCTTGTTAGTCTTAGCTACCATTTGAAAGATTTCATCCTTCAGTTCTCTAGTTCGGCAATAATCTTGGTAATTTTTTAGAAAGGTTGTTTTCATTTGGTCCCAGTCAGTAATGGTACCTCCACCAAGCCCCATAAACCAATGCAAAGCTACTCCCTTCAGAGTAGAGGGGAACAGTTTCAGCTTCTCGAGGTTGGTAGTGTAAACATATCCCCTACATAAAACATGAAATTCAAAAAGGAATGCATCAAGATCCTCCGAAGTTAGCCCATGAAAGGTAAGAATATTCTATAATGGAATAGCTTTCATGGGAGCATTGACAACTGTATCAACAATAGGGTATTGTAATGTAGACGTCTGAGGCTGTTGCTGATTATGAGCCATTTGGTCAAAAATGTGTCAATATCCTTCAGGGATTTCCTAAGCTGGAGTTTTGTTCTTGGGGGGTTTAGAAGAGACTTTTAGAATGATTTTAACAACACTACCTTGGTCCGGAATACTGGGTGTCCTCTGTTCAACCACTACTTCAAGAGATTTGGGTTTTGATGATTTAATCTTTTCAGCACTATCTGTTTCTCCTTCTACTTCACAGAGATTGCAAGAATTCCCTTCTTGTAAAGGGTTAGGATGTAAATTTTCAGTGTTCTAAAAACTCTGTTCAGACCCTTTAGTCTTGTTGTGAATCTCAGTGTCAGCTACAGATGGTGATCGTGCGGCTTGAAGGGTTACAGTAGGATTTCTTTTAGAAACGGTTCGGGGTCCTACTGATGACTGAGACTCATCTTTTCTTATGATTTCGTCAATGAAGGTTGATCATCCAAGGGTCACCGATCCCTTAGATTTTTCAGATCTGGGTGGAGGAATTATATCTTTTTCTACTCTTTTCTTCTTAGTCATTCATACAGAAATACAAACATTTATTTCTACTTCAATTCCTATGCAATTTTGCTGAAAAGCGGGAAAAGGAGAAAGTACTTTACTTTCTCGTATGTAGGTTCTTACCTTCCATTTTTAATACCCAATTCTTTCACAACAAACGAACATCAAATTTTTTTTCTACTTCAATTCCTACACAATTTTACTGAAAAGCAAGCAAAGGGGCAAGCACTTTACTTGCTCGTACGTAGGTTCTTACCTTCCATTTTTAATACCCAATTCTTTCACAGCAAACAAATATCAAACATACATCACCTTTTGTGAAATAGAAACACTCTCCCCGGAAATGGTGCCAAAATGTTGGGCACATATAAGATGTCTTTTAGAACTCCTAAATGCCTCACATTAATTATCGACCTAGGTAAGTCTTTTTGTTTCAAGAGTGTACACAGTATGTGCAAGTGATGGAAATTGTTATATTTATAGAAAGTAATGCTTTAAGATAACTTATTGATTTCAATACAAGAGTAAATGGATCAAACCAAAAATTACCAAACTTGTAACTTCAAAGAAATTAAACTATTCAAGCATCAAAACTCAAACTTAATAAAAAAACTCTAATTGTAATTACATGCCATAAGCATATCAATCGAGTGCACTCTAGTGGTAATAGATCTCTTTCAACTGAATAGAAACTTCTTCATAACAGTAATACACCTGATCTAACCAATAATACTCTGGCGCTCAATTAATAGGAAATAACTCTTATCTAATAATTGAATCAATCTACGACATAAATAAATGAAACTAATCAATAGTAATAAGAAATAATGAGCGGAATGCACAAACTCAACACCGGTGATTTATATATCAAGTAGATCAATTGTAAAACTATAAAACAAAGCAGTTAGACTTGCAGTAAAAGGGAAAAGTATAACACAGGGAAAAGCAGTGAAATCCACCAGTGACCAGGCCCAAGCCGTGAGTGATTACTGCCTAGTTACTCAAAATATCTTGAGCAAACAGAACCACAAATTATATATTACTCATTAACTCCGAATGTTATTACAGTAACAATTTTTTCTTCATAATAACACTTTGTCTCTTAAAATTACAGCCGAAGTAAGAAGGCAAATAGCTGCTTTATTCTATTCGTTTTTCCCCTCTTATAGTCAAAGAGGAAAAGAGATAACTATGATTCCTCGGGATTAGGAGATCCTGAGGAATTCGCGACCACATGCTATTATCAGAACAATCTTTCGTCCTGCGATGATCTGTCTGATTCACTTCTCAACTTGACCACACAAGACACACTCTTTTGTCCTTGTTTAGCCTTTGCTATTCAGTAGATTGAACAACAATTGTCCCATTCGCTAATATCTGCATAAAAAGCAATGAAAGTTAGTTTTGACAGCCAAATCATATCAAAAGCGGTTTCGTTCACTTTCTATCGAAATTGTATCAAAACCTTATTACATCATGGCACAAATGCATAAAAAGGAGGAAAAAGATAATGTAATCAAGGGTAAATTTATACCTGTTGCACGGCCCAACACAAGCCTATTATAAATGTTACAGTTACTACGTGGTCGTTGTTACTCAAAGAATTCAATATTACTATTATTGATAAATCTGGAAAAAATAAGGTTGCTACAAATTTTCTTTCTAGTTTAGCTAATACTACTAATGATCTAATTATTAAGGATTATTTTCCAGAAGAATATATATTTGCAATGTCCACTTATTCATCTAGGTATGGAAATATTGCTAATTGTCTCACTATAGGAAAGTTACATCATCACCTTTCTCCTATAGAAAGAAATAGGATTATACTAAAGAGTGCCAAATAATTTTTGTTGTATGGAGATGTCTTTCACACTAGTTTTGATCAACAAATTAGGAATTGTGTGATGGAGGATAAAATTCATGAGATCCTCAAGGCCTATAATGATGCACCTTATGGAGAGAATTTTTTGGATAGGAGGACAAATCATAAGGTATTGCGTATGTGTTATCTTTTAGCTAATATATTACAAGAGGAAAAGAGGTATGTTTGTGGTTATGATAACTATCAGCGAATCGGTTAGGAGACACAATCAGATGAGATGTCATTACAACCCGAGCTGGTGGCGAAACCTTCTATTATATGGGCATTGGACTTTGTGGGACCAATCCATCCCCCATATTAGTAGAAGGTTAACATTCTCTTTTAAACAAATTATGTAACCAAATGGGTAGAGGCCATGGCACTTACGAGGGTGATTGGTCATGTTGTTTCATACTTTTTCTTTGAAGAAATATTTTCTCAATATGTTGTGCCAAGGGAAATAGCAACAAATGGTGGAGCACAATTTACCTTTCAACTGAGATAGGATCTTTTCAAAAAATATGGAGCTCATCATAGCATTACCTCACCCTATAGTCCTCAGGAAAATGGGCAACTGGAAAGTACTAATAAAGTACTTGAAGTTATTCCTACAAAAATTGTGGTAGGACATAGGAGATATTGGGTGGAGAGACTTCTTGAGGTATTATGGGCCTATAGGACAACTTGGAGAAATGTCATAGGTTTTTCCCATTATTAATTAGTGTTTTGGTAATAATCCCATCTTCCCCATTAAATTTGAGATTAAAACATTGAGGACTACCCTGGAAGAGGATTTAAATTTTACTGCAACTCAAGGGAAAAGGTTGAAATAACTCAATGAGTTAGAGGAAAAGCACCTGACTATTGTGCAACAAAAATAAATTATTTAGCATCAACATCTTAAATGGCATGATAGGTTTATTAAAAATAAATTGTTTTAGAAGGGTGACTAAGCCTTACTCTATGATTCTATATTCAAGTATTTTAAAGGAAAGATGAAAACTAGGTGGTTAGGTCCCTATGAGGTAGAAGTAGTCTTTGAAAACGAGACTGTAAAATTGACAACCATTGATAATTCTCAAGTATCCTTTCTAGTGAATGGACATCATCTCAGGTTGTATCATAAAACTGCCTCTAAGGATTCATTTGTGAATGTTGTCTTAATTTCAAGTCCAAACCTTGAAGTTGTTGGGGCAGAGGAGGTTCCTCCAGTGCTACCAATAACTTAGTTTAAAATAATAATAATAATAATAATAATAATAATAATAATAGTAATAGTAATAGTAATAGTAATAGTAATAGTAATAATCTGGTTCACCTAGTTCCTCTTCCTCTCCTCCGTCTGAAAGATTGTCTGAGGAGTTGTTTCCTGAATTACCACAGTCACTTGAGGACCAAGGTGTTGAGCTTGGAATTGGCTTTTGAATCAGCTGCTGCACGCGCGCGCCTGGAGACTGCCATCGCTGCCGACCGCTGTCTGAAGATCCCGCGCCATGGACCCTCCGGATCCGCCTGGTGGGGATCCGGAGCTGCATCAAGCATTTTCATCTCTGGTTAAATCTCTCCCTCCGCAGAGACCTAGACCTGCAGCATCTAAGTTTGTAAAGAAGCTAGATATTTTACAGGAAGTTCTTCTACCTCCGACCATCCCTCGCATGGCAGCCCTCTCCCTTGCTGAGAAAGGGTTAATCGGGCAATTTACAGGACTATGGCCTTCTCCCAAAACTGTGCAATGATGGGTCGAGCGAAACTGGTCGGACAAGATCCAGGGAAAAATATCAATAAGATTCTGTGGCAGAGGATATTTTACCTTTCACTTCGAAACCAAGGAGGATAAAGACCTTATTTTCAGAAACGGGCCCTATTTTATGGATTCTAGGGGCCTCTATCTTAACAAATGGACCCCGGATTTCGATCCAGAGCTAGATATCCCGAATGCAGTTCCTGTCTGGGTCAGACTGCCCCATCTTCCTCTTCACTACTGGGGGGACGATTCGGTTAAAGTAATAGGAAACGCGGTGGGAAAATATATAGATCGTAGCGAACCCAAAGACAACATGCAGGCTTGTGCGCGGATCTGTGTTGAGGTTGACTTGGGCCGTGGACTGCCGGAAGCAATCAAACTGAAAGTGGATGACTGGTGCCATATTCAGCAGCTGGACTACGAACAGATTCCCTTCAAATGCAAGGTATGTCACGAATATGGACATTTTGCAAATAGATGCACTAAAATAGTTAATGTAGAATCTGAAGAGCAAGAAGGACAATGGGAAACTGTTAAAAGGAAAAAATCATCCCCTCCTCTCAAATCTATGGACTCTGATGTCCCTGGCCCATCCCATCAGCCCCCTCCCCTTCATCATCCCCCCCCCTCCCACCCCTCCTCTTCCCCCCAACAATCCCCTATTCAGCACCCTTCATCTCCCCTCCGGACCTCCGACCCTTCCATTCCTCCATCTTCTAATCCCTTTGCCTCCTTCTCTGAGGAAGGAGATTAGCCTGAAGTCCCCTTCTCTGAACCTCCCCTTCATTCCTCCCCCCCCCAAATCTCTCATCCTTCCCCTGATACCCCTTCCGCTCGGGTTACTAGAAGCTCCTCAAAGGAGCATGGAGCTCCCAGTGATATCCCCAAAAAGCATGGGCCCGGCAGGAAATCAGCCAAACAGCATAGAGAAGAAAGCACTCAGAAAGATATTGCCATGGGCTCCGAGACTCCTATAGAATCCTTTATTCTTGGGCTCTCAGACAAAGAAAATAATAACAAAGGCAAAGAGAGGTGGGCACCTCTCCATGTAAGCAGTAAAACATGATGAAAATACTATCTTGGAACAGCAGGGGATTAGGGCACCCCTCCAAGATAGTAGCCCTCAAGGACCTAATCAAAAGTGAAAACCCTGAAATAGTACTCATTCAAGAAACAGAGCAAGACCAATCTGAAATTAATAAAATCATTAGCCAGCAAAAGCATTACAGTGGATGTGCAAGTGAAGCAAGAGGAGCCTCAGGTGGCATTTTAACAATGTGGGACTGCAACAAATGGAACTTCCATTCCTCCAGAATACATCAGCATTGGATCTGTGTTAATCTAGAGAACAAGACAGATGGAACAACAGTAAAAATTTATAATATATACGCCCCGAATCATTATAGAGAGAAAGAAGAGTGTTGGAACACTTTGGAAACAAGTATAGAAGAAGAGCAGGATAACAACCTCATACTTGCAGGGGATCTAAACTTGGTGTTGCATTCCAATGAAAAAAGAGGGGGAAATTTCAACCCCGACCCTTTCAGGAATCGACTTGAAAACATAATGCAGGAGCAAGATCTGGTCGATATCAGACCCAAGAACCGAAGGTACACCTGGAGCAATAGACGAATAGGAGTTGGCAATATTATGGAACGTCTTGATAGATTCCTCATAAGTATTGCTTATTTATCTACCTTCACCACTGGCCAGTCGAACATCCTCAATGTCTCCGCCTCTGATCATTACCCAATCACGCTTACTCTGCATAGTCAATGCCAACTAGGACCTCTTCCCTTCAAATATTGCTCCATTTGGAATCGTATCCCAGCAGTAAAAGATGTGGTTTGGAAGGCATGGTCTCAACATGTGGAAGGCTCCCCAACCTTCATTTGGGAAACAAAATTAAAGAGAGCAAGACAGGCTCTAAAAGAATGGGCAAAGAACAACTATCAAGAGCTCGAGTTGAACAAGAAGAAAATCAAACAAGAATTAGAAGATGTGCAGCAACACATAGAAGCCATTGGGCTGTCCCAACAAGCCAAAGAGAGAGAAACAAAATTATACACACAGCTGAGTCAAATTACAAAGGATGAAGAAATAAAATGGAGACTGAAGTCAAGACAGCTCTGGCTGCAGGAGGGAGATAAAAATACTTCCTATTTTCACAAGCAGGCTACAGTACGAAAGGTCAGAAACACTATGAATACAATTAAAGATAATGAGGGGAACATCTATTATACTCAGGAAGCGATAAAAGAAGCAGCCACAAATCATTTCAAAAATCTTTTGACTAAGGACAAAAGTGAAGAGGATTACTCAAGTTTTTTACAGCACATGAATAAGGAAGTTACTCACGAAATGAATAACAGTCTCAAGAAAGAAGTCGAAGAGGAAGAAGTTCAAAATGCAGTTTGGAGTCTACACCCAGACAAGGCCCCTGGGCCTGATGGGTTTCCAATCAGTTTTTATAGAGAGTATTGGCAAATGATCAAGAAAGACCTCTTAAAGATGATACGCTGGGTTCTAAAGAAAGGAAAAATGGGGGGATTCACCAACTCAACCCATCTTGCTTTAATACCAAAAGAGAACAGACCTTCCTCCTTTTCAAGATTTCGGCCAATTTCTTTATGCAACTCATCTTACAAAATTATCACAAAAATCCTGTCATCCAGGCTCAAACCTCACCTCTCATCTCTGATCTCCAAAAACCAAGGGGGATTCCTCCCCAATAGGCACATCTCTGACTCTATCCTGCTTGTACAAGAGGCCATTCACTCCAGCCTAAGTAGAAAGGAGAAAGGGTTTGTCCTCAAGCTGGACCTTGCCAATGCCTTTGACAGGGTTCGACATTCCTTTCTGTTTGTTGTCCTTCATAGAATGGGTTTTGACTCCTCCTTTATCACAATGATCAAAGCTTGTATTTCGGACCCTTGGATATCCCCTCTGATTAATGGAAGACCGTGTGCTACTTTCCAATCCTCTCGAGGCCTTAGGCAAGGCTGTCCCCTGTCTCCCTATTTGTTTATCCTCATGGCTGAGTCCCTCAGCCAAACCCTGGATTTCAATCGAAGAATAGGCCTTATCACTGGTATCAAATTTGAGCATGGCACAAAAAATATTAATCACTCCCAATTTGCAGATGATACTCTCCTGATAGGAGGAGCGTCCATCACCATTGCAAGGCGCTTCAAGAAGATCTTAGACCAATTCATGGAATACTCAGGAGGAAAAGTTAATCAGTTAAAAAGTTTCATATATGGTTGGAACACTCCCAGCCATACCATCCACAGCATTGCAAGCACTCTAGGAGTCTCCTACAAGCTCAATTGGAACCACTTCACTTACCTTGGGATGCCAGTAAGTTTGGGACCATTGAATTCTGACACCTGGAGTGAAATCCTCGACAAAATAAAGAGAAAAATCCAGCAATGGGGCACCATGTGGCTGAACCTAGCAGGAAGGCTTGTTCTTTTGAAATCAAGCTTGGCCTCTCTGCCCATTTACCGTTTCTCTTTATACCAAGCACCTGCAACCTTTCATCAGAAAATGGAAAAGAATCTCAGGCATTTCCTCTGGCAAGGAGGCAAAACGGAAAAAAGAAAGTTCAACCTTGTCAGTTGGAAGAATGCCATCCAAACTTAGGAAAAAGGCGGGCTAGGAATAAGATCTCCAAAAATACTGAATTTAGCTCTTGGAGCTAAAATAATTTGGAGAATGATCACTGGTCCCACAGCTTGGTGGAAGAAGGTCTTAGAGGCTAAATATCTGAACAGTACGAGGAAACAACTTTTGGATACAAATATTCCCAACAGAGATAGCACAAAAATATGGCAACTCTGCAAGAAATTCATACCCTTCATGACTCAAAATATTTCAAAGGTCCCTGGAGGAGGGAACAATGTCAACTTCTCTACAGATAGAATTCTCGGACAGCACCCAATTGGATCACAAACGGAGGCAATCCCTGCAATAAACTGGCTCAGCAGTAAAGAAATAGTATACCTGTCCCAAATATCAAAATGGGAAAATTCTTCACAAGCATGGATAGGTTGGGAATTTCCGGAATACCCTAGAGAGCTAGAGACCAGCCTTGCTGCTCTCAAGAACCTCTTACACAGCAAAGCCCCGACGCAAAAAGGCAAGCAAGATGGCTATCGTTGGGATCCAACTGGAACACAGTACACGACCAAGGCTGGGCACCAATACTTATGCGATAGCATCTTCCCACAGGATGTTTGGAGTCAATGGAAGCTGGTATGGAGAGCAGAAGCTCCCCCCAAAATCAAATTCTTTATTTGGCTCATTTTAAAAGGCAAGGTTCTAACCGCAGAAAACTTTAAAAAAAGAGGCATAATGGGACCCTCTCGATGTCCAAACTGCTGCAGATCAGAAGAGACACTACAACATCTATTCATAGATTGCCCTGTAGCCGAGGAATGCTGGAGGACGATGGCATCTCTCGGGAATGCTCCATGGGAGCCTAAGGCATCTATTGCAGACACTCTTTATAGCTGGAAGGAAAACTGTCCCTGGAAAGGAAAACAGAGTAAATTGACATAAATGATTTGGAACACCATGTCAATTACCCTCCTATGGCGAATCTGGTTAGCCCGTAACGGCAAGATCTTTCAAGAAAAAAATTGCAATATCAGAGTTATGTGCCACAAGGCTAGGATCTTAGCGGTAGAGACAATCATAGCCCACACCAAAGGCAAGATAGAGGTCACCAACTGCAGCGTCGAAGAGAGAAGTTTGATTAGCCATGTACAAGAAAACATAATCAGTGCTCAGGAGATAAGCCAAAGAAGGGTGCAAACGAAAGAGACACACAGGACATGGAAGCTGAGATTAAAGGAGGAGGATTTTGCAACTTGGCTGAGAAACTGCAACAGGTTCTTACTGTTCTTTGATGGCGCATCTAAATCTAACCCAGGCCAAGCAGGGGCAGGGGGTCTAATCTGCAATGCGAATGGCAAAAAAATTCTTCAATTCGAATGGGGATTGGGAGAATTATCCAATAACAGGGCAGAAGGATTGGCTTTGTATCAAGGGCTCCTCCAGCTGATCAAGATTGGGATAAGAACAGCAGTAGTCTTCGGGGATTCAGCAATCATCATCAGGCTCATGGTGCAACGACAGAGCACGCCGAACACCCTCCTGCAACAGATCAACTACAGGAACCAAATCCTCCACGATTCCATGCAAGAAGTCCGTTACTACCATATCCTCCGTGGACTGAATAAGGAGGCTGACATGTTTGCCAACAAGGCATGTGAGCGCTCCAAGGGCAACCTGTACTGCAATAACACCTCCTCTTTCCAACCGCTCCCATGAATTACACGCATCCAGTCAACGCTCATTGTACCACAGTTGACAACATCTATGACTACCGGCAAACAATGAGTGCAAGGGACAGAACATGTATGGTTGATATGAATTTGATCAGAATTCAGATTGGGAGATCTGCTCAGAGCGTGGGAATCAGACGAATAGCAGGGGGAAATCGTCCCGCCAGACAGATCCCCTGTGCCTATCAGGATTTGCTTTGGGCTGTGTGGATCATTTTTGGAAGTCGCAGACGGGTTCGTTCCCGCCTCAACAGCTTGTATGCGTTATATATTCCTATTTTGAGCTTCAGGATCCTTCATTCCGGAGAAGCTTTTTGTGACTGTGATCATTGCTTCAGAGACGCCTCTATCTACTCCCTTTCTGCCAGAGGTGCCGATCGTAAGATTTCTGAGTATTCAGCGGGAGCCATTAGTGGCAAGCAGCAAGTCCAGCGCCCCCGCATCAGAGATACGACCAGAACAAATAGGTATATCCCAGTGCCAATGGAGCGTCCAGAACAGTGCTTCCACTGCCGTGACCTGCAGGTAGAATTTGAAGAGGTGCGCGCGCAACAGAGGACCCTGGAAGACCATGTCCGCAGTATGGAAACAAGGCATGCAGACCAAGTTCGGAATCTGGAAGCAAAACTCGATGAACAATGCAGAATTTTACATGAAAAGTATCGAGCCGAGATGAATCTCTTCCTGCATAGAGTTCACTCTTTGCATGAGCAGTTCAGCAGCCTGCACAACAGATGTAGTCATGTTGAAGAATCGATCACCATCCTCAGGTACATGATGGATAAAAAGTTTAAAGAAGCGTCATCCTCCTCCAGTGCAAAACCGAACGAGCCAGACCCAAACCCGGAAGATTCTACAGCAAGGAAGATGAGTCACATTGAGATAGATTAGCCATGTGTTGCAGTTGTAAATTTTGGTGTTTGCAGTTTGTAAGGATCTATAGCTGTAGAAGATGTCTCATAGGTAGGAACACTAGAATCAGGATCAAGGAAAGGAACTTTTTTGTAATTCCTTGGATCCACAATGCTCAAGAAGCACTATATGTACGGCAACATATCCCCTACATAAAACATCAAATTCAAAAAGGAATGCATCAAGATCCTCCGAAGTTAGCCCATGAAAGGTAAGAATATTCTATAATGGAATAGCTTTCATGGGAGCATTGACAACTGTCTCAACAATAGGGTATTGTAATGTAGACGTCTGAGGCTGTTGCTGATTATGAGCCATTTGGTCAAAAATGTGTCAATATCCTTCAGGGATTTCCGAAGCTGGAGATTTGTTCTTGGGGGGTTTAGAAGAGACTTTTAGAATGATTTTAACAACACTACCTTTGTCCGGAATACTGGGTGTCCTCTGTTCAACCACTACTTCAGGAGATTTGGGTTTTGATGATTTAATCTTTTCAGCACTACTTGTTTCTCCTTCTCCTTCACAGAGATTGCAAGAATTCCCTTCTTGTAAAGGGTTAGGATGTAAATTTTCAGTGTTCTAAAAACTTTGTTCAGACCCTTTAGTCTTGTTGTGAATCTCACTGTCAGCTACAGATGGTGATCGTTCGGCTTGAAGGGTTACAGTAGGATTTATTTTAGAAACCGTTCGAGGTCCTACAGATAACTGAGACTCATCTTTTCTTATGATTTCGTCAATGAAGGTTGATCATCCAAAGGTCACCGATCCCTTAGATTTTTTAGATATGGGTGGAGGAATTATATCTTTTTCTACTCTTTTCTTCTTAGTCATTCATACAGAAATACAAACATTTATTTCTACTTCAATTCCTATGCAATTTTGCTGAAAAGCGGGAAAAGGAGAAAGTACTTTACTTTCTCGTATGTAGGTTCTTACCTTCCATTTTTAATACCCAATTCTTTCACAGCAAACGAACATCAAATTTTTTTTCTACTTCAATTCCTACACAATTTTACTTAAAAGCAAGCAAAGGGGCAAGCACTTTACTTGCTCGTACGTAGGTTCTTACCTTCCATTTTTAATACCCAATTCTTTCACAGCAAACAAATATCAAACATACATCACCTTTTGTGAAATAGAAACACTCTCCCCGGAAATGGTGCCAAAATGTTGGGCGCATATAAGATGTCTTTTAGAACTACTAAATGCCTCACATTAATTATCGACCTAGGTAAGTCTTTTTGTTTCAAGAGTGTACACAGTATGTGCAAGTGATGGAAATTGTTATATTTATAGAAAGTAATGCTTTAAGATAACTTATTGATTTCAATACAAGAGTAAATGGATCAAACCATAAATTACCAAACTTGTAACTTCAAAGAAATTAAACTATTCAAGCATCAAAACTCAATCTTAATAAAAAAACTCTAATTGTAATTACATGCCATAAGCATATCAATCGAGTGCACTCTAGTGGTAATAGATCTCTTTCAACTGAATAGAAACTTCTTCATAACAGTAATACACCTGATCTAACCAATAATACTCTGGCGCTCAATTAATAGGAAGAACTCTTATCTAATAATTGAATCAATCTACGACATAAATAAATGAAACTAATCAACAGTAATAAGAAATAATGAGTGGAATGCACAAACTCAACACCGGTGATTTATATATCAAGTAGATCAATTGTAAAACTATAAAACAAAGCAGTTAGACTTGCAGTAAAAGGGTAAAAGTATAACACAGGGAAAAGCAGTGAAATCCACCAGTGACCAGGCCCAAGCCGTGAGTGATTACTGCCTAGTTACTCAAAATATCTTGAGCAAACAGAACCACAAATTATATATTACTCATTAACTCCGAATGTTATTACAGTAACAATGTTTTCTTCAGAATAACACTTTGTCTCTTAAAATTACAGCCGAAGTAAGAAGGCAAATAGCTGCTTTATTCTATTCATTTTTCCCCTCTTATAGTCAAAGAGGAAAAGAGATAACTATTATTCCTCGGGATTAGGAGATCCTGAGGAATTCGCGACCACATGATATTATCAGAACAATCTTCCGTCCTGCGCTGATCTGTTTGATTCACTTCTCAACTTGACCACACAAGACACACTCTTTTGTCCTTGTTTAGCCTTTGCTATTCAGTAGATTGAACAACAATTGTCCCATTCGCTAATATCTGCATAAAAAGCAATGAAAGTTAGTTTTGACAGCCAAATCATATCAAAAGCGGTTTCGTTCACTTTCTATCGAAATTGTATAAAAACCTTATTACATCATGGCACAAATGCATAAAAAGGAGGAAAAAGATAATGTAATCAAGGGTAAACTTATACCTGTTGCACGGCCCAACACAAGCCCATTATAAATGTTACAGTTACTACGTGGTCGTTGTTACTCAAAGAATTCAATATTACTATTATTGATAAATCTGGAAAAAATAAGGTTGCTACAAATTTTCTTTCTAGTTTAGCTAATACTACTAATGATCTAATTATTAAGGATTATTTTCCAGAAGAATATATATTTGCAATGTCCACTTATTCATCTAGGTATGGAAATATTGCTAATTATCTCACTATAGGAAAGTTACATCATCACCTTTCTCCTATAGAAAGAAATAGGATTATACTAAAGAGTGCCAAATAATTTTTGTTGTATGGAGATGTCTTTCACACTAGTTTTGATCAACAAATTAGGAGTTGTGTGATGGAGGATAAAATTCATGAGATCCTCAAGGCCTATAATGATGCACCTTATGGAGAGAATTTTTTGGATAGGAGGACAAATCATAAGGTATTGCGTATGTGTTATCTTTTAGCTAATATATTACAAGAGGAAAAGAGGTATGTTTGTGGTTATGATAACTATCAGCGAATCGGTTAGGAGTGTCGTGGCGGAAAAAGTCGTTTGTGCAGACACAACTGACCTCCCT
This sequence comes from Pinus tabuliformis, assembly GCA_031772625.1. NCBI lineage: Eukaryota > Viridiplantae > Streptophyta > Pinopsida > Pinales > Pinaceae > Pinus > Pinus tabuliformis. The sequence goes on along the minus strand of CM062813.1, from coordinate 555,710,379 downwards.
AGGAGTCTAAACTCTCTAGCGACAAACAAGACAAAATGGAGTGATCTTTCTCTAAATATACCTTTTAAAACATGAAAACTACAAGTGTTTAGGCTTACCTTATTCCAAAACGCGGTTGTTGTAGTCCGTCCTTGCCAATCCGGATGAGCTCCTCCTTCAAGTCAATTCCTGCAACCACAAACAATCAAACAATTACCAAGCACTTGCATTTCATATAATAAAACATATATTTAACATGCAGACCAAGGAACACATGAAATAACTCATTAACACAAGCTATTGAGAAAAATAAACCAGTTTGTATTAATAACGAAACAAAGAAACTCTTACAACCTGGCCTTGGTGTTGTGCGAGTTCCTCCCAGGGTCCATCAAGGGTTTTCCTCTACTTTGACAAAGCTCACCCACTTCCAAGTAGAATCAAGCAAAGAAAATCTCTCCTTACAAGGTTCTAAATGGGAGTCCTAATTCCTGCAGCATTTACCCAAAGAAAATGTATAGCTCCAACCTCCCCTCCCTCTGGCTCAATGTCTTTATTTATAGTGCTGTAAAGAGGTTATTCAGGTCCACTATCAATGGGATAATCCCCCTCTTTGGGTGGGATAGCTCCCTTATTGATGGGATAAGTTCCCCCTTAATAGAGATACATGAACCAACTGGAGGCGCATCCAAATCATCAAACCGACCTCTAGAAAGTTCTAGAAGTAACCACAAGTAACTTTTTTAAGATGAAACTCGCACATTTTGCCTTTTACAGAAGGACGCACCTGTTCCTTAACATACAGAGCATCCAAGGACGCACCTTTTGTGAACATGGTCAGCGTCCCCGCAGGTAAGGCTAGAGAGAACCTGCGACCCCAGAGATAAACATATTTTTTACAAGACTTTCTCTCTTCTTTGAGTTTGAGATGGATAGCAGAGGCATAAGACTTGCCTAAGAGGGTAGCATGACTGTTGATTTGAGTCATACTAACTGTAAGTGGTCATGGTGACATTTTTTAGTGTAACAGATTGCCCCCTAAAGTGCGAAGCCTGGAATAGATTTAGGGTTTTGTAATTCTAGGAAGGGTGAAGCGCTTTATCATTTCAAGGATTGTCTTGTGGATGGCCTGGTTGGAACCTGCAATTTTCAACACAAAATACATGGATAAGATTATATCATCACTGAGGTAGGCATTCCCATACTCAGATTCAAAACTTTAACTAATGGACTAACTATTCTGATACAGGAATGATCTTGCAGTACATCATTTTTATAGACTTTTGTAGACACAGTATGGACGCAGCCATCTGTTTATGATTAGTCTACATAGATAATGAATACAAAACTCCTCGCAGCCTGGATGGTAGAAACTAGATCCAGGGTCTTCACTTCTACTTCCCCTATTGATACGATTCTAGACATGTTAGAAACCACTTGATTACCAGTCGATGATGTAAACTGTTAACAAGCGTGAGAGAAACCACCAGTAATGTCAATGGTTCTCAAAGTACCAAGCACAACCCGTGAAATGTGAATAGATGTTTTGATGTCGAACACTTCACGGAATCCTATGATCGAAAGTCAATGATGTAAACTGACGTCAAAGGCGAGAAACCTGCCATTGATGCATGCAGACTTCAAGGTGCTGTCGATTCCTAAGTCATCTTTCTAGATAATGTGTCGATGTCGATAGAAAGCGACCCGTTGCAGGCAAGCCCACAACACGAAATCATTGTTCAAGTTGAAGAAATGTTGCTGTAAGGACTGACTCAGGGATGGTCAAATGGATGACAAGTATTTTGCAGATGAAAGTTTTTGCTTGCAGACCTCTTGAACACATAACGACACGACAGATGGCTTGGTGACGAATAACTCAAAGTTAATCCCCGGAACCCGGTTAAAGACTTTCAAAGTGGTTTGGTCAACTGTGAGGTAAAAGATTTCCCAACCCAGGTGAATGAAAAGTGTCGTGTTCAAGAGTGGTAATAAAGTTTCTTTTGAGATAAAAGGTAACAAATAGGCTCATTCTTCTCTCTTTTCCCCCACCATTTCTGGCAAGTACCTCTTTATTTTTAACAAGCTTGAGGAGGATAACATATGCTTGATTATAAGCTCATCCTTCGGACGAGTCCAACCTAGTTTAAATTCGAACCCTAGGAAGGAGTGGTTCGTTCCTGTTTGTAATTGAACAGGTCCTTTACTGTAAAAGTTTAACGAGTCCAGTATAGGAGAAACTCGGCGTTTTTCATTTTTAGAGAGTCTGAAAAAACAAAAGGAGACTCCACGTTGAACTTTTTCGTATATTTGTGTCCCTCAAGCCCGAAAAAGTATAAAATAATACCTGGGGGAACCGCTTGATCTTGCGACCAAGGAGTACTTTCATAATAGTGTCGTCGACCTGAAAAGTAAAAAGCGATCAAGGACACGTCGTTTTATTTCCTTATCGAGTTCGAAACGACAAAAACCCGGCAATCTTTTCCTGATTTTACGGTCAAAAAAGAGCTAAAAGGGGACCGTCTTTTAATTCCGTTTTAACGAGTGTAAAAGAAACGCTCGGCGATCTTTTCATTTTTTAGGAGTCAGAAAAGGGCTTAAAAGATGACTCTGATATTTTGTTTGTGAAAAAATTACAATTTCCTTTGAAATCCCTTTGTCCTGCACAAAAGCGACACATTACTCATACCTATTTAAAATAGGCAAAAATACATTCAAAAACATCTTTTCATGGTAAAAAATGAACTAATTCATCCAAAAAACCTATAAAAAGACCTTTTACCATGTCATTTTTACCGTTTGACTTTGGAGGTTGAAAAAGGAGCTTTTGACAAGAAACTTCCCGTGGTTGCTGCGGAAAATCTGACCGTCGGAATCGAACGCCGTCTCATCCAGGTATTTTACACATCCTACTCTGCATTTCTATCCGTTTAGAATTAATTTTTAGGTCTTAGTTTCATTTTTTGGGGGGGTTTTGGTTTTGGAATGCGCCTCTCGGCGGACGCAGGTGCCCTTCGGGTGACCTGCGTCCCCCGACTTTTTCTCATACGGGAAAACGGTTGGAAGACGCAGTCCGCCTTCAGGCCAGCTGCGTCTGGGCGCCCTGTGCTACAAAGCCGGGGTGCGTCTTCCGAGAAGTGCGCATTTCAAAACCCCAACTCTCTCAAAAAACCACCAAAAATTCCCAAATCAATTTCTAATTGCTATTTTTGATATGCAGGGCATTAATCATGTTAGACTGGAGAGAAAGAGAGCATGTAGAGGAAGATGAAGCTGCAATAAATCACCAACCTTCTCTGGATGCCCTAAGAGCATGCGGATTATACAAATATTGGACCATACCGGGCATGAGGGGCCAGGTAAGATTCTTGGAATGGCTGGTTGAGCGATGGAACGTTCAAGAACAATGCTTTTACATAGGAGGGCACCAGCTCGAGATAGAGCCCTCGGATGTATACTTTCTCACTGGCTTGCCGAACAGAGGTGAGCAACTCAGTCTTGCGGGGACTAGGCCGGGTGGCCAATCCCTTGATAGTCTCCGCGAGGATTGGTGCACACGTGGGGCTCACCATTCAAAAGGCATAGAGATAAAACACATCACTCTACCGGAACTCAAAGTCATAGCGTTCACGGTTACCAGAATTTGCGGCGCGGCCGCTTTACACATTGCTTCCGGATCCCAAATGCGGATGGCAATTGACTGTTACCAAGGCACCATTTTCAACTGGTGTGAAGCTGTGTCGGCTCATATGAAGAGCCAACTGACCAAGGCAAAGAACGGACGACTAAAGACTTTTGGATATGGGCCTATAGTCGTGAGCTTTGCCTTGGAGAGAGTTCCAATGTTGATCCCTCAGCAACTCACTGTTGATATCTTGGGTCCTCGGCAGCCAAAGCTGATACGATGGGTTGCGGTGATGGCCCGGCATCCTGACGAGGGTGCGACAGTGGTTCGATTCTCAGATAGTTACTTTCACTGGTTAGAGGACCAGGTTTTTTCGATACAGGACTTTCCGTATGCCGGAATGGATTTCAGAGGTGATCCGGACATGGTTCTTCCACAGGGAGAACAATGGGACGACAGAGGTACTTTTATTTTCACAAGTTTTCTAATTATGTATTTTTTATTTTTCATATATATCGTCTCAAAACTAACAGTAAAACTTTTCAAAATGCAGATGTTGGTCCACAGCGTCCAGCCAACCTCCGGCCTTTTGATAGACTACATCCAGCTGCACCGGTACCGGCCCCACAGGACGCGGCTGCAGACGTACTAGCTGAGTTGGAGCATGATCTAGAGCGTCTCACGGCAGACATACCTGAGACTACTATGGACGACATTCCTATCAGGCTTCAGCGTTTTGTAGTCGCGGTCCCTGGACCGTTTAGGAGATTTTTGCGTAAGGTAGCCCGCGCAGTGGTGTCATACAGAGAGCACCACCAGTGATTGACTAGTCACTTTTGTAGTCACATGTGACATTTTGACTTTTTGTACTATCATTTTGCCGATCATAAGGTGTTTTCAACCTATGATCGAAGACGATGTATATATTTTTTGACACACTTCTATCTATATATATCACTATTACCGGCTTATCTTGTTTAACATATGTGATGAAATGTTTTTAAATTTACTTGCATGATTATCGTAAATGTCTGTCCAACATTCGAGAAGCAATTGCATCTGCTAATGTATTCAAAGACCTTGGAATATGTTGATATTCAATGTAATCAAATTCACGTTCCAAGAGACGCACTCTCAAAAACAACCTTAATAACACAGGATTCCTAATGGCATAAACTCTATTAAGCTGTAATACAACAAGTTCAGAATCTAACCTCACTGTCAAACGTCGAATTCCAAATGAAATAGATTCGGATAATAATTCAATCACTGCACTGTATTCTGCAATGTTGTTCGTTGTTTGACCGAGGCTTACCCCATGCATAGAAACTAACTCGTCAGAGGGCGAATAGATAACCCAAGCTGCGGAAGAGATGTTCCGTGTACTACGACAAGCACCATCAGCAAATCCAATGTATGTTTGGAGAGGCGTCGACATCTGCAATATCAAGAGTAAAACCAAGATAAGCCAGAATAACGACGAAAAACCACACTCTCTAAGCTAAGCACACTGACTAAACTAACACACTTGCTAGCTAGAAAGAAAATCTAACCTATCTAAAAATTTCTCCATTCCCCTCATTTAAGCATAATACCTCTTTAAGTAAAGTCCATTTCTGGGTTTACCCAAAGAGTCCCCATCAAAGTCAACTAGCTCATAAGCCCCTTTTGCTAGCTTTCGCTTTACAATGTAGGGCCCATGCCACATGGGAACGAATTTTCCGGCACCTAGCTTATCGTTAGCTTGATCATATAATAGTACTAGGTCTCCTTCCGAAAAACTTCGAGGGGTTACATTTCTATCATACTGAGCTTTCATTCGTTTCGCGTGAGTCTCGATTGCCAATGTAGCGTCACGTCGAGTCTCATCTAATTTAGCCAAGTACAATAAACGTGTCTCCTCTTCGGAAGTAGCTGGAAGTAATTCGACAGCCATTTGAAGTGATGGGATTTCGCATTCAATGGGTAACACAGCTTCTAAGCCATAAACTAGCTGGAAAGGAGTGAACCCTGTTGAATTTTTCACTGAGGTTCGGTATGCCCATAGCGCTGAAAATAACATGTTGTGCCAATTCGACCGATGAACACCAATGGTTCGTCGGATCATGGTAACTAGAACTTTGTTGATAGACTCAACCAAACCGTTGGCTTGCGGATAATAAGGAGTAGAGCTATCGTGGCGCAAACCAAGCTGGCTTGTAAGCTCAGTCATCATGACATTTCGAAAATGGCTCCCATGGTCAGTAATGATTGCTTGTGGGACACCAAACCTAGTTATGATATGATTGAATACGAAAACTGCAGCTGTTTTGCCGCTTGCGTCGAATGTAGGCATCGCCTCGGCCCACTTAGTAAAATAATCAACCGCAAGGATGATATACGCATGCCCCCCGGCCGAGTGAGGGTTACAAGTAATAAAGTCGATACCCCATTTGGCGAATGGACCAACGGCAATTATAGGGTGGAGAGGAGCAGGTGGAGCGCGCATCTTTCGATCAAACACTTGACAGTTGTGGCACTTCCTGACTGCAATGATACAATCTTTAAACATAGACGGCCAGAAATAACCAGCGCGCAACACCTTCTGAGCTGTGGCATACCCAGACATATGACCGCCACATGCTCCAGAGTGACAATCATTCAAAACCCTCTCAGCCTCTTCGTGAGTTAAACAACGTCGAAAAACTAAGTCTGCCCCCCGGCGATAAAGTGTATCTCCAATAATTTTGTATGGCTGGGATTGAAACCGAATTTTTCGACGTTCCGCTTTGGAAGCTTCAGGCCGAAAGGTTTGGGTTTGGAGATAAATGATTATATCCCCGTACCACGGATCTATAGTACTGATAAGAAACAAAGATTCGTCCGCAATGGACTCCTCTGCCACAGTCTCTGTGTCAGCACTCGGGAAATCACACATCAATTCCGCAAAAACTAAGGATTTCTTAGACTTGGACTTCTCGAACTCCAAGTCGAACTCTTGCAGGATAACAATCCATTTAGAGTACTTGCCCCCTAGCAGTTGTTTTGTCAAAATATAAATCATAGGGTTGCAATCCGAAATAACTGTAGTTTTGCGGAGAAGAATGTAGTGACGGAAACGCTGGACAGCTTGAACGGCTGCCAGGGCCAATTTCTCCACATGCGAATATTTTAGCTCAGTTGGATTCAAGGTCCTACTAAGATAATATATCACATGCTCCGCTCCGAATTCATCTTCTTGAACTAACACCATTCCAATGGTGGAATGCGAAGCTGCGAGGTATAAGAAGTAGTCTTGGTTGTAGTTGGGAGGATGCAATAACGGTGCATGGGTCAACGCGTGTTTAAGTGCATCAAAAGATTGTTGGGCAATCTCGTCCAAAAAGAATTGTGCGTTCTGTTTCAACAACCGTGTAAAACCTTTAGTGACCTCGGCGTAGTTTGGGATGAATCGGCGTAAAAAGTTCGCTTTCCCTTGCAAACTTTGGAGTTGGCGCAAACTCGAAGGAGGAGGCAATTTGATGATAGCCTCGACTTTCGAGGGATCGACGCGAATGCCGGCTTTTGAAACAACAAATCCCAGCAATCGACCTGTTTCTATACAGAAAACACACTTGTGGGGATTCAACCGAATTCGATAATGCCTACACCTCATAAAGATTGCTCGTAGGTGGACAAGGTGATCAGCTCGATGTAAAGAATGAGCAGGCAAATCATCGAGATAGGGTTGCACAATGTGCTTGATATCATGAAATGCATAAGACATCGCCCGTTGAAAAGTGGCCCCGGCATTCTTAAGCCCAAAAGGTAACTTGCAATAAGCAAATGTCCCCCATGGACAAATGAATGCCGTTTTTGGTTGATCGGCAGGTAGAATATTGATTTGATTATAGCCCGAAAAACCATCCATGAAGGAAAACATTTCACTTCCGGCACAATCATCAATAATTTGATCGATATAAGGCGTAGGATAGTTGTCTTTTGGACAAGCTCGATTTATATCCCTATAGTCGATACAGATTCTTATTGTTCCTTGTTTCTTGTTGACCGGAACAATATTCGATACCCAATCCGTTAACGGGATCGGATAAATGAAACCTGCTTTCAACAGCTTTTCGACTTCTGCTTTAATCGCAGCCGCTTTTCGAGGGTGAATTTGACGCAACCGTTGCCGGACGGGTTTAGCATCCGGGTAGGTCTTTATTTCATGAATAACAATGGCAGGATCAATTCCCGGCATTTCCTCGTAAGACCAGGCAAACACGTCGCGGAATTCTTGGAATAGGGCCTTGTAAGTTTGGATTTCTTCTTCAGTACATGCGGCACCTATATGAATGTTTTCCTCGATTCCGGGCTTCACTGAAATATCAATGGGAATAGTACGAGAAATATTCCCTAAATTCAGCTCTGAATCAGAATGTTTCGTTGGATCCTGAGCGTCTTTGACATATTCAGCGGTAAAGATAGATGAAAAATCATTTTCAAATGCATCATCCTTAGGTAAAAACGAAGATCTGTGATGGAGATCTTCCCATGGTAGATCGTCTACACTTAGGATTTCGCGAAGTTGTTCGTCAGATGACACGACTTCGGGAAACGTTATCCGTTCTAAGGGTGAGGTGAAAAGTGACTCTTCACTGACCACATTCATTTGGTCGACTTCGGTTGAATGAAAGTCAGTAAAAGACATGAGAGCTTCATAAGCAATTTCATATGGACTCAAAGGCATAACATCACCGAGTGAGTCTATCTCAGAGTCAGATGGGACGAACCAAGGATCATCATAAATAATGTTTTCTGATGTAATCATATGAATGGTTGCAAATGAAGGATCTGCGTTGAGTGGAGGGAGAGGAAAAGTTCCCAGTAAACCGGAATCCTTAACTAAACCTACACCAACATCCCTATAAGGGATTGTCGTTTTACCAACATGCTGGATACTCTCTGAAGAGGCTGGGTCGGATGAAAAGTATGTCAGCTGATCAATAGTCACGATCTTACCGTTATGTGGAAACTTAATTACTCTGAAGACCGATGAAACGACCGCTGTCATAGCATATGACCAACTTCGACCCAAAAGAAGGTTGTAGTCTAGAGGGGCATCAACCACTTCCACATCCAGACTAACGGTTTTACCTTCAACCCCTATAGGCAATTCTTGTAGAATACCAAACGGACGGAACCCACGGCCATCAAAGGCCTTAAGGATGGTGGGGGATTGGTTCAACGAAGGAGAACCAAGCGATCTCCAACATTGAATCGACATAATACACGTAGAAGCTCCCTCATCAATCACAGTCCGATGAATAGGCCTGTTTTTGACTATCACTGGAATTTGGAAAGCCATTTGATGGGGGAGACGTGGTGTACTATTTTCTAGATCAAAGATCATTAGGTTCGGGTCCTGAACATCGACAGCTCCGATAGCCGACAAAAGCAATTTCCGTTGTGCTGGGCATGATTGCAGCACTTCGAGTGCCGACATTGCTGAAGGTGAAACAGCTAAGTCCTCAACAATGTTGTAATTCTGGGCTGCTCTCGCATGTGGATTGAAAGCAGACCTTCGAAGTACACCCTTGGCGGGCGGCTTAATCACTAAGTCTGGGTTAGGTTTTTCGATCTGTAGTGGATCGGAACCAGGAGCTGAGGTTGATGGGTTAGAGTGAGAAGATTCTGCTTCTTTGCCATCAACAGGAGCCTTACTACCATAATCTTGCGATCGAGTCGCAATCCTCACATGAGACATCATCAAAATGGGTTCTTCACTGGCATTCGAAGAAGAACCTATCATCTTATTCTCCTGCTCTGGAAATGGATTCTTTAACACAGCAGGAGTGGGAGAACCTTTGACTATTTTAACAACCTCGGCCCGATGAGGGCAATCTCTCGTAAAATGATCCTCTTCACAAATAAGACAAGGATATCGAGGTTTGCGTTTTTCGTCATTGGTTTCCGACTTTTCAGTTTTCTCCTTTGGAGCCTTGTCTGCTTTAGCCTTCTTCTTTCCTTTCTTCTTTCCACCGTTTTTTGATTTGGCCGTAGATGACTCTACAGCGTGAATGTCGGCGGTAAGTTCAGGAGGAGAAGACTCTCCTGTCGGAGAATCAGGCAAAGTGATAATTGGAGTATTGGAGGCCTTGGAAGACTTCTTCTTACTCTTCGTAGTCACGATACCAATCATACCATCAGCGGCATGAGATCCCGAAGGAGCAGCAGCGATTTGATTCGACTTTGGAAGATCCGGAATCTTCTCGTGTAACGTACCCGACTGAGTGTAAACTAAGTCAAGGTATTGTGCCTGAGCAATGACTTGCTCCTCAGTAACTACTCCGGCCTTAGCGACATCTTCAGTAATCTTTGGTAATAATGATTTGACAAACCATTCAGCTAAGATTTGGTCCGGGATAAAAACTTTCACTAATCTCCTTCGACGTCTCCACTCATGAATGTGATCAGAAATATACGTGGACGTCGATTGTTTTAGTGAAGTTAATAACTCCGTGCCGTTATCGTATCTGACCGGCAACTGAAAGTGAGTTAAGAACGAGGTAGCTAACTGGCTAAAGTTGTAAAAAGAGGCCCGTGGTAACTCAATGTACCACTTGGCCGCGAGACCAATGAGTGTACGCTGGAAAAGACGTAAGCGGATGGAATCATCTGAGATAGAATTCGAAGCACACCAGAGGTGGTAAGTCATCACATGATTGGACGGATCCTCTCCAGACTTACCTTCGAACTTGGGTATATCACTGGGCAACTTATTTGGCATTGGCGGCCAGAACTGAAGATATTGAATTGGATCGTTCGTTAGGCGCGTCAAGTCGGGTAAATCTAAAGTTGCAATAAACGGTAACTGCCGGTTAGGATCTCTAAAACTCTGGGTCACAATACCAGCCCCAGGAGGAGGATATCCAGGATAACTAGGAACAGGAGTCGCATTTGGGATATTATATCCTCCTGGAAAACCAGGATTAACCGGACCGTACTGGGGTTGTTGAGGTTGTTGATAAGTGTACCCAGGATACGGTTGATACTGGTAAACCGGTTGTTGGACAGCTTGCCCAGGTTGGTACTGTCCCTGGTACGGAGGTTGAACAAATTGAGGTTGAGTAGTCACAACCGTACTTATACCAGGCTGACCTACAGGCATCTGGACCGTGGTTTGAATCGTAGATCCAGACAACGGTAAAGATGTCTGAGGTGCGGTAACAGGGACAGTAGAAACTGGAGCCGTCGATACTCCAGAAGTAAGTATGGTAGATGTAGCGGTAGTTGCAGCAGCCGTTTGAGATGGAGTACTAGGTGCAATTGCCGGCTGAGTAACTACCGAAGCTACAGAAGCTTGAACATTGGGCTGGACAGGTTGCGGTTGCTGGGTTGGACCAGAAACTACGGGTTGTCCAGCTTGAGGAAGCATCTGTACACTTGGCTGCAACACCTGTTGACCCTGTGAGGGATCCCACACTAACATTCCAGGGTACTGACCCGTAACAGGTTGAGGGTACTGAGATCCATAACCAGATTGAGGGTAGGATTGATAATTGTAAGGTGCAGTTCCCATACTTGGAACATATGACTGACCTTGAGGCGGTTGATAACCTTGACTTGAGTATTGACCTTGAGGTTGATAACCTTGAGGTAAATACTGATACTGGGGTTGACCTTGACCTTGAGGTTGGTATCCTTGAGGTTGATAACTTTGGGGTTGATACCCTTGAGGTTGCCATCCTTGAGGTTGCCATCCTTGAGGTTGATATTGATACTGAGGTTGACCTTGGGGTACATATTGAGGCTGAGGTTGACCTTGAGGTAAGTATTGCACCATAGGTACATACTGACTTTGAGGTTGCCCCCCAGACACAATTTGTGTACCTTGAGGTTGCCCCCCAGGCGTTAACTGCGGTTGCCCCCCAGGCGGTAATTGGCCACCTTGAGGTTGGGAAACGGGAACTGAACCTGACATCATGTAAATGTCTCCTACACCCAATGGTATATTACCACTGTTTCCAGCAAATAACCCATGATCAATGGGTTGAGGAGATGCCCCCGCAAAGGTACCAGAAAGTGACTGATACCCAGTGGGGACAGAAGGACCGCCGTGTAAAAAAGATTCAGGACTTTGTGTAAACACGGACGACTGACCAGACATATTTACAGGAGTATGAATACCTCCAGGTGGAAAAGGAGTACGAGGTGTGGAAAAACCGACTGAGTTGTCTAAAAAATTGGTTAACGCAAGGTACCAAGAAGTACTTCTAGGAGGACTGTAAAAGATGGATTCACGCTCCCTTAGATCAATAGTTAGTTGACCTTCAAGGTGAGAGACACCTATATCTTCTTCTGGAGCAAGTTCTTCTATAGCAATCAAACCAAAGGTAGATTTTCGGTGATAATTCTTTCTATTCTCGGTGAATCAGGGACACTAGAAGTTGGAGTAACAGGTTCGGAAATTTCAGGTTCTTCGCCTGTTTCACTGGCAGATGAAAAACTACCAGCAAGCTCGGAAACTGTAACAGTTTCGGGATTGTAACCTGTTTCTAAACTTTGGTAATCTGGATGGACTACCAAGGAAGATTCTCCTTCTTCAGGTGAACCTACTCTACTGTCACTAGGAGGAGTTACAAGGACCTTTAACCCTTCTAAATTACCCGGGTCGTCTCGAGGAGGGGATCCCCTAAGTCTACGGGATCTTCTCAACAATTCGGCCACAGAAACAACTTCAGGAGACTGGCCCCGAAGTCTACGGGACTGTCTCGGTAATTCCGCCACAATTAAAGATTTTTAACTACAACACACGAAAACAAAGTAAAAATTTCAAATCAAACCACCTAAAGTCTTCTAAAGAAGCAAACAAATTTGAAGCACACGCCTAAATAATCTAGAGCGTCAAACCACACACAAACAGTAGTCTTCCGGACCAAAAGCGCTAGTTGGTGATTAGGCCCAACCTCGCAGGATTCAGTACAGAAATGGCGGGTGGAACAGTTACCCCGGCAACCTGCTTAATGAATAGACCGGCACAAGTTCCTCCACTTTAACCGTCTCGAAGTGAAGTGAACCCCCCGGAAAATCCAAGTGAGTATAACCGACGTCTGCTCCAGGTACAGTGGGACCTTCCCTCCACCGTCACCTCGGTAGAACCCTAAAGATTATGGTCACTAAAGTTACCAATCACAACAATTACACCTGGGGGAACAGTCTAAACTCCGACAGCACGCAAGGGCAGAGTAGCAAGCTCCAATCCCCTTACCGGCTCCTTGACAACAATCCAAGGTTTACCGATAAGTGACCCCTGGCTCCTCGACAATGGTTAATCCGAGGTTTACCGTTTGTAATACGTACTGTCTGGCGTCGTTCCCAACGAGGGAGGAATGATCCCCTCACTGGTTCGGACACGAGCTCGTGCTTCTCCTTTAAGAGGAGCTTTCCCAGAGTATAACTGAAACAATTGGATTTAATCTACTCAAGATAAACTATCTGTTTGGTTTTGTAGTCTTGGAGAGTTAAGTACTCACCTACTCCAAGACCCTAGCCTAAGCTATGTTGGTGTTTCAGAGCCCTAGAAAAATAAAAATTACTAGATTGATTTTAATTTAAGCGTTACTTTTAAGGTTGTTTCTTAAGTCAAAAGGTGATGGAAGTGAAACCAGTGGTGTGTTGACTCGACTCGAAACCACTACAAAATGCACCTAGGATGATTTACCCACTACTTTACTTTTTCGATGAATTGCTTAACTAAAAAGTTGAGAGAATGCAATCTTTATAAAAGCAACTTCTTAATTGAAGACAATCAAAGAAACAATTCGTTTGTCTTTTCCAAGCATAAAAAACATGACCGCTCTTTACATGCACGAAAAAACTCTTTTTCTCTTTCAAAAACAAAAAGCTACTTGAAACAAGACTTTTAAAGAAGATGTTTTTGTATTTTTCTTTTAATAAAGCAAATAAATCTAATATAACCAAAAATCAATCTTAACAACTATTAAAATCTATGAAAATGCACTCATAAGCAAACTAAAAGGTAAATTTACTCTAAGCAATCTTAACGAGGCCAAAACCAACAATGATTATTCTAAGGTGTTTTACTTGATCACAATCAAATCAAGGACTAGCTTATTGCAGAACCAAAAACTAGTCAAAACAAAACTCTAATCTTTTTGTTCTTTTGTAAAATGGAAATCAACACTTTATAAACAAGTAATTCGAAATTTGACCCAAAACAACTTAAATGGCAAGCTGCTCACACAAGGAGACTTTACGACAGGCCCGACTTCTAAGAAGGCTGACTAACCAGAGAGATCTAAGGCTGGACAACTTTCTACCGTCAAAGTCACTACAGGACCTATTGAAAAATCAAACCCTAGGCCTAAACTTCGTTGAAATCCACTAAAACACTCAAAGCTCACAAAACAAGTCTAGGTGAAAATTCTTGACAGGGTACTAAAGGATCTGGGTAGAAAACACTAAGAAAAATCAAAATCTAAAAGCAATTAAAGCAAAAAATGGACTTTTCCTAAATTTTACAGGAAGACGCAGGCAACCCGTTATAACAGGTGCGGGCCCGCTCTGTGCAAACGGCAACAGCGCGTCCAAAGACGCACTGTGCAGTACTCAGAGGGTGCGTCCTTCTGGAAAAGTTGAGAAAAACCAAATCTAACTAAATCTAAAGCTAAGCCACCCAAATACTAATTCTCACAGTCAAAAACCAGAAAATAAAAGTGATTTTCACAGAGCAAAGTTCACACAAAGGAAAAGACTCTCTCATTAATGGATTCCCCAGTGGAGTCGCCAATTTGTCGTGGCGGAAAAAGTCGTTTGTGCGGACACAACTGACCTCCCTAGGAGTCTAAACTCTCTAGCGACAAACAAGACAAAATGGAGTGATCTTTCTCTAAATATACCTTTTAAAACATGAAAACTACAAGTGTTTAGGCTTACCTTATTCCAAAACGCGGTTGTTGTAGTCCGTCCTTGCCGATCCGGATGAGCTCCTCCTTCAAGTCAATTCCTGCAACCACAAACAATCAAACAATTACCAAGCACTTGCATTTCATATAATAAAACATATATTTAACATGCAGACCAAGGAACACATGAAATAACTCATTAACACAAGCTATTGAGAAAAATAAACCAGTTTGTATTAATAACGAAACAAAGAAACTCTTACAACCTGGCCTTGGTGTTGTGCAAGTTCCTCCCAGGGTCCATCAAGGGTTTTCCTCTACTTTGACAAAGCTCACCCACTTCCAAGTAGAATCAAGCAAAGACAATCTCTCCTCACAAGGTTCTAAATGGGAGTCCTAATTCCTGCAGCATTTACCCAAAGAAAATGTATAGCTCCAACCTCCCCTCCCTCTGGCTCAATGTCTTTATTTATAGTGCTGTAAAGAGGTTATTCAGGTCCACTATCAATGGGATAATCCCCCTCTTTGGGTGGGATAGCTCCCTTATTGATGGGATAAGTTCCCCCTTAATAGAGATACATGAACCAACTGGAGGCGCATCCAAATCATCAAACCGACCTCTAGAAAGTTCTAGAAGTAACCACAAGTAACTTTTTTAAGATGAAACTCGCGCATTTTGCCTTTTACAGAAGGACGCACCTGTCCCTTAACATACAGAGCGTCCAAGGACGCACCTTTTGTGAACATGGTCAGCGTCCCCGCAGGTAAGGCTAGAGAGAACCTGCGACCCCAGAGATAAACATATTTTTTACAAGACTTTCTCTCTTCTTTGAGTTTGAGATGGATAGCAGAGGCATAAGACTTGCCTAAGAGGGTAGCATGACTGTTGATTTGAGCCATACTAACTGTAAGTGGTCATGGTGACATTTTTTAGTGTAACAAGGAGACACAATTAGATGAGATGTCATTACAACCCGAGCTGGTGGCGGAACCTTCTATTATATGGGCATTGGACTTTGTGGGACCAATCCATCCCCCATATTAGTAGAAGGTTAACATTCTCTTTTAAACAAATTATGTAACCAAATGGGTAGAGGCCATGGCACTTACGAGGGTGATTGGTCATGTTGTTTCATACTTTTTCTTTGAAGAAATATTTTCTCAATATGTTGTGCCAAGGGAAATAGAAACAAATGGTGGAGCACAATTTACCTTTCAACTGAGATAGGATCTGTTCAAAAAATATGGAGCTCATCATAGCATTACCTCACCCTATAGTCCTCAGGAAAATGGGCAACTGGAAAGTACTAATAAAGTACTTGAAGTTATTCCTACAAAAATTATGGTAGGACATAGGAGATATTGGGTGGAGAGACTTCTTGAGGTATTATGGGCCTACAGGACAACTTGGAGAAATGTCATAGGTTTTTCCCATTATTAATTAGTGTTTTGGTAATAATCCCATCTTCCCCATTAAATTTGAGATTAAAACATTGAGGAGTACCCTGGAAGAGGATTTAAATTTTACTGCAACTCAAGGGAAAAGGTTGAAATAACTCAATGAGTTAGAGGAAAAGCGCCTGACTATTGTGCAACAAAAATAAATTATTTAGCATCAGCATCTTAAATGGCATGATAGGTTTATTAAAAATAAATTGTTTTAGAAGGGTGACTAAGCCTTACTCTATGATTCTATATTCAAGTATTTTAAAGGAAAGATGAAAACTAGGTGGTTAGGTCCCTATGAGGTAGAAATAGTCTTTTGAAAACGAGACTGTAAAATTGACAACCATTGATAATTCTCAAGTATCCTTTCTAGTGAATGGACATCATCTCAGGTTGTATCATAAAATTGCCTCTAAGGATTCATTTGTGAATGTTGTCTTAATTTCAAGTCCAAACCTTGAAGCTGTTGGGGCAGAGGAGGTTCCTCCAGTGCTACCAATAACTTAGTTTAAAATAATAATAATAATAATAATAATAATAATAATAATAATAATAATAATAATAGTAATAGTAATAGTAATAGTAATAGTAATAATAGTAATAGTAATAGTAATAACAGTAATTAATTTAAAAAAATATATCAGAAATGAAAATAAATAAATGTTCATGGTGAAAACCCCTTTGCAGTGTTACTGGATTATTTTGGTGATCGAAAATCATCTTATTGGTGGTCATCACCTTTTTCTCTCTTTAGCAACACTGTAATAATTCTTTCTAATAATTAATTTACTATTTCAATTTTTTTTGTTACAAATTCAGTTTTGGACTCGTTTGGTTTATATAGTTCAACTTTGGATTTATACTTTTCTATTATAGTAGAATATATGGCCAAATGTTAGTATTGCTCTACAAATTTTATATTGTTATTACAGACATTGATGTTACATTTGAAGACCTTTTTGAGAACTTATTATTGCTACTTTGGATTAACAGTTTGATCTCAGAGCTAATAGAATATCTACTGTCACATGATGGATCTTTCATCACATCATATCAACAGAATTGGACCTTTGAATTTGTGCCACAAAGAGATCTTCATAGTATCATTTGGCTAGTACATTCCCTTGTCATCATAATGGTAATCCAAGGACACGTATGTTATTTTTTCATTTATTTATGGGATTTGTACTTAATAAGTGGCATCATTACCCTAATGTACATTTGGTGAGGATAGCTATTACAATAAGTGGGGGGGAGGAGTGGATCGTGTCATTAAACGATACACTATATTTCACTAGAATTATTAATCATCTGATATACAATCACCTCACCCTTTATAATAATGTATGATTGGACCTTGTTGACATCATTACCTTATATTCTCCTTTATGACTAAGATTGAGGTAACCATTGTTATTATTTTCATCATTACCCTTACCATTATTACCTTTTTTGTCATTTTTCAAAACTCGTGCAATCATATGAAGTCATTTCTGTACTAAAAAATTTAACTTGGTAATAAAAAGGGAGTAATCATCATTAGTTCTAGAATTTCGATATTCAATCCTTAGCAAGCATTTTTGTGTGTCGAATAAACTCTATAACAGGTATCTAGTAGAGTAGTTACGGTTCTAGGCATCCATGGGAGGAGCAATGGTAAGGAATGATCCTAATTTTGTTGACATTATGTTACAATACTCAGAGGCCATGGAAATTTTTTGAAATGTTGCCTGGTTGAGATTTTTTGAGAAGATGCATGGTTTTATTGAGTTGGTTGATCTAGATTTTTCTCAAGCTTTAAGAAACTAAAACGCTAAAGTTAGGGGTTTTTTTTTTTAACAGAGGAATTAATCACAAGCATAACATGGTTGCCACAAATAAGGACTCAGTGGTTCTCAAGAATGGTGGAAAATCCATCAACAAAGGCTTTGTTTTTTAAGGAAGGAGAGGAATTGAGAACTAACGGAAGCTATTTTGACACAACATCTCTTCCGCACCCTTGGGAATATGTAGTCCTCTTCATTCATAAATTTATTACTTGTGAGGTTCATTTTGAGATCGTATTTAATTACCATTTTGAATTGCTGGCACATATGAGGACAATGAAACTAATAAATATGCCATATTATTTTTGAAATATTTACAACACATGGAAAAGGAAATTCTAAGAGTGAAGTATATGGAAACTTTCCTAACGAACCATGCACTTATTAAGTTAATCGTAATTCACTCTTTACAAGAGAAAGGAAGTTCATGGCATGGCCTGATAACAAAACCTTGTTCTGAGCAGAGGATCGTGAGAGTGAAGAGCATGAGGGGACTTTTGAAACAACATCAGAGACTAAAGTAGCCACACCCTCTAGGGGAGAGGTTGTTACACCACCCAAGAGTAAAATGATTGCAACCTCTAAGAAAATCAAAGAAGCCACACCCTCTAGGAGAATAACAACTACAACTTGTATGTGATGTTGGGTTGATACATCTCTTAGACCTAGTTGTCAAAACACTAAGAGGTGGATCTCTATTAAGACATTTGCGAGTGCATCATTGGGAGGGGAAAAGGAACAAACATGTGATACTATGGAAGTTTCTATTGAATCATGAGAGAAGGGCCATCATGAGTACCCTATTGAAAAAGAAAAAATAGAAGACATCGTTACTGAAGCAACAACAATATATGAAACAATAGTTGAAGAAACCATGGATCATGTTGAAAGTGTGAGCGTGAAAATGATAAAATTGAAAAAACCAATTGGTGGAAAGAGCCCTAAGAAAAGGGTGTGAGTTACTTTTGCACAAAAATATACCCTACCACCTAAGGAACATACTGCTACAACTGAAGTAGAGAGACCTAAGGAACATACTATTACAAGTGAATCAAATAATCTCCAGGAATAGTAAGATGGAGGGAAACAGGGAAAGTTTGCAAAGGAAGATCACTCTAAATTTGAAATCCATGCTAATACATCTAAATCTGACGAAATAATTGAATAACAAAAGGACGAAGTAAAACAAGAAAATCTTACAGAACAAGATGCCCCTGTATTTTAGGATGTTGTTAGTAAACTAGAATTGAAGGGAGGATTTTAGGAACAACATAAAGAAGGAGAACAAACATAGAAGAGATGACAAAAGAATAAGAGGTTTCTCCCTCATGAGGTAAGACTTAAATAAACCCTTTTGTTTATCAAATTGAAAGTTTGAAAAATGAAAATGAGGAGTTAAGGAGACAACTTGCCTTGGTGGAGGAATTATTTTTTATTTAAGAAGGAAAGTGGATTAGATATGTTAGAAAAGGAAGTAGAAATAAGAACATCCAGTGATTTAAGTATGATGTATTGTAAGGGGTGTCAATTATTTTTAGAAGTCGAGCTTGTGGAATCTATTAGTTTTTCAATAGGAATTCAAGTGGGAGAACATGATGAAGAGTTTAAACCTACTACTCCACAAGAACATGATGACAATGTTGTTATTACATAATATCTTGGAGTCGAAGCAGACAAGGGAGAAGAAAAAAAACCCATCGATCCACAAGAATTTTTTTATGACATCTTTATTACACAAGAACCAATAACAAAAGTAGAGAGCACTAGAATTAATATCACTACTGCCCCACAATAACCTATCGATGAATTTGTTGTTACACAAGAACCAGTAGTTGAGATAGAGAAACATGAGGAGAAAGTCGATAGAAAAGAGATTGTTGAGACTAAATATGTAACAACATTTGAAAAAACTCAGCTAAAACTTGAAGAATTATTGATAACATCATTTATTATTGGAGAAGCAAGAAAATGGAAGAAGTTAATAGATTTTCACAAGGATATGTTATTTTCATTGAACAACATGCAGAGATAGTCAATACTCTTAAGAAATAATGGGATGAAAAGTTGATAATTGAAGATTTCCTAAGGCTTCAGAGCGAGATAAATAATGAAATAAAGCAAGAAAATGAATTGTAGAGGGAAGTGCAATTGCTACAACAAGAGAATGAGCTTATTTATGAACTTATTAATGGCCTATTGTGTGGTAAAATTCCTTCTCCATCTTAACCCTTATATTTGCAATAAAAACATTACATCTTTCAATTGACAACTCATAAGGGAAAAATTACAATACAAAACAAGGGAAATCTAAGATTTCTTTGATACTTTTTCAAAATGCCAATTTCTCAAAGAAACACTTGTTGTGCAAGTTGTGTCTACGTAATCTTTCCTGCTTTGGAGATCAATATTTTGATTTGAAACGTTATGTGGGATATGTGGAAATGAGGGCTTTTGTATCTTTTGTTCAAAATTAGGTAGGATAGAAAGTTGTACATGATACTGTAACAACCAATGAGGGCTGAGTAAGGCTGTGCATCAGAAATGAGCCTAGCTCAGCTGAATCTATTGCACATAGATACAATAAGATATGGTGATTTCCATCCTCCGAAACATTATTAATGGATCACTAGGAATTATTATTACGAAGATGCCTCAGAAATATACAAGGGTTGGAAGCTAGTACATTAGCAGGAAGCAAGATAACATGGGATCTATTTTGACATGAATTAAATGAATCACCCCTTTGTCAACAAAATTTTATACAAGCTCTCTCTAGTGCTCATCAATATAAAGAGTGTATTAAGAGGAGTGGTACACAATGCATTGGATTGAGATTTGGATTTCCTTTTCTTTGGATTACAACTTATTACTACCAAAAACCATACTTTCTGATTAATTTTGAGAATTAGAGTTGGTCCTTTCCCAAGGATATATGGCCATAGGAGCATATATTGCATGATCTTATGATATCACAAGACTACACTCTCCTCATGTTATGAACCTGTCACAAGGGTCTACATGAGGATATGCATATTCTTAAGCTAGGGGGAAATGTTGGGCCATGGTTTTAATCTTTTTGCAACCATTTTCTTATTTATTTCTCCTCCTTTTTGAACAATGAGACCACATTCTACCATTGTGACAACTTTTATTCACCTAATTTTTCCTTTCCCATATGTCACTTTCTTAGTCTAATTATTCTTATAAATTGGCATAAGAAATAATGTATTAGGTGATTTTTTTCCTAAAACTAATATATGGGTCATTTTAAGTTTAAGTGGTATGTTGAAGTTGTTGTTACATGATTATATCCTCAGTTCCCTTCATCAATTTGGATCAAAGGCTCGCTGAGTTGTTGTTGATACATTGTTGATACATGAACAATTATCCTTCTACATTTTGTCTTTTTCCAATAAGTTATATGGACAAGATTTAGATCTCATCAAGTCAAATTTAGTTCAACTAACAAGACATATTGATGGAGAAGACATTAGGGGAATTTTGAGGTTTAAAATGGGCCTCCTAAGAAAAATGTACTACCAAAATAAATTTTATAAGAACCAACAGGGTTCAATATGATGATGCCAACCATGGGGGATCATTCACCATTTTTGGAGTAAAAAATTAAAAAAGTAAAAAAAATAAAATAAAAAAATCATAAAACTACTTTTTGAACTCGTATTTTCAACTTATATCCCTAACGTTTTACTCAAATTTTGAGAGGGAGTAATCATTGGATGCAAAATTTAATTCTTCATCCAAGAAGTACCAATATTTCATACTTTGGATGGACCCTGCTACAAGGAAAATGAGAAATACATGAAAAAACATGATTGGAATCACATTTTTCATGTATTTCTCATTTTTCGTGTAGTAAGGTCCATCGAAAGTATGCAACATGGGTACTCCTTGGATGTGGAATCAAATTTTGCATCCAACAAATGTTTCTACTCAAAATTTGAGTAAACCCATAGGGAGATAAGTTGAAAATATGAGTTGAAAAAATAGTTTTTTTCCCCTCTAAAATTTGATGATGTAATCTAATATTATTTTAATATTTCCACTATTATTTTATAATTTCCTTAGGAGGCCCACTTTAGACCTCAAAACTCCCCTAATTCATATCACTTAGTTGAGATTCTATGTAAAAAATATTGTAATTAAGCGAAACTATTACAACTTCAACCCTACAATGAAAGTTTTTGTATGATGTCATTTTACTTTAAGATCACGTGAGAATCAAAATATTCTCATGATGATCTTATTTTTGTAATCGAAAATTATAAAAAATGATTTTTTTTTCCCATGGGGGCAATGAAGATTTTAAGGAGATAGTATTGGAAAGGGGACAAGCATCAAATCTCTCTAATATTCATGTTTTGTTAATGAAAATTTCAATCTTGTGGGATTATATTTTACTCTGAGTAGCTTGTGCACAATTTAGTGCACCATCCCATGCAGAGGAGGAAGGGCCCTCCTTCTTAGTAGGGATCACTCGTTAATTAGAGTATATTAATTAGTTTCATCAATTCTTCTTAGGTATGTGAATATTGTTACAATCTATTTTGTTTGTGTTTTGTTATTATTGTTTATTTCATTAATATGCTATTTATTGCAAAAATATTTTGAATGATGTGATAGCAGAGTCTTAGAGGGTCACCCATATTAGTGTAGAAGAAAGTCATTTACTTTTCTATGACATATTGGTTGAGTGATTGGTGGGTTGCGAGAGGGTTATTTCTAGGTGAGAATGATTGTGTAATAATGAAAGTCATTTAATTTTATATTATAGATCAGTTGAGTGATTGATAGGTTGTGAGTGTGTTGTTTTTAAGTGACAATGGTCTTGTAACAATGTAATTTATTATGCAATTGTATGATTCTTTTTTTACTATGCTAAAGCATGTAACAACTTAAATGTTTGTTGAGATTAAGTGAGCAATGACCTTAGTTTGGGATTCATTTTTCTAGTTAGCATTGCTCCTACATATAGTTTGTGCAATAGCTTTAATTCAATCCTACCCATATTGTTAATTAATGTAAAAGTGGACATGTTGCTCCAATTTAAAGGAAAAATTCTTTTGCCCAAATATGAAAATGACAGGTTAAAATATAAACCATTTAAATCTTTAGCTCAATCTATTTTAGTAAACATCATTCCTTGTCTCTCCTTCTCTCCAATAGTAATAGGTTGAATTACTATAACATAAAAATCAATGTACATTGTCAACAATTTTTTGTGCTTACACTAAAATCAATGCACAACATTAATCCATTCACTTTAAAATTAATGTACCATAATACATCCAATTACACCAAAATAGAAATCAACATTTACACTTAAATTAATGAATCTAATGCAAGCAATTAAATAATATTAGAAAAAAGCATTTACACTAAAATCACTACATCTAATGAAAGAAATCAAATAAGATTAGAAATCAACATTTACACTCAAATCAATTCATGTAGTGCACGTAAGAAAATTGGATTATAAACCAACATCTACACTAAAATTAATACACCTAGTGCAAGTAAGAAAATAGGATTATAAAGTAGCATCTACACTAAAATCAATGCATCTAGTGCAAGCAATAAAATAGGATTATAAATCCCCATCTATATTGAAATCAATGCATTTAGTGCGAGCAATCAAATAAGATTAGAAATCACCATCTACATTGAAATCAATGCATCTCGAGCAAGCAATCAAACATGATTAGAAATCAACATCTACATTGAAATCAATGCATCTAGTGCAAGCAATAAAATAGGAATAGAAATCACCATCTACATTGAAATCAATGCATTTAGTGTAAGCAATCAAATGGGATTAGAAATCATCTACATTGAATTTAATGCATCTAGTGAAAGAAAACAAATATGATTAGAAATCAACATCTACACTAAAATAAATGCATCTAGTGCAAGAAATCAAATTGGATTAGAAATCACTATCTACACTAAAATAAATGTATCTAATGCAAGAAATATTCTTTCCTCTCCTCCCAATATATATCTATATCTCCCTCCATCTCTCCTTATTGTCCACTCTATCTCAACCTCCCAAACACACATGATATTTCACTTCATATCTACCAATCTCTTTGTCCCTCCCTCCCTCTCTCTGCCTCTCTCTTCTTTCCTCTCTTCACTTTCCATCTATATCTCTATCTCCATTTACCTCTCTATATCACCACCAAAACATATACTCTATTTCATCAATATATCTACCTATCCCTCCCTCCCTCCCTCTCTCTCTCTCTCTCTCTCTCTCTCTCTCTCTCTCTCTCTCTCTCTCTCTTCCCCTTCTCTCCCTCTCCCTCTCTTCTATCTCTCTTCCCTAATTTTTTCCTCTCTCCCTCTTTCTCCATCCTCTTTATCACTCCCTCTCTCTCTCTCTCCACCTTTCTCTCTATATTTATTTCTTATTACCTCTCTCTCTCTCCCCCTCCAACTCCATCTCTCTTTCCCTCCCTCACTCCACTCTCTCACATCCTGTCTCTCTTCCTTCCTCTCTCTCTCTCTCTCTCTCTTACTCTTCAGCCTCCAACTTTGTTACTATATCCCTCCCTCTCTCCTTCTCTCCCCCATTCTCTCCATCTCTCCTTATTTGTCTTTATCTCAACCCCAAACATACACACTCTCTCTCCATCTCTCCATTGTTACTCCCTCTCTCTCTCTCCACTTCTCACTCTCTATGTATTTCTTCTTCCCTCCCCCTCTCCCCTTCTAACTCCATCTCCATCAACATCCCTATATCCTCCTCTCTCCCTCCCTCCCTCCCTCCCCCTCTCTCTCAAATCTTCTCTATCATGCATTCTCTTTCTCCCTTTCTTTCCTACCTCCCTCTCTCTTCCCCCATTACTCTCTCTCTCTCTCTAATCCTCTCTCTTACCCCATCACTCTCCTTCTCTCTATCAAGTATTATCTCTCATTCTTCCTCTTTCTCACTCTCTCACTCTCTCTATCTCTCTATACCCTCTCTCTCTCTCTCTCTTTTCCCTGCAATCCGATCTCTGCCCCCCATATCTCTCTCTCTCTCTCTCTCTCTCTACCTATGTTACTATATCCCTCCTTCTCTCCTGTTGTCTCCTTCTCTCCCCCCTTCTCTCTATCTCTCCTTATTTATCTCTTTATCTCACCCCTAAGCATACACTCTTTATCTCCATCTCTCCCTTGTCAATCCCTCTCTCTCCCCACTTCTCACTCTCTATGTCTTTATTCTTCCCTCCCTCTCTCCCCCTCCAACTCCATATATTTATCCCTCCCTCTCTCCTCCTCTCTCTCATCCTTCCTCTCTCTCCCTTTCTCTCCTACGTTTATCTCTCTTCCCCCATCTCTCTCTCTCTCTCTCTTTCTCTGCCCTCCAATCCTCTCACTATCTCCCTCCCACTCTGCTCTCTCTCCCCCCTCCATCTTTGTGTCTCCCTCTCCCTATTTTACCCTTCTCTAACTCTCTCTCTTTTTATTCCTACTCTCCCCTCTCCTTCAGTTTATCTTCATCTCTCCCTTGTCACTCCCCCTATCTCTCCACCTCTATAACTTTATGTCTTTGTTCTTACCTCCCATATATATAGAGTTAATATATATCATGATAAATTAATATATATTGTAATATAACAAATTTAATATTGGGTTAAAGCAAAGTTATTATATTTAATAATATCAATATTATGATATATTAATATGAATATTACATTTAATAATAATAATAATAATAATAATAATAATCTTTTAATATTATTATTATGGTTAATAGTATTTTTTGCATGGTATTAATAATAATTTGGCCCAGGGTACTTTGCCCATAGGCTTCACCTAAATAAAACCTATTTTTTGAGTTTTCATAAATATAAAGAGGTTAATGTAGTAAAGATAAAAAAAGGTTTTATTTATTTACCATACCTCGAGTTTATTTAAAAAAAAATATTTTCCATACCTTTGGAGTAAATATAAAAAAAGTCTTATTTATTTATCATACTTCTGGTTTATTTATATTTTTATTTATTTACCATAGCTCTTTTTTTTTTTACTTTTCATAAGCCTCTTTATATTTTAAATTTATGTTGTGGTTATACACAATAATAATTTGATTTATTTTTAAATAGGGCACGCATTAGATTAACAATGTTAAATGTTAAATATTACATTTACATTTACATTTACATTTAAGTTTACATGTTTACATTTTTAAGTGAGATCTACGGCATGGGCACAATAATTATTTTATTTTTAATCTGAAATTACAAATAACTTTGAAAAATACCTATAAATAACCAAAAACAATTTTATATTAATTAAAATAAAATAAATTTCAATTAATTGAAAGTTAAAATAATATTATTTAAATGAAAAGTTGCTTTGTATTTTCAAAGAGAGTAAAGATATTTATAGTTAATTTATTTAAACTTTGAATTACAAATAATTTAATAATTTAATATTTTAAACTGCCGTAAATTTGGGGTTTTGGGTGATTTTTCCCTAAACCGTAGGGATTATAGATCATCTTTCCTTGATAATTGGCAATGTAAAGGCATACATCTGGCGCTGTTTCTACCAGGGTAACACCTATCCAAATTTCTCAGAAGATAAAACTGATCCAGATCATGCAGTCGTATTTTCAGTGGATCCATGTGTTTGGTACCCTTGAAAACCTACATCTCAACCATCAGAGTGATTTCAGATTCTATGGGCATTGAACTAGTGATAAATAGTTTGGAACTAGAGAAAGAGAGATGAAATGAGTTGCTAAAACTTGGAAAAAAAACTAATAGGCTTTTAGATTCGAAGTTCCTTGTAATGGAGAGATGGTAGGTGCTTTAGATTTTGGTTACATGTCTGGCAGTTCATGCCTAGGTTTTAGGTTTCTTCAAGGTCAGTCTTTGACAAAGTTGAGGAAACCTTCAGATCCGATGAGAGTAATCTAGATTACTCTCACATTGTTGTTGAGCTAAATCAGATATTCATCTTGTAGAATGATTGATCCAATAGTTACGCACTATGGCAAAGGTCAACTATCTTGCTTCTTCGCTGATCAAGATATTGTGCTAGATCTAGTGAGTAAGTCTTAACAAAGTGTGAAAAAGCATTTCGTAATTAATTTTAAATTTTCTGGAGTTTTTCCATAATTTTTTTTATTATTATTAGATTACGTTTTTCATCTATATTTGGAAGATGACAGTGGATGGTTCCAAACTTAGATTTGACATTATTTAATTATTTAAATCATATTTATTTGATTCTTTTGGAGCTTCTCTACATTATTTATTTCTCTTGGGAGATCAAATCTTCCATATATGTTTTCAAAACATCGACCCAAAAAACCATTATCCTTTTTCTCTTAGATGTGTTATTTCTTTTGGTTGAATTCAAATTGTAAATATCAGCAAGCATGGTTGCAAATGAAACTTTAGCAACCATGGCCAAACCTGGGTTTATCAGGTTGCTTCTTTGGTGGTAAACCCCATAACAATTCAAGAATTTTTAATCATTACATTTGAACTTTTTAAATGTAATCCCTACATTAATCACAATTGAATTGTGTTAATACTATGCAGAATTATGGGCAGTGGTTAGTTTACCAAACAACATAAGTGGTAACAATACTCTGTGTTTCTTAGATGAATATAGGTGGAATTTGAAAAGTTAAAAATTTACTCATGTAAATTTTACTTTTACTTTGCATATAATTTCTGCATATAATATTTGTTCAAGGAGTAGATTCGTTATTTAATCTAAAGAATTATTGATTTACCATAATTATAAAAAAAATTACATAAAATGAATCATTGCAAACTAATATTCATATTGTACATAGTGGGGTTACGAAGATCATCTATCAAGATCACCTACAAAATATATGTTACAACAATTGAAGCACCTGGAAAATATCTAGGAGCCATATGCATTCTATGAAGGAAGGTGAATTATGTGCAATGGAGATGAAATACAAATTATTGGTGTTATATTATTTTCACGGGTGTTTCACTGAATGAACCTCTATTGCATTTTTCACGAGGGTTTCACTCAATGAACCTCTGACCTATCAGGTGTGTTCATGGCATATTAAATAATACCCTTCATTTGACTACACCCTTAATTTGACTACTTATTGGAAAATACCCCTAAAAATCACATTATTTAACCCCCCACCAATGCAAACCCAACACATCTTCACAATTTAAAAAACCCCTACTTCCACTAGATATTGTAGGTATCCATTTTTCATTAACATTTTTTATAACCCTTTATATTTTTTCATTAACTTTGAGCTCCATTTTTTACACATGCCAATATAAAAAACCTTTACCCCTATATATCCCCCAATATATTTTGCCATTTTTTCCTCAATATATATCCCCCAATATGAACCCACGTGGTATAGTATTGCTTCCCCAGTGAAGGCCCCATGATTGTTTTAAACATTTTGATTGGTAATCAAGTAGCATACATTAATAATTTTTTAATATATTTGTGCAGATTTGATACAATTTTGAAAAATTATTTGAAGAGCTCTCTGAAGATGAATGAGACAATTTCAGATTTGATGTTAAGATTATCGAGTGGAAAAATTACATCAGAAATATTCATATTCCCTGACTTGGTGAATATATCTTAAATGGGTGAATATGTATCAATGGATCACAGTGGTTTCAATGGACATGAAGACATCAATTTTCACTTCATTGGGTTCACTATTTTTGGGAGAGTGATGGGGGGCGTTGGAGCAAAACATTGTTCGGATATAAATGGAGGTCGTGCCAATGTGAACGTTGGACTCATGTCCACTAGCAATGATCTCATTAATGATGTGTTTATGTTGTAGGGAGGAAGTTACATTTACAAATATTACTCCAAGGAAATATAGGTTGGTTTCTTCCCATCATGAATACATAAACTTCATCAATCCTCGAGCAGTATACAAATATCAGGTCATATCAAATCCCACTACATTTTTTTTCAAAAAGGAAAGGCCATGATATTTTTCTCTCTTTGCCTTCATTTGATACATAGAATAAGTTTGGATATTCCTTAAGGATGAGTGTCTAGAGGACACAGTAGCCCTCCATGAAATCAAATGTGAAGAAGTCTAAAGAGCAGGCTTTGTGAGCCAATTGTTAAACAGAGGAAGAAGATACAAGGTCACACCTAATGTCAATCCTAGCTAGGATGGCGCTACGCATGAGGTAAAATGATTGAGGTTTATAGAGTATATTTTCTATAATATTCTCTTTGAAATATGTGATTCTCATGCTCTCTTAACAATTTTCCAAAGAGGCTCTCGAGAGATGGAGTTGGGCTTTGGAAATCTGGTAGTAGATGACATCTTTTATGTCCCAAGTTATGATATGGATGGCTTATTTATTTCTTAGGGAAACCCTATTTTAGGTGTTCATGTATACCTTTATTCAGATGATGTCCATGAGGTGAAGTGCCCTCAAAGAAGCTCCTTGGCCAAATCAAGCGCTTTGTCATGCAATATCTAATGCATATGAAAAATTTTCTTTTAATTTTATTCCATGTGGAAAATAAAGGTTGTTTCCATTCTACAAGGGTGAGAATACAATATTTGATGTTTCACTTCCATCTATAGAGGGCCTTTTTTAGCACAGTCATGTTAATATATCCCAGCCATTTCAGGTCACAAGTTTATCAATTGGAGGACTTGTGGTGACTTCTGAAGGAGTCTGTTTTGAAGGTGTTAATATATTAGTTGATGGACGAGAAAGAGTTACAAAAGATGTCTAGGGATATTACAAACTTGATCATGCAACATCAACACGCTACACAATCAAGGCTGAGAAGGATCACTTCTAGTTTAGCAGTTTGGAGAATTTCATGGTTGTGCCAAACATGGATTCAATCCCAAAGATAGAATCAACACATTATAATATTTGTGGTTCCCTAAAATTAGTGACAAATGGCTATTATGGCAAGTGTCAAGTTGGTTTGACACATGGGCCAGACAATTTTAAGCCTCAACTAAAGAGGATTGATGATATGGGAAACTTCTACTTTGAGGTTCAACTATGTTAATATCGAATATCCCCACTGACCACAACAGCAGAACATGATTTTGGTCTTCAATTTTCACCATCATATATTGATGTTATAGTAACTAGACCAATTCTTGGAATTGAATTTATAAGGGCCCTTGTTGATATCCGTGGATCAATGATATGCAAGGAAGGATGTGACTGCTCAGTTTCTATATCACTTACTTCTCTAGTGGTTGAACTCTAGGTTTAGAGAAGCTTAACTCTTTAATTTTAACAAATGAGAGTAGTGATTTCATATTTGAGAAAGTCCTACCTAGTGCATTGCATCTTGAGGTAAAACATGGACCTTCATCTAATTTTTTAGATTGGGATGATGACTGGTGTTGGGAGAGAAAGGTTATTGATGTCAATGTTGGTGTTTCTAATCATTCAAAGATAGTGTTTATCCAAAAAGGATATTGGTTGCATATTATTTCTACTCATCCCGTGGCTTCTTACATCGTACATCCAAACAAAGAACCAATGAATTTGTTGATTGAGAAAGGATGGTAGCAAATCTGCTTAGAAGCTTCTCATGTGCACATGCTTCATTTCTTGAACTCATGCATTTTCTTTGGAATGTATTAATTATATTTAAATGTATTGATCCATAAGCCTATATATTTGACTAGTGAAAAATATCTACTAAGAGGTGAAATGCATGTTGATTCAAGTTCTTATCCCAAAGAAAATGAGTTGTCTCGAAGATATGGTAAAATAAGGGTGCATTTATAGTTATGATCAATAATGTCAAACTTGTTTCAAGTGCTAATGGACTAAGAAGCATTGTTGTATATAAGTACACTCACTAGGCCAATCTTGAAGATGAAATGGTCTTTGTTCTGAGAGATAAAATGAATGATAGTGAGAAAAATAGTTTTGAAAAGGTCTTGTTTTACCTAAGAAATTAGCAAATTGCTATTAAAATTGATGGGTGCCAACCTGATGTTCCTTCTTTTGTGGGGTTCCTAGGAAAGTACATTCAGGGGCAGTGCTGCCAGCAATCCCAGGTGTTGACATTAAAATAATTTCTCAAAACGACAGTAGCAATGGTCTTCAGAAAAAGGGTGACTTGGTTCCTCAAACTTCGACAGGATCGGATGGTCTATTTTTGGGTGGTCCTTTGTATGATGATACTGAGTACTATGTTGAAGCTTCCAAGGGATATCATTTAAAAGAACTTGCATAGGACCCCTTTTGAAGCTTAGCTCTATGCTCATCCAATTTGATCAGACACCCCACACGACTAGCCAAACCTTAAAGAATATTTGAAAGTCGGTATTCGACCTTCTATGCACTCCCTGCATTTGTGGTTCTCAATAGAGGAATCACTAAATTTGCATCAAACATCCGCTAGATATGGAAAAAACCCCTTCAATCTCATTGCTCAAGCTACAACCATGTAAGTCTAGATTTTACTATTACTTTCAACGCTTTATAATGAAACAAGTGTAAATGCAGGTTATATGTCGATAAAATATAAACCACTGTAAATGCAAGTTGTCTTGTATGTGTATGCAGGGGCATACATGATAAAATATTTGAGAGTGAATGGGATACTGTTTCAAGAGCTTTCATGCTCTATCTTGAGACTCAATATGCAAGGTGGAAGTAATTTAACTGTACTGGAAATGGATTCATATCCCGATAATGCATACAATTTCTTTGTGGACATATTGGTTGAGATGATGGGGAGATTTAAATAATTAAAGGAGTTGGTCATATGTGTTGTTCCTTTGCTTAAATAAATATGTTTCTTCTCAATTTGTTGTTCGATAGGCTTCCTAATCTCCAATGTTTGTTAATGGGTGGCAACTTTATCTTGGTAAAAACAGAATTTCTGATTTTCTTTTACATGTGCAATGAACAACATGTTTCAATGTTTAAGAATGTTTTCATTTGCTACTTAGTTGTCAAGTATAGCATATTTTTTTTTATACAAAGCATATATTAATGTAGCTTAGGTTGAATATTATGTTTTGGTTCATTATTATGTCTAGTTTGTAGATTCAGTATATCCAATAGATATGAAACAAAACTAAGTAACGAATTTGTTTCAAATCTATTCCTTAATGAAAATATACACTACCTAAATTTAAAAAGTTAACTTGCTATAAGATGTGAAAATACCATACAATTATTCGATGGTTTTTTTCCATGATGTTCATAATGAATATTTATGTCTTTTACCTCGTAAATGAGTGCAAAGTTGGCTTATTCTAGTTTTGAAATGCAATGCAGGAACTTTCAAAATATCCCATACCTCGACGTCTTAGATCCCCACTCTCTCATCTCTATATATACATGTTTATGTAGACATAACTGAATTTCATGATAGGGAAATCAGTGTATTAGGTTGCTTTCTTTAGAGCACCCTTGCTCTAGAGATGATAGAAATTCATTTAATTGATGACTTGAATTATGACGATCCATGAAATGTATTGTTTTTGGAGGAAGTGATGTATTTGAATAGAGTTTCAATGAAAGAAAGGATATTGGTATGAGAATCTTCTTTTTAAATACACGCTTAAAAATATTTAAACCACTTACCAGTAAAAAGGATTTCAGGCTTCATTTTCTTTGATTTTTTTCTTTATGGAAGGGTATGACTGATGCAGGTTGTATGTGGATACGAGGATGAATTCTACTGTGGATACGAGGATGTGGACACCAGTGGAATGACCTTCTTAGTCTTGGGCAACATCGAGTATGGAAGCGGATGACAGTCTCATGGAGTGGGTATGTGACATTTTGCCCCATTTTCATTTTGTTTATCACTCGTTGTTTGCGCTGGTTCTAATAGTCAGTTTTAATTATTTATCCTTTTGTCATTTATATCATTAACATTCCATGTTTCCCAGGCAAGGTAACATCTTCGGTTGCTTTAGATGAGCAACGTGTAGGATTAGGATGTTCCCAATGAGTTTTGAACATTTGTCCAATATCTCTTGTTGATTTTGGATTGTCATTATGGGTTATCACTTTAATTTTTATCCAGTTTGAAATCTGATTGGCAACAAAATTCCATGCTTTTATAAATTATTTGTATGTTAATTTTTAAAAGTACTTAAGAAATTTGTCTTCAGTAGCCACACTTAAAACAATGGATTTAACATTACTAGGTTTAAGGTTTGGGTTATGTATTTGGTTAAAATTTCCAAAGATTTATATCATATCTCAAGTGTCATGTTTGGGTTATTTATTTGGTCAAAGTCCCCAAGATTTATATCATATCTCAGCCTTTTGAAATTCATGCATTCATGATATTCGAATGCAACACATCATGAAAAGGATGAGCCCCATTAAGCTCACCAACTCTGTTACTATGCTTCATGAATCCTAACTCAAATGGACTCTGAATTTGGTTCTTTTCCTTGACTAAACAATATTAAGCAAAATCCTCTCATTCAAACTGAACCTAAGTCATACTCAAAAATTTTACATGTGAATAACATTGGCTCGGTAGCAAGTTTGACACCCAAGTCCTTGTAAGTCAAAACAAGACTATCCATTTAAAAAAAAAAATGATCATATCCTTAAATTGTTATCCCTTGGACTCCTTCATTAAAGAAAATATCATTATATGATCTTGGTAATTGGTCTATCAAAACGTTGATGGAGTGAAATATGAGTTAAGGAGTAGAGAAAGAAATTTTCCTTTACATTGCCTAGAATATTTTGAACTTTTGCGGGCACATCACGTGACACTACCATCATGACACCAACATTTTTTGGTAAAGTTCCACTACAAGAGGCATCCATCGATTCACGTTCCAAAACCCATGACCATAAAGATGATTCTTCTTGAACATTTTTCCTAGATGATGATAATGATATATAGTCCTTATCATCATAAAGTATGGATTTTCTTTCTTCACTTGTGGTCCACCT
The DNA here is from genome assembly GCA_031772625.1 of Pinus tabuliformis. Classification (NCBI taxonomy): domain Eukaryota; kingdom Viridiplantae; phylum Streptophyta; class Pinopsida; order Pinales; family Pinaceae; genus Pinus; species Pinus tabuliformis. The sequence continues at coordinate 555,676,688 of CM062813.1, read as the reverse complement.
TCCCCCTCCCAATTGTATATAAGCATCAATTTCTCCTACATGCTTCCCTCTGATTGAAAAGTTATACCCACACCTGAAATCCTCATCTTGATCTTCGTTCTTATGCTTCTCTTCTTCTTCTAAGCTAAGAAATCGAAAAAAAATTACCTCCCTACCACCACAAATATATAAACCATTTTTCCTACACTATCTTTCAAGCTCCACAAGAGGAATACTAAAAAATTCTCGAGTTATCTCTCCCTCTCCAATCACCATAGAAACATCTTGATTTGGACCAGATCCATATTTTATTTCTGTAAGATTGGATTCAGAACTATGAAGGTCCTTCAATCGTGGGGCATCTCCACATATTGAATGAAAGGGAGGGACACCTGAATTTCCAAACCAGAGAAAGGTAGCTCTCCGTCCATTCACATAACTATATGAAAGGAGAAGCCAGTCTAACCAAACCTGGATAACATTCATCACTCTCTCCTACAAGGATGCCATAATATAAATGTAAAAAAATTCATAAAACAATCCACACAGTCATTACACTAATTATGATATTTTCTTTTACGAGTAAAAGTTACCAGCCGCCTTACTAATTCATGACCAATAAGGGGTTTTATCTTAATACATGATCTATTTTCATCATTACTATCCTAAACATGTTCTATTATTTAGAGTGATATTTCATGAATTGGCAGGCGTGTTTTTCCACATTTCTATTTTTATATCCCACACAGTTGGAATCCTGCTACATTTGGCCTCCTCTACTTCCCTAGGCTACATGTGTTAAAGAGGGTACAAAACACTAATGATATGTTCTTTTGCCATAAGTTCTTCTCATTTTTTGGATGAATTCAGTGGAAATTTTATTCATGCCAATTATGTGGTTGGAAATAATGTTCCATTATTATTTTTCATCATGTCTTGTTTATGATTTAGCATGATTCTATTGTACTAGTCCATTACGACTATATCATGTAAAGATCAAGCTGAGTGGGTTTTACATTTGATTTCCACTGTAGTCAACAACTGAATATATAAGTTTTCTTTTAGGTTGAATGATGGGACAACACACTTTGATTTCCACTAGTGCTCTCTTTTTCATATTCTATCAAAAGTGCAAAAATACAATCTCACTTTTCTTTTTACCTAGATAAGCAAATGATGAAAACTTTGTATTTTGTAGTGACAAGGATAACTATGTATTGGAGATAGATCTTGAGCCGTTCAATTCATCCTTTCCTTACCCAAAACAACCATCTCCTATTGGTAACAGAATTCAATTTCTGAACCAACATTTGTCTTCAACATTATTTCATGATAAAGAAAGAACACAACCATTGTTGGATTTCCTTCGAGCACACAAATACCAAAGCCATGTAATTTTTATTTCCTTTGTTAACGTATTGCATCATTGTGTTTGATAGTTAATTAATTATTATTCTATACCAATAAATCTCTATCAAATAGCAGATAAGGATGAACTGGTTGTTTTAGAGATATATAACATGAATTAATTAAACATTCCGAGGGTTATTTCAATTCTCATCTTTCTATTTCACTTCTTTAGAGAAAACTATATAGTCAAATACCAACTCAACTCAAACCCAACTAAAATAGAGAATGGTAGTTATGAAGTTGTTTCTCTCTCCATACCTTATAATGACATCATTTTTTTTTAATTATACTTGAAGTTCATTGATAATAACCTAGATTTATATATTTCTTTTAGAACCAAATTGAAATCATGGTAAAAATACGAATATCCCATTAAATATGACCTAAATATGATTCAAAGAATATCACCTTTAGTTTAAGCATGTGGCAGAGTAATTTCCAAGGTGTGAACTTTTATAGAGACGTTGTTTGTTTATTTGTTTTGGTTAGAAAATGGTTTTCTCTTCATTTTATGTGACTTTCAATTTATCGTATCTAGCATGTTGAGAAATGGGAAATAATAATGTGTGACATTTATCTTGCATAAATTGATGTTGAATTAATGGATAAAGAGTTTAACCAAGCTACAATCCACTTTGGTAAAGGTAGAGGGACATCTTAAAAAGTTACCTAATAATACACCATATACATAGTTTGAATATAAGTAATATATGACATTTTTATTTGCAAATATGTTCTTTTTTCTATCCAAGATATCATAGCAAGACAAATGTTGATATTGTAGAAATTGTTAGAGGACCTCATTGAGGTCAATTTTTCTGATGTTCTACTTGATTGATATATTCTCATGACAGGAAGGCTTTGAATACAAATTAATATGTTACCGAAACAAATTATATTCAAAGTTTATACATATAAAAGATAAAAACAAATGTCAATTCCTTCATTTGATTGTTACTTGACTCTATTGTGGGCAAGTTACATGAAATGTGATTGGAAAAAGGATGGGAAGACAATTTAGATATCACATCTTGGATATGATTCATTTGTTGTTGGAGGTCCTTCAGGCACTTCAGCCATCAACTTTGGAAATTTTCCTAGTAAGTTTTCCTATGGTTTTTAATGTTGTGATTTTTTCACCTCATGGTTATTTTAGGAAAGAAAATGTTTTAGGAATGCATGATAAGATATCGATGGAAAAGTAAACAATTTTTTTATAATTGAAATGTCCATTCCATGATATCCTCTCTTTATTTTTTGATTGTATTTTGAACGTTTATTTCGATTTTTCTTTGTACTTTAACTATGAAATTGAAAGTACTTGGTATTATGTCTGTTTAAACAACAACCAAAGCTTGAAGATGAAATTAATATTACACGATATTGATTGAAATCCTTTTAACTATTTTGTATTGAAAAAATTTCATGATTATTAGAAAAGTTTACTTTCATGTTGTTATTTTAGAACATGTTGTTTATATACTTGACCAATTTCATGCATTAGACAACAAATTGTTGTTGCGAATAAAATGACAAGGATTAGACATCACACCTCATCTTATTTGTTTTAACAAGTTATTTATAGCTTGAGCTTTTTAGCATGTAACTTAGTTGGCATGATTGTGCCTAAGCTTTCCCTGAAGGTTTAATACTAAGTTACTAAGGTGTTCTTTTCTATGGTGAATTTAATTTTTTTATAAGGTCATCTTGCCACATAGTGTCCACTATCGCTCAACTGAAGAAAACTTGTTCGAGTTTCTTGATCTTATGGGGAAGAATGGCTTTAACATTTTTGATGTTGATGTATATGTAATATAAATCCTTTATAGTCTACTTTCATTTATATTCTATTGTTCATCGTCTTTCATGTCTTACACTCTGCATTCTAGGTTCTTTTGTTTTCAGAGAAGGAACTGAGTATTGATGGTAAGCAGTAGGATTTGGAGAAAGATAACACTAGCACTAGAGCAACAAATACAAAAAGAGAGAGAAGAGAATCAGTCTAGTGGTACCCTCAAAGCCAATATCCCGCATAAGACACACACATAGAGACTGATGTTCAAGTCTTCATTGTTGGTGAATTCACTTGCAATGACTTGACAGCACAATGATAATGTTTTATAGTGATGAAACAACATTTCATGTGTAAATTGTAGTCCAACCAATGTTAAGTTGGAAACTCATATTGTAATACTCGACATTTCATATAATATAATTTATGTGGTTGAAATTATTTATAGTTGTACTTGATATTGTTTAGTATTTTAACTAACATATGTAATTTTGAATTTTCATATTAGATGAACCAATTCACATTGTATGATGTTTTTTTTAATTTAGTCACAAGATCATACTAATTAATCTATGTTGATTAATAATGAACACAATACTAGATTAGTAGTTTATATTGGTTAATGATGAACACAAATAAAATGAATATATGACTGAATTAGTCGTTTATAATGATTATTAATGAAAATAAATGAAATGAATATAAACTACTAAATTAGTCATTTATATAATGAATATGAAACTACCAATAAAATATAAATGGCTACTACAAATGATTAATTTTTCATTACAAATGATAACTAAATTTTGCATATATATGACTATTAGTAGCTAACCTACAATATCTTATAACATGACAAAAATTTATTCATATTTCCTTGGTCATTAATTGGTTTCAAACAATGATTAAAATTTGCATATATATTACTATTACTAGCTAATTTATATTATCTTATAACACAACCAATATTTTGGTCATATTTCTTTGGTCATTAATTGGTTTTCTCAAATGATCATATAGCAATATATTTTGTTGTATATTTGTTCATTAATTGTGGAAATTAATGACTAAATCAGTAACTAAATTAATGACCAAATTTATCACTGAATATACTGCTAGACGATAAAATTGAAACAATCAATTAATGACTAAGCTAAAATGACTAAACGTAGGCCACGTTATAAGATACTGTAAATTAGCTACTACTGGTCACCAACTGAAAAATAGTCATTTATATGCAAATTTTCGTCATTGTTTTAGTAACTAATTAGCCATTTTGTACCGACGTCATTGTTGAAGCAACAACAATATATGAAACAATAGTTGAAGAACCCAGAGATCTTGTTGAAAAGGTAAGGGTGAAAAAGAGAAAATTAAAAAAACCAATTGGTGGAAAGAGCCCCAAGAAAAGGGTGTGAGTGACTTTTGTAAAAAAAATATACCCTACCAACTGAGGAACATACTGCTGTAACAGAAGTAGAGAGACCTAAGGAAGATACTATTACAAGTGAATCAAATAAACCCCAGGAATAGTAAGATGGGGGGAAACAGGAAATTTTTATAGAGGAATATCACTCTACATTTGAAATCCATGCTAATACATCTAAATTTTTGGAAATATTTGAAGAACAAAAGGATGAAGTAAAACAAGAAAATCCTACAGAAGAAGATGCCCATGTATTTGAGGATGTTGTTACTACACGAGAACTCAAGGGAGGATTTAAGGAACAACATAAAGAAGGAGAACAAACAATAGAAGAGATGACAGAAGAATAAGATTTTTTTCCTTGCTAGGTAAGACTAAAAGAACCCTCTTGTTTATCAAATTAAAAGTTTGAAAAATGAAAATGAGGACATAAGGTGACAACTTGCCTTGGTGGAGGAATAGTTTCGATTTAAGAAGGAAAGTGGACTAGATATGTTAGAAAAGGAAGTAGAAATAAGAACATCCACTTATTTAACTATGGTTTATTGTAAGGGGTGTCAATTATTTTTTAATGAAGTCAAGCTTATGGAATCTATTATTTTTTCAATATGAATTCAAGTGGGAGAACATGATGAAGAATTTAAACCTACTACTCCACAAGAACGTGATGACAATGTTATTGTTACACAATATCTTACAGTCAAAGCAGAGCAGTGAGAAGAAAAACTACCCATTGATCCACAAGAACTTGTTTATGACATTGTTGTTACATAAGAACCAACAACTAAAGTAGAGAGGACTAGAATTAATATGACTACTGCCCCACAAGAACCTATCGATGAAATTGTTGTTACATAAGAACCAACAACTAAAGTAGAGAGGACTAGAATTAATATGACTACTGCCCCACAAGAACCTATTGATGAAATTGTTGTTACATAAGAATGAGTAGTTGAGATAGAGAAACATGAGAAGAAAGGGGATACAAAAGAGATTGTTGAGACCGAAGATGTAATAACAATTGAAAAAAATCAGTTAAAACTTGAAGAATTATTGGCAACATGATTTATGCTTGGAGAAGCAAAAGAATGGAACAATTTAGCATTTTTTCCTAAGGATAAAGTTATTTTCATTGAACAACATGAGGTGATAGTCAATAGACTTAAGAAAGAATGGGATGAAATATTGAGAATTGAATATTTTGTAAGTATTCAGAAAGAGATAAATTAGGAAATAAAGCAAGAAAAGGAATTGCAGAGGGAAGTGTAACTGTTACAGCAAGAGAAGGAGCTTATTTACGAACTTATTAATGGTCTATTTTGTGGTCAACATCCTTCTCCATATTAACCCTTATATTTGTAATAAAAACATTACATCTTTCAATTGACAACTCATAAGGGAAAAATGACCATACAAAACAAGGGAAATTTAAGATTTCTTGGAAACTTTTTCAAAGTGCCAATTTCTTAGAGAAACATTTGTTGTGCGAGTTGTATCTACATGATCTTGCATGTTTTGGATATCGATGTTTTAATTTGACACATTATGTGGGATATGTGAAATTGAGGGCTTTTGTATCTTTTGTTCAAAATTAGCTAAGCTAGAAGGTTGTAGATGATACTATAACAATGAATGAGGGACGAGTAGGGTTGTGCATAAGAAATGACTCTGTCTCAGCTGAATCTGTTGCACATAGACAATAAGATATGGTGATTTCCATCCACCAAAACATTATTAATTGATCACTGGGAATGAGTATTATGAAGATTCCTCAGAAATATACAAGGTTTGGAAGCTAGTGCATTACTAGGAAGCAAGCTAAGATGGGATCTTTGTTATCAAAATTTTATCCAAGATCTCTCTACTGTTCATCAGTATACATAGTGTATTAAGAGAAGTGGTACACAATGCATTGGACTGAGATTTGAAATTACTTTTCTTTGGATTACAACTTATTACTACCAACATCCATATTTTCTAATATATTTCAAGAATTAGAGTTGGCCCTTTCCCAAGGCCATATGGCCAGAGGAGCATATATTGCAGGATCTTATGATCTCACAAGACTACACTATCATCATGTTAGGAACCAGTCACAAGGGTCTACATGATTATATGCAGATTCTTAAGCTAGGGGGACATGTTGGGCCATGGTTTTCATCTCTTTGCAACCATTTTCTCATTTCTTTCTCCTCCTTTTTGAACAATGATAACACATTCTACCACTTTGACAACCTTTACTCACCTATGTTTTTCCTTTCCCATATGTCACTTTCTTAGTATAATTATTCTTATAAATTGGCATAAGAAATAATGTATTAGGTGATTTTTCTCCTAAAACTAATATATGGGTCATTTCAAGTTTAACTGGTATGTTGAAGTTGTTGTTACATGATTATATCTTCAGTTCCCTTCATCAATTTGGATCAAAGGATCCCTGAGTTGTTGTTGATACATTGTTGATACACAAAAAATTATCCTTGTGTATGTTGCCTTTTTCCAATAAGTTATATGGACCAAATTTAGATCTCATCAAGTCAAATTTAGTTCAATTAACAAGAGATATTCATGGAGCAGACATTAGGGGCATTTTGAGGTCTAAAATGGGCCTCCTAAGAAAAATTTACAACCAAAATAAACTTTATAAGGACCAATAGGGTTCAATATGATGATGTCAACCATGGGGAATGATTCACCATTTTTGGAGTAAAAAAGTAAACAAATTAAAAAATAATAAGATAATCAAAGTACTTTTTCAACTAGTATTTTCAACTTATCTCCCTACGTTTTTACTCAAATTTTGAGTGGGAGTACTTGTTGGATACAAAATTTAATTCCTCATCCATGGAGTACCCATATTTCATACTTTCGATGGACCTTGCTACAAGCAAAATTAGAAATACAAGAAAAAACGTGATTTCAATCACATTTTTAATGTATTTTTCATTTTTCATGCAGCATGGTCCATCAAAAGTATGAAACATGGGTACTCCTTGGATGTGGAATCAAATTCCTCATCCAACAAATGTTTCTACTCAAAATTTGAGTAAACCCATAGGGAGATAAGTTGAAAATACGAGTTGAAAAAATAGTTTTTTCTTTTTTGCCTCTAAAATTTGACAATGTAATCTAATCTTATTTTATTATTTCCACTATCATTTTATAATTTCCTTAGGAGGCCCATTTTAGACCTCAAAGCTCCCCTAATTCATATCACTTAGTTGAGATTCTTTGTAAAAAATATTGTAATTAAGGGAAACTATTTGAACTTCACACCTACTATGAAAGTTTTTGTATGATGTCATTTTATTTTAAGATCACATGAGAATCAAAAGATTCCCATAATGATCTTATTTTTGTAATTGAAAATTATAAAAAAGGAATTTTTTTCCCATGGGGGCAACGAAGATTTTAGGGAGATAGGATTGGAAAGGGGACAAGCACCAAATCTCTCTAATATTGATGTTTTGTTAATGCAAATTTCAACCTTGTGGCATTATATTTTACTCTGAGTAGCTTGTGCACAATTTAGTGCACCATCCGATGTAGAGGAGGAAGGGCCCTCCTTCTTAGCAGGGATCACTCGTTAAATAGAGTATATTAATTAGTTTCATCAATTCTTCTCAGGTATGTGAATATTGTTACAATCTATTTCATTTGTGTTTTGTTGTTATTGTTTATTTCATTCAGATGCTATTGATTGCAAAAATATTTTGAATGGTGTGATAGTACAGTCTTGGACCAGTCGCTCATATTAGTGTAGAAGAAAGTCATTTACTTTTCTATGACAGATTGGTTGAGTGATTGATGGGTTGCGAGAGGGTTATTTCTAGGTGATAATGGTTGTGTAATCACGCAAGTCATTTACTTTTATATTACAGATCGATTGAGTGATTGATGGGTTGTGAGAGTGTTGTTTCTAAGTGAGAATGGTTTTGTAACAATGTGGTTTATTATGGAATTGTGTTATTATTTTTTTTACTATGCTAAAGAATATAACAACTTGAATTTTTGTTGAGATTGAGTGAGCAATGACCTTAGTTTGAGATTCATTTTTCTAGTTAGAATTTCTCCTATATATAGTTTGTGCAATAGCCTTAATTCCATCCTACCCATGTTGTTAATTAATGTAAAAGTGGACATGTTGATCCAATTTGAAGGAACAATTGTTTTTCCCAATAGTCTCCATCATCCTTTTTCTTGAAAAAGAGGGTAAGAAGAACTTTTCCACATAAAGTAAATGTGAAAAAAACATTGATCATTGGTTTCCAATTATTTTCAAAACAAAACCACATAGAATGTAGGTAGGCCAAGGTCATCATGAATTATTCTACCAAGGCACGTTCATCTTGTTGCAGGGCTGGTAATCTTTACTTTGGCACAAAAACATTGAACTTTGAAATTTCCTCCAACTTCTTGAAAAAATGAGAAGGATTTTCCTTCTGATACCATAACCCATTTTCAACCACTGTGTTTGTTAGTGTCAGTATCTACATACTTCCATCAGGGATCAAAATTCACTCTTTCCATTTTCATTTTTAGGAGTCCCATACTGAAAATTTTGCATCATTCCATTAGGTCATGATATACTGATCCACTGATGGTTGTTTTCTCTTTAGAAAATCTAAATTCTTCCCTCATAAACTATACTTGCTGATCCTTCTTCAGATTTTTTTCAGTCATGGTTTCATAATTAATCTACAGTCCATTTCATTAGGTCATAGGGCATGATTTCATTAGGTCTTAGGGTTTCATCACCAAGTTCAAGAACCTGATTTTAAATTGTAAATAAAGGTCAGCAAGGGCATGAGGATGATCAGTAAATCAATCATGATGGCTTGTAAGTCGTATCTACTGAAATTATAATATTTTAAACCTAATGTAATTTTCACCTCAAAAACATGTTTTTGAGGTGAAAATAGAGTATTTTAGTTTATCTGTATTTCATATGTAATTTTAAGTTCCTATATGTAATAATTGATCTCAGCTACACCAGAGCATTTCTCCTTGCTGTTAGACAGAGAAACACTACAAAAATTCAATTCAAATTGAGCATTTATCCACCTAAAAAAATACAAGAAGAAAAGGAATTAAAACAGAGTTTTGAAAAAGAACAAGGAACATTAGAAAAGTGGGTTTTTTTCAAAGTGAAAAATCAAAATATCCTTCTATTTAAGCCCTCATACTTCATTTTCAAATTCATTATCTTGATTTACCAAGCAAGAAGTGAAAGGGAGAAGAAAAAAAGGTGAGTTCAAGTGAGTTTAAGCGATGAAATCCTGGCACTACACTTTTGGCAGAGAGGCACTATGCTTTTGGCCGAAACAGACTGGCGTTGCACTTTTGTAAGCAGGCTTTGTGCTTTTCACCTCGTGCTACGCTTTTCCTAGGGGAAGCCAGTGAGGAAATGGCTTGGATTTTTGGATTCAAAGTAGTGAGGACACACACTAGCAAGTTTCAAAAGTTTTAGAGTAGAACTAGTCCACCAAAAGGTCCAAAAACACCCTAAAAATGACCTTTCTGCCACTTTTTGGAAACACAAAAGCAGCCTTGGGAGAATCAAGTTTTGAGGGGTCAAGTGAGCTCCAAATGCAACAATTCTAGGTGTTATGGAAATTATACTTGAATACCTTTCCAATGGACTATCTTAGGCTCAATTTGGATGCCAGGAAGGTCTCCAAAGGGGACCTGAAAGTGGTGTTGCACTTTTCACAGTTTTTGCTCAAGGTTGCTATTTTTCCCGTTTTTTACTGTAATCATGGATGATTTACCATAGTAAATGATAACTTGGCATGTAATGATGATATAAAAATATTAAGATAAGGTAGATTCATTGCCTAGGTGTTAGGTTGAGCCCAAATGAATTAGTTTCTCACTTTTAGGGGCAAGTTGTTGAGATGCCTATATTCTTGTTTTCTTGTTCAGTCTTGGTTAGATTAGCTATCATCTTGGGGATTCGACCCCTAAGGATGGGAGGAGGTTGAATACTTTCCTATATCTTCTTCTTCTTTCTTTTTGTTGAGGGTTGGACTCACATGGATGCTTAGAGCTTGATTGTACATCATTGTAAGCAATTTGGCAAGGAGGTTAATAAGAATTGCATCTATTTTTATGGGATCCCTGTGGTATGGAGTTTTAGTACAGTTTTTCCATCTATTATTATGTGTTTATATTCTTTATGTATGCCATCATTCATTTCATTGCTTCTAGTTGAATTGTTTTCAATATTGATAGGTAGAATCCATTGTCTCAGTGCTTTGCCTTCGGAAATCATTCAACATATCATTTTTTCTACTGTTTAAGAAGGATCCATGATTGTCACATGCCCTTATTAGCTACTCATCATTCTTAAACACTTCATCCTATCAAGCCTAAAGTGCTAAAGTCTATGCCTACCTTGCCCCATAGAACACCCTCCATTTCTGACTTAATTTCCTAGATCTAAACTGCCCAGTTCCACCTAATCTAGAAAAAAACCTACAAAATTCAATCAAAAAATTTGAGCTACTATACCTAGCCTAAAATACGTTAGCTAATCCAATCATCTTGACTGAGATCCTTATGGAGAGAACCCTCTTCCGGCCTAGTAGGGCTAGCTACTTGGTTAAGCTTGGTTTGTGGTTACCTTGGCATTGCCTCCCTTCAGCCTGAGGTCAATCTAGGTGATAACAGTGTTAAAAGAAATAATATCTATGGCATGGGGTGGGAGCCAAGGTGGAAACCTACTCGACATGGCCATCTAGTGCTTAGAAAAAGCATTGTATCCACTTAAGCTCTCAAAGTTGTAGATCTCCTAGCTAGATATAAAATAAATAGTTCATTTGTTGATAGAATTATTATATTTATATATTTAATATAAAATGTATAGTTCCTTTAATTTTTGGAAATATTTTAATGTTATTATTGAATAAAATATTTGAATTTCCGTGGTCACAAATATATTTTAATTTCAATTTCATCCATATTAATATATTCAAAGTTGATCATAAATAAAATATTTCAATACCCATTTGGAATAAGATGTAACTGAATGTAAACAAATTGAATTACTTCCTAATAAGAGGGATTTGTAATTTATTGAATTTTTAATATGGATTAGGACATACGCTTTTGAAGAAGATTTCAATTTGTGTTATAAATAAAATATTTCAGTGTAAACATTAAGTAAAATACTTCAATACCAACTATATAGATAATGAGGAAGTGAATATAAAATACATATAGGGAGATACTTCTGAATAGAAGGGATACATATATTTAAAAATATATTACTAATGAAAAAAACATTTCAATGTGAACAATGTTGAGCATAAATAAAATATTTTAATATTGAATAAAAGATTTCAATGTCAACTAAATATATACTACTCTAGTCATATAGATTAAATGGTTGGTAAATAATAATATGAATCAACACATCATAGCATCAAAACACTTACGACATACACATCTCACAATGCTTAGATTTATAAAACAAAAAATCATAAAAAACATGTAAGTTTTTAAAATTACTATTATTATTATTAATCCTAAAAGAATTATCATATCTCTTAACTATATATATATATATATATATATATATATATATATATATATATATATATATATATATATATATATATATATATATATATATATGTATATATGTATATGTATATGTATATAGATATATAGATATATATATGTACATTTAAAAAAACATGTAAATATATTTTTAACCATGGACATTTTACCATGGAAATCCTTAATTTGTAAATATTTTTGTTACGATATCATGGCTTATCAATGCCACATACTCAATATGACAAGCATTGATATGGAATTTTCTTTAATTAATTAATTTGAGATAAATTAATTAAAATATGATAACTAACTTGGAGATAAATTTTAATCCTTGATTGTCAATACTAATATCAATATTCAACCCTTATCTGTGAGGATTGAATTCCATATTTGCTAAATCCCACCAAAATAAACTTGTCTACAACTCAAAATCATTGCAGCTTACAACAAAAAAGAAAAGAGTCACATGATGCAAATGAAACAAATTACTCCACAATAATTTGTTTATTTATGAAGAAGAGGTAGGTTCCATAGGCATAGAAAAATAATAAAACGAGATAATAATAATTTATTAATTTGTTTACTTATCAAGAATAGATAGATACCCTTAGCATAACTAAAACTAAAATTAAAAAACAAGAAAATAATATTTTATCAAACCATATTTTATTTTAAAATACATTTTTTTTTTTTTATAAATGATAACCACAACAATTTGAGGATAATGATTTAGGTTGAACTAGATGAATAGCTCAATCTTACATTGAAAATCTGCATAATAAAACATAACATGGAAACTATAATTTAATCCTACATTGAAAAAACACTACATTCTAGAACATAGCATGGCCACTATAAGAAGAACATTATCAAAAAATAAAGAAATATAGAAGGATAGAATCACTAAATGGAGATATTACATTGACCCATGTTCATACTTAAAGTTTCACTGTTTTCGAGATCATGTTATGTTGATTATAGAGTGGTCGATAGTAAATGAGAATTACTCATAGTGGAGGTAACAATATTCACATACTTGAAGTTTAGTGCCGATGGCATTAGGGAAATTGTATTAATATTACTTATGAGTAAATAAATATTCTCCAAGTTGAATCATTCAGTTTGGCTTTGAAATGAAGGTTGGGGGTGTACTTTTGTGAAGCATGCCAAAATTGCCTTGCTTCACTAAAATGCATGCCCAAGCTTCATTTCATAGCCAATCTGATTTATTCAAATTGTGTACTATTTAATTAGTAATTATTGGTCTTCGTGTGCATTTATTTGAAGGCACACAATCCCTGCCTTTTACCCTATAAAAAAATCCAGTTTGTAGTATTCATGCACAACAATAATTTAATGAGGATGAGTTATTATCCACCCACATTTAATGAGAATGTACTTCATGCTATGTCAGAAGGAATGTTCCCCACACATATCAGAGGTCTCTTAGGTCATGTATAAATATGAAGAGACCTATAATTTTTAAATCATAAGACATTGGTGATGATGTCACCCTAGAGAGAGTTTCTAGCTGAAAGGGAAATAGTGCCTAAGGAATCTACAAAATTGCTTGAATTGTTTTAAAATATTGTTAAAAACTTGTTAAAATATTCCCGTATATGATATATTCCCTTGTGTAATGTAACATAATGTTCAAGATGAATATTTATGGCCACATTTGCCTTATATTAGCAATTACCAACTTTATTTGTTATGCTAGAAGGAATAACTAAAATGAGAATACAGTTTCTAATTTGGGTCTTTTAAAGAATCCAAACTAAAAACTCTAAGATGAAATTATGAATGAATTAGATGAAGAATGTTAGTACAGAAGAAGTGGAGAGCCTATTAAGATATATTTGAACAAAACTTATAGGTATTCTCTATAACTATTAAACATACATAACATAAATTTGTAAATTACTCAAATAAATATGATACAAACATTCACATGATTCATAGAATAAAAATAAATATGTAATACACATAAGATAAACAACACTTACTGTAATACACTAACATATGCTAGAATCAACTTGGTGACCTTTATTGTTCTTTGCAAGGAACCTAAAATATTACACCAGTGCTCAAAATGCCAAAAATTTGTGCAACAGCCCCAAGTTAATGTTTCATCTAATAAAGGATAATAAAAGCAAAAGAATAATACCAAGGTTATGGGATGCATATTCCAAGTTGAATTTTGGTCAAGCACTATAATGGGCATCACCTCTCATTTACTATAGCTAAGGAAATTGGCAAAGGCATTGACAAAGGAAAAGAGACATTAATTGACATTTACTTAGGAGTAAAAAGGAAAAAATGAGAAAAGGGAGATGAAGAGAGACAAATATGAATGAGAGGGAAATTAGAGGAAAAATGAAGAAAATAGAGGGCTAAATGGTAAAAGGGCTTATGAGGATCAGTTCACAACTTTTTGTCAGTTTTCGTTTGGAATTAGTTTTAGAGAGAGAGAGAGAGCTCAAGGAGAAGAAATAAAACAAGCAAGCAAAGGAAAGGAAAAAGGAAACAAAATAAGGAAAATGACAAGCAAAGGAAAGCAAGGGCAATAAAAGGAAGATTGGATCAATCAACTTCAACAGGAGGATTTTGTGGGTAACAGGTTGCATGTGCAATCCTAGCTAATTTGTTAACACCTGGTGCATGCATTTGTTCATTTGGTTCATTTGTTGTCATTGGCATGGGTTTTCCTAGTTTGATAGTGGTTTCTTCCATGCCTTATCATTTCCCAGATAGCCATGCTGTGATGGGATTCATTTTTTGGTTGAGCTTTGGATTATCAAAAGGTATTGAAACTGGGTGTGATGCTCATAGGAAAATTTCCAATGGTTGGGGATGGAGATCATTTTATCTAGGAATCTCTCGATAGGTGGGTTGATATAGGAAAATTCCTCAAGGTATGGTGAAGGAATTCTTAGGCATCCAAACTTGTTTTCACTTTATGATATCTTGAAAAATTTTGGTGACATAGTGGCAGTTTGAGGGTGGAGGTGGTTTAACCTCTAGATTCCCTTGTTTTTTTATTTCTCGGTTCATCCCATGAGATATCACAGTCATGCTTCGAATATGTGATATGAAAATGGAAATTAGTCATCCTCTAACACTTTGCAAGTTGATAAACTAGGGTCTTTAAAATGGTCACATAGATTGTAACATATGCAAAGATGAATAGTTGAATTTTGAATGAAATTAAAGATGTAACAAAATCATATGAAACACAATATGATGAAAATGAAGAAAATAACAACCAAGTGATAACGAAGTTTGTCTAGTGTGGACTATGTCTCCGAGCCTTGCACTAATGGCTAGGCCACTTTGGTGATATCCATAAAAAGAGAAGTACATTAGAAATATTGGACTCTAGAGTCGCATTGTTTCTCCTATAAAGAAACATTCTCCTTCAAATAACTCTCACTCACAAGTTGAATTAATTCATAAAGAAATGATGGTGTAAAAAAGGACTCTCTTAGTGAGTGTTGCAATAGGTCCTTGTACGCATTATGTGATACAAAAAGAAAAATAATCCACTACTTCATAATGAAGTGTTGAAATGTCCTTTATCCACAAGCATATTAATAATAGATTGGAAATTCTTGCTCTAATGAAGTAGTAATTGTTTTCATTGCATACAAGAGTTTTGAAAACCCTTGTTTAGGTTCTTTCCATGCTCAACAAGGTCACCATATAGCCTCAAAATAGACGCTGCCTTCAACACATAAATACTTGGATCTATAAAATGTTCAACATACAATGCCCAAATCCTAGAAATAATGATTCCATTGTGTTCAACACACCGAAAAAGCTCTATGTAGGCTCTTATTTGCCTCAAAAATACTAAAAAATGACCAATTTAGGCCTCTCGGATCAATTCTCTACTATCTGTCCTAGAAAATATCAAATATCACTAACAAGGCAACAAATTATATCTTTTCACACACGTCGAGTGAGAAATTCGTTCGAGAACAACATAATTTCCAGCGAAAATGGTGCATTTTTTCACCTCCTTAATTGTGCCAATAACCCTTAAGCATCACTTCTTTAGCTCCTAGACTAGTCATATGAGGCCCATGTATCCAGCAGTGCGGGCCAGAGGCCACCCGCCAACCAAATTTATGTGCTTCTGGTTGTATTGTGTTTCCATATGCCCATTGGTGGGGGTGCGGATAGGGTGACACATGCCGATTCCCTCCATTCCTTCCACCGTGGTTCCCATTGTTTAAATGTCACAACGGCTAGGGCTTAACGCCCGACCTTCCCGCCTTAACACTTTTCGTTGGTTACGTGCCTATTTTCTATGTGTTAAAGTGACATGGGGCTAAGGCTAATTGTCTAACTCCCCTTCGCTTTCACCATTTCTATGGCTGGGTAGTATAACATAAAACCCAGGGCCAGGGATAGCCCGCCTGGCCCCCCACTCCCAACGCACCAAAAAATTGAATTCAAATATAATTGTAGAGGCTCTATTTAATAAGAAAAATGGTTGGTGAAACAATGGAGCATGGTAGTTGTAACCAGTAGGTCGTGGGGTCAAATCCAATGGAGGGTAGTTCAGTCATTCACAATGTTTTGGCATACATTCTGAGGGCCACATCATGCCCTCCCATTGGACCATATCACGCCTCTTGGTTGGCCACACCAAAATCCAACAACCAATGAAAATCTTCCACCTAGCCTTATATGGCATATGACTTGTCAATCCTGGATAGGGCCACCATAATTTGTATAACCTTGTTAGCATGTTGGTGTCACCATGATGTCAGTGTATGGACTATGTAGTCAACCGTGCAAGTTGACCCTTTTTATGTTGGTCAAAAACTTCATAACGTAATAACTTTCACATATGATGTCATATTGAGGTGATTCAAGTGGCATTGCAATTAGAATGACGAGTCCTACAATTTGGTTTTGGTTTCAGGAGATTTTGAGGACTTTCATTTTTTAACCTATTAGAATTGTTGCACATTTTACATCATTGGAATGACATCTTAGCAATAACTTAATTGAAATATTATTATGGTATATATGTGACACTATATATGATGCAATATTATTATGGTTCTGTTTCATATGTTGTAATATTAGAAATATAACATAAATATCAAATATTGCATAGAATAACTAATAGCTCTTTTTCTTGTGTGCAGAACATGGGTCTTTTAGAAGATCTAGTTGATATTGATATCAATCCATATTATTTTGAGTTCGGTTTAGACATTTGAGACGATGATGATGAGATAGATGGAGAGGACACCAAGGCAGATGATGATGACAATGAGATTATTGAGATCACAATGCTGATGATCATGATGTACATGATGATGATGATGACCAATTTGTTGGTAGTAGCTAGGGACATTGATCATATAGAATCCATCATGCATCATTGTTGATAAATCACTATGTTTCCTCTTTTCATCTATATTATCATATGTATCATTTTCACATACAGTACCATATTGACTTGTATCATTTTGACTTATATCATTTGGACATGTATTATCGATGTCTGTATTATGTGTAGCTAGTCTTGTACAAACAATTTTGTTTATTAATAACATGAAAATACCAGTTATAGTTTAAAATAAATATATCTTGTTATTTTACTCCAATGTTATGGTGTGGTTTTTAACTATAAGAAAAATGAAAGAGCTCTTCTTTAGAAATATCTATGATGTGAATCTCAGCATGCATTATGTGTAGCTACTCATGAATAATGATTTTTTGATTGATAAAATAAAAATATTGGTTAGAGTTATAAAAAAAATGTTCTTAGTTTGTATGGATGTCCATTTCCCTAAAAATTATTTATAAATGCTATGTTATAAAATATTTCAAATGAAATATCACTTACTTTATAATCATATAAGTTATTTAAGAAGCACGATATACTTAACAAACTTAATTGAAATAAAAAAATATTAAACTAATAATTGGAAGCTATAAAGGAAGCATCATGAGTTGTTAAAATGGAAGCAGAATGTAGCTCTAAAATGGAAGTAAAATTTGAAATTAAATTAGAAGCCATACTTGGAGCTATTACTAGTTCTAAATTGGAAGCTAACTTGGCTTCTTAACATGAATCGAAATTGGAGGCTAATTAAGAAGCAAATCCCAACACTAGAAGGAATCAAACCATAAACCTAAAAAATAAGCAAACCCATGTACTAAACAAGAAGAAAAACTTGCAACTAAGAGGACTCAAACCATGAGGCTAACAAGGAAGAAATTTTGGGAGAAAAAAGGGAGTCAACAATGGAAGCCAAACTAGAAGCATACTGGAAGAAATCTTGGAATAAAAAACTAGTGTTACCTAAGAAGAAGAAATGAAGCAATTTAGGTAGAAAAAAATAAGTAATAATGGAAGCAATACTAGTAGCCAAACTTGGAGTTACCTAAGAATTAAAAATTGAAGCAATTAAAGTAGCAAAGAAACAATTAATAATGGAAGAAATATAAGTATCCAAACTTGGCATTCCATAAGAAGAAAACAAAGAAACCATTCAGGTAGCAAACCAAGAAGTAATAATGGAAGAAATATTAGTATCCAAACTTGGCATTCCATAAGAAGAAAACAAAGAAACCATTCAGGTAGAAAACCAAGAAGTAATAATGGAAGAAATACGAGAAGGAACAAATGAAACCATAATTGAAGCCATGTTAGAAGCTAAAGAAGATGCCATAATGGAAACAAAGCTAGATGCAACAAGAAATGACATATTGGAAGAAAAAATAGAAATAACAAATGACTTTATAATGGAACCATAAGTTGATTTAAATTAGGAAGCCAAAAAATAATTTATTTTCGATGCCATACAAGAAGCAAAATAGGAAGCAGAATTGGGAGAAAAATAGCTGCAACAATGGAGGAAATGGTGGAATAAAGAGTTCTTCGTGCTAAACCCAATGTTATTTCTAGCACTATTTTTAGTCCCCAAGTGAATATGTAGTTTAGCATCATGTCTTTCTTTGCCAATTGAACTAAATTATCAGCCTCAAATGCATTGATTTTTGGTGCTACTTCTGGTGCTAATGACCTATTTTGTTGTAGTTATCATCCATCTAATCATTATCACCCCCCCATCATTCATCACTAGGGGAATTTTGATGTCTAAAATGGGCCTCCTAAGAAAATTATAAAATAATAGTGGAAATACTAAAATAATATTAGATTAAATAATCAAATTTTGTGGGAAAAAAGAAAAACTATTTTTTCAACTCGTATTTTCAACTTATCTCCCTATGAGTTTACTCAAATTTTGAGCAGAAAGACTCATTGGATGAAAAGTTTGATTTCACATCCAAGGAGTACCCATGTTTCATACTTTTTATGCACATTACTACATGAAAAATGATAAATACATGAAAAATGAGAAATACATGAAAAATGTGATTGCAATCACATTCTTCCATGTATTTATGATTTTTCAAGTAGCATGATGCATCTAATGTTTGCAACATGGGTACTCCTTGGATGAACAATTAAATTTTTCATCGAAAGAGTACTCCCACTCAAAATTTGAGTAAAACCTTAGGGATATAAGTTGAAAATACGAGTTAAAAAAGTAGTTTTATTATTTTATTATTTGTTAATCATTTTACTTTATTACTCTAAAAATGGTGAATCATCCGGGCCCATTGTTGAAATAATTATCTTGAATCTTATTGGTTCTTATAAGGTTTATTTTGGTTGTACATGTTTCTTAGGAGGCCCATTTTAGACCTCAAAATTCCCCTAATGTAATATTCTTCACCTTCTAGTGAATTCAGTCGTGACTTGAATTCTAAAAATACAACTTTCCCCATTGCAAATACTTTTTCTCACCTTCATATTGTTCAAACCAAAAATCTTGTTAGTGTTCTAGTTGCAAAATCCACCACCGTTGAGTCACTATCTATTAAACCTATCACAATGAATACTAAAATTTCTCCACACAAGGTCACTTGTACAAAACCTATCGTAACTTTTGTAACCTTTTCCTCAAAGGAAACCGGTGAGCAAGAGGAGATTGAGGCCAACCGACCTATTTTTTGGATGGTGAAATATTTGGCAGAAGCCAAAATTAATTAAGCTACTTTTGCATATAGATATGATGATTTTAATTATAGATTTAACTTTTAAATAGTGAAAAA